>OX457136.1:21737482-22304982 GCA_949752895.1 Dendrolimus pini
GTGCGGCGACCACGCAACTTTTTTCTCATACTTACATTTTTAAACTCGTGATATCTTGCGAATGAAATGTCCGAATTGAATAATTCAAAAAAATATATAAAGGTATTGAAGCAGTCTTGAATATGAATAAGGATGAAAACCAACATACAAATATAGAGCCTCTTCTAGCGGCGGCATTTCAACTAAATTTTAAAATAAAAGAACACTTATTGTGGCATAACTATAATAGTTTGACATATGATGTCGCGACACTTTTTGTAAATAATGATGTGTTAGTCATAGTACGTTATTTTATAATATTATCAATAGTTGTCGCAGCGCACGTGATTTAAGGTAATTTTTTTTACACTTGGGTTCCGTTATCGGAGTTTTAGTAAGGATCCTTAATTTAAAAAAATATATAATATAGCTTATGTCAACTGGGGATAGTGTAGCTTGCTAACAATTTGCAGCGGCCCAGGTGTGCGTAAATCGGTAAGCATTTACCCTCGCCTCAAAAAAAAAAACTTACTAACAATTGCGCTGGATCGGACTGGGCGTAACTACGTTCTAAGTGACAGCCTTTCCTACACAAAAAAGCGCAGGGCACATGGAAGGAGGGTGGTTTTAGTGGGTATTGGTTGCTGCCCGTCAGCTTCTCGGAGTCTCCACACAAGCTGATCGATTGCGTTCGGGTTACGACGAGAAATCGAGTAACCCCATCGCCTGAGATAACGGTCTAATCCCTTGCAAAGGACCCAGTATTGTGCGTAAATAGCATTTCCCCCGCCTTAAAAAAAAAGCTTGCTAACAATGAAAGAATTGTCCAAATCGGTTCAGTAGTTTCGGATCCTATGCAATGCAAACAATCAAACAATCAAATCTTTACAATACTAGTATAGAAGATATCAGTATAGATAAAATCAGATTTTGAAATGGTATCTTACAGCCCTTATCGCAAAGACTGTGAAACCACACTGTTAGGCATACCAACAAAGTTTTAATCGCATGTGTATTAGTTCAAAACCTGACCGACGGGCTGTAAAACTGCGGGCTTATTTGTTCGTTAACCCTTTGAAGTTGCGTCGTGCGGGCTCTGTAATCACTAACAAGGAATGTGAGCTTGCATCACAATTATTCGTCTGTGAGTACTGACCTTTACTTACACAAACTGACCTGTACACACAAAAACTAAAAAGTATAAAATAACTTATTTCTAAAGCTATTATTATTAATATTTATATTATCTAAAACATCTTAAAGTCGGTGCTTAGTAATTTTCAAAATATAGTAATTTTTAACCGACTTCGAAAAAAGGAGGAGGTTCTCAATTCGTCGGGATCTTTTTTTTTGTTGCTTTTTTTATGTATGTTCGCCGATTACTCCGTGATTTATGATCCGATTTACGTGATTCTTTTTTTGTTCGACGCGGAATAGCTTCCAATTGGTCCCCTAAAAATTTTACATATTTTGGTCCAGTAGTTTTCATTTTATAAACATTTTTCATGGAAATAATTTTCACTTCGTTCCATATGTACACCGATTACTCCGTGATTTAAGATCCGATTTACGTGACTCTTTTTTTTGTTCGACGCGGAATAGCTTCTAATTGGTTCCCTAAAAATTTTACATAGTTTGGCCCAGTAGTTTTTATTTTATGAACATTTTTCATGAAAATAATTTTCACTCCGTTCCATATGTACACCGATAACTCTGAGATTTATGATTCGATTTACGTGATTCTTTTTTGTTCGACGCGTAATAGCTGCCATGTGGTCCCCTAAAAATTTGACATAGTTTGGCCCCGTAGTTTTCATTTTACGTACAGTTTTTGTTCCCAGTTCTTGGAATCTATATTTTTTAAGAAGCGCCGCACCATTCGTATGTCCTCCCATACATAGCTAGACACTAAAAAGTAACAAATAAAAAATAAAACTTCGTTTAAAAAAACCGACTTCAAAAACTAAAAAACTAAAATGTATAAAATAACTTATTTCTAAAGCTATTATTATTAATATTTATATTATCTAAAACATCTTAAAGTCGCTGCTTAGTCATTTTCAAAATATAGTAATTTTTATGTTTTACATTTTAGTGTTTTAGTTTTTGAAGTCGGTTTTTTTAAACGAATTTTTATTTTTTTTATGATTTACTTTGCACCGACTTCAAGATGTTTTAGATAATATATGTATATTAATAATAATAGCTTTAGAAATAAGTCATTTATACTTTTTAGTTTTTGAAGTCGGGTTTTTTATTTTATCTATTACTTTTTAGTGTCTAGTTATGTATGGGTAGATCTACGAAAGGTGCCGCGCTCCTTAAAAAATATAAGTCCCAATAATGAATGAAAACTACTGGGCCAAACTATGTTAAATTTTTAGGGGACCAAATGGCAATATTAAACTATTCCGTATTAAACTAAAGAAAAATCACGTAAACCGGATCATAAATCTCGGAGTAATCAGTGAACATACATAAAAAAAAGTTTCCGAGAAATTGAGAACCTCCTCTTTTTTTTGAAGTCGGTTAAAAACTGTATGTGAACATCACTAACACTCCCCACAGACACTCTGTGTACTGTAACGACTCCCCTCCTTAGTCGTCATTGTCGTCGTCGTCAGCCATTCGCAGTCCACTGCTGGACGTAGGCCTCCCCAAGTCTTTTGACTTCCTCATCCAGTGCGTACCGTACGTTTACCGAGACGTGGTCTCCACTCCAGGACTCGTCTGCTCCAACGGCCATCGGTCTTGCAGCAGACGTTCTCGACCCACTGCCACTTCAACATGCTAATTTTACGAGCTATATCGGTTACCTTGGTTCTCTGACGGATATCCTCATTTCATCGTTCATGAGAAACACCTTTTTTTAATGCTGAAGCACAGCAGATAGGGTTAAGGCCCAACTGTGATGGAAAATGGCCTATGGACCTTAGCAATGTGCTGCCGGCCAGTTGAAGTGGCAGTGGTCCGTCTGTCGTAGGACCGATAGCAGATGAGTCCTGGAATAGAGACCGCCTCTCGGTAAACGTAGTATCAGACGCCTTCAGCCCGATAGATTGGCGTCCCGCATAAGGTCGCTGATAGGCGCTGGATGAACTAGGCGGAGGGCCGAGATGAGTGACACCAACTTGGGGTAACCTACGTTCAGCAGTGGACTGTAATTAGCTGACGACAACAGTGTATCAAAGGCAATCAGTCAGATACTGACTTCAGAATGCTTCTTGAATGCTTAAACATCCATTTCATTAAAGGGAGCTTAATTTGACTTCGTTTCATTTTATTAAACAACACTAAACCCAGATAATCCTGGTATTAAACTTGCGACCCGTCCATTAAATTCAGAGACAAATTTGTGATTTACACAAAAAGTTTTCTAACACGGTGATTACGGTGGCGCAAAAAACAGATAAAAAAATTTTGAGTCTCGAGTGAAAAATGTTAGTTTTGATGTTTTAAGAACTTCATCTAAAGGATAGCTGAAAAAAATGTATTCAAGAGGTCACTCCACATTTTTAAGATTTCTAATATCGCCAAAAACTGATTTCTTCTTCATTTTTTTTTCTCGTTACAGTATAATTTTATAGACTAAAAAAATAATCATTTTTTGAAAATTGCAGTTCTAACTTTGTGTTTTAAAAGGTCGCTGATATTTTTTTTATTTACTAGTGCTTTACTCGCTCGAAAAGATCTAAAGTAAGCTTTTTTAAACTGTCTTTTGGAGGGAGTTCTTAAAACATCTAAAACTAACACTTTTTAAACCCGACACTCAAAAAAAAATATCATTTTTTTGCGCTACCCTTACCTTATTCCGCCGCAGTCTACTGTAAAACGCTAGCTTTATTTTTTTTAATGCTGTGGTAATTTGTGTCTCGGGAATCCCGCGGGAATTTCAAGTCAAGCGTGGACGTAGTCGCGGGCATATCCTAGTTTCAATAAAAACTTATTATTATAATTTTATTCGACCAATATTAAATATTTTTTATTGTATTTTTTTTTATTGCAGTAGTTCAGCAGACAGGCAGACGGCCCACTTGATGGAAAGCGGTTACCATCGCCTATGGACATTTGCAACACCAAAGGGGCTACAAATGCGCTGCTGCTCTCTTAAGGGAGACTGGAACCTGGTCACTAATGCCGGAACACAACTCAATGTTGTTATGGCGGCATACTCTAGACCAGGGGTGGTCGCCATCCGGTCGGGCAAATGCCCTACAACCTGGCTGTGGGTTGTTTTGTCGCCTCTTACGAAAGGCCCGGCCGCAGGAAATTGTATTCCTTCTCGGTTCCTGCACGGATAATTGTTGTTGTGTATTAAGTTTTCTAATCACTTAAATGCATAAACTTGTTAGCAATAATCGTGAAACATTACCCACGGAGCTGTTTATCTTATTATTTATTCTAATCCCTTCAGCGATAATGAGTTTATGCTTTGGGAAGCATAAATTTCTAACTTAATTCAAATATAAACCTTATTAGCAGACATTCTGAGTTTCATTTATAAGTGTTAGTTGATTAGCATTTTGGAGTAAGACTTGACTTTGATTTTAAACCTTAACCTTATGAGAATAGAATCCAGGTTAGAATGGTAACATGAGATGGGATGGATTATGAATACAGTTGACACGTGCCTCACATTTCCCTACGATGCAGAATTTAATACTCGTGTCACAGTATAAATATATTTAGATAGACACTGGCATTTACACAGAGCAATTTTTTGGGGATTACGAGACGAGACGCAACGCAAATACGTTCGAACTATATTCTCGTATATACATTGGTTACTCTGAAACTATATAAAACAGTTACACGGTGTGTTACAATATACGTACAGTTTACTATACCATACACATATTTATACATTGACCATTAACTTTTTATGCATTGGTCCTAACAGTATGGAATATGAAATGTGATAATTCAAATAACACATATTAATATATCTTTTTATTTAATTTTAAATACAGTCCACCATACCATTACCTGTTCATATATTGACCATATTTAAACAGTCTACGGGCAATGATATTATAAGAAAGATAGCTTACTTTCATATTGAACGGCATCCGATTATTGTTGGGATATGACATGACGTACTTATTTATAAGTGTATACATACATTACGATTAAGAATGCGAAAGATAATACGGAATACATGTTAAAGAAAGAGATAGCTATCTTTTGTGAGTGGCACTTGAGGGGACTTAGTAAATTATAGACTAACCAAAGACTAACTACTTAATTGATACAGATATGACATTGCATATCGCCCTTTGCATGTTTGCTAATAGTTACTGATTGGTAATGAGTGTTCCGAAAAAATGTATGTAGAAAATAAAACAACGAAGAAAATTATTATCGATTTATTTTTATTAGCTTGGTTTGTATATACGAATCTATGTAAGGGAATTTTCAAACTTTCTGAAATTTAATATTTTCTTAAGCTTTTGCGACTTGAGTCCATTGAGTTTCATGCCCGAGAGCCATTTCATCTACAATCAAGCCACAAATAATTCTTTTGCCAGACAAATTACTTTTTTCTTTTAATATATCAAATGCCTGTTTTGTAAATCCTGGTAACATAGAGCTATTTTGGTACTATTTAGCCAAAACGCGAGGATGAGTCAGTGCAGTATGGAACACTTGCCTAACGTATTTGTACGCTGCTGAGGAATAATAATTTAAAGTTAATGCAAATTTACGAAGAGCTGCTGGATATTTTTTCCTAAACTGTTTCTTGGTTTTTTTTACTTCAATTATTCTGTAAAATATTTTTAATGGTTCTGCTTTTAGATTAAGTTCTGAAAATTGCTGTTCCGTAAGATTTAAAGGTTTAAAAAAAACAAGTTTTTTTAAACCTTTAAAATATTCTTCATACTGGCATATTTTTTTTCAATCTTTTGTTTTTGACTTTAAGTACATTATTTTTCTTCTGTAATATTTTTTTATCGATTATTAATCTACGACCTCTCGTCTTGAGTGTTGCTTTCCTGGGAGTATCGAACACAGAATCCATATCGGATATATTTACATGCTCCAGACTGGTAGGAGAGACAAGTTTAGAAACATCATCTTTATCCTAAAATGAAAAAAGGATTTTAGTTATCATTGTAAATTATGTAGTTTCCAAGATTATAAATAACATTTTGTAATCTAACCAAAAATTCATTAATAGTGAAATGTGAAACGACCAAAATTAAATTTAATGTAAAACTAAGGACAGATTTTATCACACTAGAATTTTATTATGGACACAAACAAATTTTACCATGTTTATAGCAGGCACTGCAGTTCTTTTCAGACGTATATATCCTTTCAAAGTAGTGTATTTATCTTCCTACTTAAAATGTGCAGAACAAATAGTAGGTACTACTTTTAGTAGGCATCCAGTCGTATTCACTTCTTTCCGCCTGAACCATGCTAACCCGTTTTAGTTCGTAAGATCATCACTTGGAAATCTGAAAAATACAAAACAATATACACTGTCTTTTTACCTTATATTCTAACACTATTATTGCCAAATAATATAATCATCATATTAAAGACAATGACAACTAAACAGGTAGCATAATAGTAATATGAGCATATCTATGGAATAAAAAACACTATGATTCAATTAGAATTAGACGGTAGTGGAGGACGCGGACGCTATGTATTGTGACTACTATATCCGTTCTGTTTGATTAATCTACGACGCATGCCACGCGCCCTTTATTTGTCCTTGTCGCACTGCAGTTACAATCATATTTTCTATCCTTTTTTAACGCGTCTTTTAATAATACAGGATTTCATTTAATAATTTCGGTAAAAGGGAAACAAAACCCTGACAAAATACAAATATTACGTAATTAAAAATACTTACGCGTGGTATGTAACTCCTTCATTTTTATTTATCTTGGAACCATAGTTTTACACCTTCTTAACACACAGCTCGGCATTTTGGTAATAATAAACACTCCACGGAAAACGCTCTGACAACGTGCTCACGCGCTAGCTTCTATTAACAAACTAAATGAAATCACGACAATTGTCTACATTTGGCTTCAACAATTACCGCGCGATAGTGCGATATCTACTTTATTTTTATATAATATCATTGGGCTACGGGCATGTTCGGGCATTATTATAAATGTTTAGGTACACGTATACAACGTCCCATATCAAAAGTAAGCAGAAAAATTAAAACAGCGAATCACTCGGGGACAAGAGAAAATATAGGGCGCAAGCGACATTTCTTGCTAGTGTATATGACGATGTAATTGTAATTTCGTTGGAAATATCGCAATATTCTTTCTCGTAGCTCGTGCCTACAGCAGCAATCACTTCAACCCGACAAAGAGACAAAAAACGTTATAAAAGTGTTCAAATTATTAAATTTTATGTGTAACGTGGCCAGACTACTACCTTACCCACTGACATAGATAACCTAGGCTCAGTGTTCTACTTATAGTCTTGTGGGATTATAGGTAGAATACAACATTAGTTTCCTTCACTGTACTAGTTTATAGCTATTATGTTACGTATTATGTTAATTTTTTTAAGTGATAACTTCTTATGGGAGCGTAAACCGCTGCGTTACGTAACGCGTTACGGCGCCAGTCTGTCTGACTTCCCTTTCTCTCACGTTAGATTAATTTAAGTTATCACTTCTGTCGGGCGTCCGGAGACGCACACCGTTTTTTATTTTTACACGAGCGAGGCTTGACGCTATCTGATTTTCTGTCAACAGCAAACCTGTGAGTTTACTGATTGAAATGTGTATACCGTGTTCATTCTGCGAAACTTTATGACTGTTATAAAATCGCATAGTAGCACTAATTTCAATTAGCTAAACCTAAATAATTAATTAATAAGAGGCTTATTGGATGATTCGAGCTTGCAATATTTTTAGAAAACTAGTTATATTTGAATATAATTTGGGTACATGAACCAAACTGACCAAGCAAACAAACAAATAAATAAACTGTTCAGCTTTAATATTTTCTTAAGTTTCACCGACTTGTGTACATAATAAAACTAAGTTTTAACGGTTTTAAGCGCGGTAATTTATTTGATTTTGGTTATTCCGACGTTTCGGCCACTTTTCAGCTTCTTCAGCTTTATATATTAGTATAAGATGAACCCACCCCTTATGACACTTTGTTTTACTTCTACTGTGTGTGAATTGCCCACACACACTCATTTTTTTGAAACCATTATATTTTATTGAAGTCGATTTTGTTTTTCTAAAAGAAAATCTCTTTTATTTTGCAAATAAATGTTGTTTGCCTATAAGTTATTTATAAAGCATTGTATGAGAGCCAATTATACTTTTGAAACTCGAAATCTTGGCAATTAGAGATAATTCTTTGTTGTTCATCCAACACAGGGCGGATCGCAGACGGGATCTAATTTAGAATGAATTAGTCAATATAGTAGGAAAAGTACTTCGCAAATACATTTTGGATGTAAGTAAGAATTCGTGTCAACAATAAATTAGTCTCGGACACATTAGCAGCCAATTAATTAAGTTTTATCCTCATTTTACGATCGGCGTTTAATGGAAGGACGTGGGCGGGCGGAGTCGACGCAAAATTTACTGCTTTCACAATAATAGCAGAGTTCGATTTTTATAGCATGAGTATGGAGCGGTCAGGCTGATGACCATTGCCTATGGACATTTGTAACACCAAAGGTGGTGCCAATGCGCTGCTGCTCTCTTATAGGAGTCTGGAACCTGGTCACTGATGTCGGAACACAACTCAAGGTTGTTATGACTGCATACTCTAGACCAGAGGTGGTAGCCTACCATCTGGCTGTGGGTTGTTTTGTCGCCTATTACAACAGGCCGCCCGGCCGCAGGAACATGTATTTTTTCTCCATTCCTGCACGGATAGCATGAGTATAGGGCGCTCAGGCTGATGACCTGATGGAAAGCGGGGTTACTATTGCCTATAGACATTTGTAACACCAAAGGTGCTACCAAAGGGAGACTGGTATCAGGCCACTAATGCCTGAATACAGTTCAAGGTTATAATGGCGGGATACTCTAGACCTATACCGATTCTCCTTTTGAATTTTGGACCATTTTTGAAGAGATACTTCTTTAGAGTCGTTGTGATTTGAAACTGGATGAAACGAAAAAGTGTAAACACATAAATTATACACCTAAGCCTGCGAGAGAAGGAGACAGAATACATTATATTTAATAATTTGAACACTATGCTCATACAGATAAGCTTGGAAATACTTTGAACTTTTTCGTTAATACTTGAAATTCGTATTTTAAATCTTAAATATATAATATTATATTTATTAACGATATATATTGTTTTTTTAGCCAAGGGAAATCCGATTGAAGGCCATCGACCATCAGTCGGGGTGCCACTAGCAACTCTAGGCAGCACTAAGGATGCTATTGCCACCCTTAGGCGTTCCTTTCTGCGCCTTATGCCAAGGCTACAGAAAAGCAGAACTCCGCGTACACTGGCAGGCAATAACTTGAACTTTTCGACCGATTAATGCACGAGTAAATTAAAAAAGCAACCGTTTAAAATTCATATTTTGAACAGAAACTTACATTATTATTTTTTGGTCTACAAAATTATACCGTAACGAGAGAAAAAATATTTTGAAAGCTTAAACAATTTGGAGCGACCTCTTTGTCTAGGCTCCTCCTGGATCGTGTGGGTTTCTTGTAGTCATTAGTGGACTGTTCTAATTCTATGAACTTCGACCACAGTATAGGTATTAAGAACTGTAGCGGATCTCCGACAGGGCTCTCGGTGGAAGCCTGTAGGAGGTGCTGGCGGGATATCGATACCTCTGGGCTCAAAGGGCGTAAAGCACATTTTGGGGCATATGGAGTTAATAATACCATCGTATTCAGTTTTTCATTCTCTATCGATTGGTATATACGAAGTTGCCAAATTCGCACAAAAATGTTCTTTACGCCCCATCTTTTTGGGCTGCTAAACCAAAATGAAACAGGAAATCGGGCTGTAAATTACATTACTGCACAAGTTAAAAATGTCCTAGGTTGTATAGGAATCCAATTATGAGTATTAAGGCGTATAACACATTAATGCTCATTATTGTTCTTTACAACCATTCAGCATAATCAGCAACTGTACCATACTACCTCAAAACTATTGTAAATGCATAAAGTATTTTGCTGATTTTAGGGTGTAAAGCACATTGTGTTTGACAACTGTTCTCTGACAACAACTTCACGCCCTAAATATTAAAAAGATAACGATTTAAATGTACCTTACTACCTAAAAAAATAATTAAACATAATTTTTTGTTCGTCTCATTTGTTCTTTACTTCCTTACACTAAAGTTTACTTTAGCTTTTACTATGTAATACAACATTTTTAGCCCTTATTTTCATGTAGTTATGGTATCTATTAAAAAAGATGTCTGTCTGTTTTTGTTTTTAGTATTAAAATAATAAAAAAACGACTAATTTAGATTTAATTTCTTCAAATTCGAATTGATAATAATTTAATTAATATAAGTTTTACGAGTAGGTATCCAGTGTGTTTAAGTTTTAAGACTGTGGTTTACAATCTTACTATAGTAAATAATTTTACATTATTGTCCTTTACCATTTAATATTTTGAGTTTGCTCATACAGTTTCAAGTATTAGTTTTTATAATTATTATTCAGGTTAGATAATATTTAATCTCCAACAAAAAAGACGTGTTAGGTACTTATATGTTTTATAACTCAATGGTTTTACGTGTGTATGTGTACTACCTATTTACCTATCAGTCTGTGGCATCACAGTATTTGTTTGTAAACACCTGTTCAAGAGAGTTTTTTCTATTTTTGAAGAAAATCAGTCGAGCCGTTTAAAATGATGGGGGGGGGGGGGATAAACAACCCAAAACAGGAAATACACTCGAGTGGGGTATCAAATGAAAGGGCATAATTTATATATTAGTTCAGCCGGAAGGCAACTTGAATTTCAATAGAATATTATTTTGAATCGTTTTTGTACTTATTTCAATTTCAGAACACACACAATATCTCTTCAAGAATTATTACTGAAAGATAATAAATATATAAGGTTGGGGGAAAAGTTTCTTCGCATTTTATATAAAAATTCAAAAGGTTTTTTTATAAAGTTTATTTACATTTGCCTAAAGTATGTAGGTGCCATTTTGTTGCTTTTTGCCCTCTTGTAAGTAGGGACGTGATCCCATTGCTATAAAAAAAATTGGGGCTTCTGATCAAAAAACTGCGACAAGTGGTTTTGGCAGTCCTCTCGTGATGTTAACCTGACACTGCCTAAGGAACTGCAAAGACCGAAACAGGTGAAAATCTAAAGGTGCAAAGCCAGGACTATACGGCGGATGTGTGAGGTCTAGCGTTATCATGGTGAAAAACCACACCCCTTCTGTTGATTAATTCTGGCCGCTTTCTCTCAAATTTTTGCTTTAATCTCATCAGTTGTTCGCAGTACAGTTCAGAATCGATGGTCCTGCCTGGCGGTAACAGCTCATAATGAATAATGCCCTTACAATCCAACCATACATACAGCATCACCTTGTTGCGAGTTAACCCGGAGTTCGCCACAGTCTGTGAAGCCTGACCGGCCTTTGACCACGATCTTTTTCGCACGTTCTTGTCGTACGTGATCCAATTTTCATCACCAGTTATCAGCGTCTTCAAAAATGGTTCGGTTTCATTACGTCGTAATAAAGAATCACAAATGAGTACACGGTTAATTAGGTTTCTGTCAGTGAGCTCATGAGGCACCCAAATATCGAGCTTTTGTGTACCCAGCTTTTTTGAAATGCGCCAAAACCGTTTTGTGGTCAATTCCCAGTGCTCCAGCTACATCGTAAATACTAATACGCCGATCTTGCTCCACTTTTTCAAAAATGGCATCAATTTTGTCCGTGACAGGGCGACCAGAGCGACGTGCCTCCTTGATATCAAAATTTCCGGATTGAAAACGCTTAAACCAAATTTGCGCTACTCTCACAGATACTGCATTTGGTCCATAAACATCACAAATTTATTTCGCGGCTTGTGTTGCATTTTTACCTTTTTTATAGAAAATGAATTGAATATCTTCATTAGATTCACTCATTTTAACAATAAGAAAAACAAATGAAAATCACACATTTTCCTAATTTGAATTTGTCTTCTTTAAAATTAAAACTTTTTAATGATTCCAAAACCAGCCAGATACAAATGGTATAGCCAAAGAGATCTAATTACAAGTTCATACATACTATATGCGAAAAGACTTTTTCCCCAACCTATCTCAGATCGAGAATCAACGGAACCAATTGCTTCCGGTATGTTAAATGATGTTAGTAATCCTCTCGATCCAAATAATCTAAGTAAAATAGCAATATTATTGAAGATAGTGAAGAAGAAAATTTTATGAAATGCTGTAAGCCAAAGATGTTTATTACTTCTAGTGCTGATGATGAAGTTAATACTTCCACATTCTTTCGATGGGGTACCTCCCACCCCGTTTAACCCTTTTTATTATGAAAGTTGTACAATTTTAAATGCAAACTTTGTGATTTACAACACAATTAAACATTGCTATTATCATTTACTACCTAATATTATACAACTTTTTTACGCTAGGTTATATTTACTGCCTAAGTTAATAACGTTAGCTGTTTTTAAATGGGTTTAAAGGACATTTTGTAGTTTTTTTTAGGTAGTAAAGCAAAACTATTTTGGAAACTATTATATTTAGGCTTCATTTAATAATATTTACTTAAAATATAGGAAAATGTAAGTATTTTTCTCATAGATTGTTTTTATATAATCATTGAGACAAAAAAGTTATAGCTAATTTTGTTTTATTTTTTAAGTTTTTTGGCTCTCCTGAACAGTAGCTGTTTTGTGCTATACGCCCTTTGAGCCCAGAGGTATCGATATGCCGGTGGAAATAATACACCAGTCACTCTTACGGTTTTTTGTCGTTTATTTTTACTGAGTTACAAATAAGTCGAATAACCATTGGCTATAAAAACGCCGTAATCGGTATACGTACGCTAACTAAGACTATATATATATATATATATATGTCGCAGAACGGCCTCATTCTCACGACATCTTTAGTTATTTCAGGTTTAGTGGGCGTCATCAGGATGAAATGCGAGCATAAAACACAATAGCCACGGTTTATACACTTTTAATTTAGATTTGATCAACATTATGACATAGTTTAGACCGAGCAGCGGGTTCAGGGCACCCGCTCATACTTCTAACTTAAAACACTTTCTTTAAAATACTCTAAGGTCCAACTCGACCTGCTGCCATCAACGTAATGTGTCACAAAAACTCCTCCGTCTACCGAAGTAGATACTACTCAAGTATAGAGGGCGCGTCTGACCCCGCTCAAGACATGCTCTGCTCTCATTGGTCGTTTATTAAATTACAATATTCATAACTTTTATTAGTTTAGAACGATCTTTAAGTTATAGAAACATTTAACAAATCAAATTAAATTACATTAAGAATTTTAGAAGTAATTAAAATGTAAACCAATGATACTGTGCGTTATACATCCAAAGAATAATCCATCCAATTATAGCTTCCCTCCGACACGGCCTTCCTGACGTATTACACGCCCTCGTGTGATAGGCCGCCCATTATGGATTATCTGCAGAAAAGAAAGAGATATTATAGTTCGGCCACTCCTGACCAAGGACATCGTGTACATTTTATCTTCTGCGCAAAAATTTCATTCTGGATTTTTTCTGAGATCCGAGTCCTAACAGACTCCAGACTACACACCAAATCAAGTCAGCAGTATCGAAACTGCCACCTCATCGCCCATCGAGCTACGCATTTTGGGTCAAATGTCAAAACACAAATCAAGACATCAAACACAAAAATATCTCCAAATAATACCCAGCTTCTCATTCTATCGATACCACTTTTCAATCGCTACCTCGCCTCTTATTCACTTTGTAATGGCCACCTTGCACCTATTTCACTGGCCACCTCGCCTCTATTTCACTGGGCACCTCGCACCTATTTCACTGGCCACCTCGCCTCGGCCATCTCGCCTCTATTTCACTGGCCACCTCGCCTCTATTTCACTGGCCACCTCGCCTCTATTTCACTGGCCACCGCGCCTGTTACAGAGGTTAAATAAACCCAAAGGACCACTCAGCTACTCCTGACCACTAATGACTATTTTAACATCAAACTCACAAAAAAAAACTTTCAAAATTTTCAACGGCTGTTATTTCAAGAATAATATCACAAATTCATAATCTCTACACACCAACCCATTTTAAGTATAGTAGCTTGAAGAATAACTGGGAATATTCGAACTATTGTTCAGGGCTACAAAAACTCCAGCAATAATTAATCACAGTTAAAAAAAAACCCAGAGACTCAAGAAACACGAACATTGTAAACCTTTATCATTTTAACTATCAGACTAAAATCTTTCACTCTATATGTACCTCTAAATTTAAAAACTACCCATTATAATAGTCAACTGCATTTACCACGTTTAATAATTATTGAAATTCCATTATTATTAACTTCAAACAAAAACCGTGTGAACGCATCAGTCATCCAACCCGCTAACAACACTTCTCCATCATTCAATCAAACCAATACATCTAAATGAGTGATGTACTCTCAACCAACCCCCGCTGAGCGTGGCTCGGATGACACTTTTTGACCAAAGTAGTCAATCAGAGCAACGAAGGTTGTCATTCTACGGGATCCAGGGTCGACAACTTATGAAAACTCATTATAATAGAGGAACAAACAAACTCAAAATAATTTTCCAATTTACAATGCGTTCAATAACTAGGGTATTCACCCTAATTCGAATTTGAAACTATCCCAAAAATAATCTTAAAAAAATCAACTTACCAAAGTGTCTACTAACGTAAATACCCCCTGAGTACCTTATAGTGGCTTTCAAACTTCTTCATAGCCACACTTTCTTCACGGTAAAATTCTAATCATCTGAATCTAAAATGTCTTTCATATAATGCCTGTAAACTTACTTTTACAAGAAAGATAACATAGCGTAGCAATAATGTGTCATAACCACTTTCCACTATACGTTATCTAAGTAAAAAAAACCTCAAAAACTAGATCCGATTTTCACATAAAAATTATTGGAAGGTAAACTTGAAAAGACAATGAATTTCATGCACATCGTTTATAACATACAGTAGTTTTCTTATCTTAATCAGAAAACCAATGAAAACGTCGCATAGGAATAATATGTCAAAGGCAACTGTCTACCATACATAATCCAAGTAAAATAATTTAAAAAAACTAGACCCGATTTTCACATTATAAAATCTTTTGGAAGGTAGACTTGAAAAGACAATGAATACACGCACATCGTTTATAACGAACACAAGTTTTCTTACCTTAATCAGAAAACCAAGGAAAACGTCGCATATGAATAATATGTCAAAGGCAACTGTCTACCATACATAATCCAAGTAAAATAATTTAAAAAACTAGACCCGATTTACACATTATAAAAACTCTTGGAAGGTAGACTTGAAAAGACAATGAATACACGCATATCGTTTACAACAAACACAAATTTTCTTGCCAGTAACCAACTCCCAAAAATAATGATGAAAAAGTAAACTACCTACGTAATTTGTTCGTTTTCCAATTTTTGGCAACCATATCGTAATTTTTCGTACACGAAAAATATCACTTAAATATGAGAGTAGTAAAATTGTCTACCACAAACGATGATAACACTAAAATAATAATTAAAAATTACCATACCTCCTGTGCCAGGTACAATAGGCACGTAATTTTTACCTTAGATTAGCCTTCACGATCCATAAAATTGCCTTTCCACTCGCTGTACTAACGTGAATTTGAACCATTGCTGGCACATAGTAGGCCCAACGGTGACCAAACCATGCATAGGCCGACACACCGCCGCTCCACAGGCACATTCAGGGCGTCACCACTACGTCGCCGCTATTTCCGCCGACGGCCCCGACATGTCAATCGTCCTCAAATGCTTTTGCTTCCACTGTGGGCATCCTTCAATCCATCAGCACGCCTTCTTATACTGGCAAGGCTTCGCAGTCATTGCTTTAATTGTGGGCACAGGCTGAGATCCCACTTCTGATGTCGCAGAACGGCCTCATTCTCACGACATCTTTAGTTATTTCAGGTTTAGTGGGCGTCATCAGGATGAAATGCGAGCATAAAACACAATAGCCACGGTTTATACACTTTTAATTTAGATTTGATCAACATTATGACATAGTTTAGACCGAGCAGCGGGTTCAGGGCACCCGCTCATACTTCTAACTTAAAACACTTTCTTTAAAATACTCTAAGGTCCAACTCGACCTGCTGCCATCAACGTAATGTGTCACAAAAACTCCTCCGTCTACCGAAGTAGATACTACTCAAGTATAGAGGGCGCGTCTGACCCCGCTCAAGACATGCTCTGCTCTCATTGGTCGTTTATTAAATTACAATATTCATAACTTTTATTAGTTTAGAACGATCTTTAAGTTATAGAAACATTTAACAAATCAAATTAAATTACATTAAGAATTTTAGAAGTAATTAAAATGTAAACCAATGATACTGTGCGTTATACATCCAAAGAATAATCCATCCAATTATAGCTTCCCTCCGACATATATATATATATATATATATATATATATATATATATATATATATATATATAGTCTGTACTGCTGACTACTTTCGATACTCTCGCTCGATACACTCTGACTACATTTTATACACACAACACAACACTACACTACACTCTGTTTCGGCAGATCACGTCTACTTATAGTAACAAATTCACTAAAAAACTAACATCTTGCGGAAACTTCCCACGATTTCTCTGGCCTGGACCCAAACCCTTCTCGGAAGATGCGACCCTTGTCTATAAACTAATAAATTGTTTCCTCACTGGACTTAAACAAAGCATGCAATTACAACTATTTTCTAAAATATGTACAATGGCAATGGCAGATGTCAGGATCATCTTTCTTTGACGCAAATGGTCTTACAAAGGGCGTTATTTTAAACTATTATCAAAATTCTCAAAAACATAAAACAATGAAGGACATTACGGGGGTCATCATAAACTATTCAATATCCCAACATCTGCATTGCCTTCGTGGGAAACAACTTTCTAAAAACTATCTACAAACTAATTTGGCATCGTTAACAAGAGGTTATAATACGAGACAAACATTTTTTTAGAGATCAAAAACCAAATTTTCACTGAACACTCAAAAAAAAATTGTCGGTTTTTTCCGCCACCCTATAATATATTCGTAAATATCTCTCTTATAAATATGTTTGTATGTATTTGATTTATAAAGTAATTTAAGTATGTGTATTTAATTTATAAAATGTGTAATTTAAGTATGTTTGTTTATGATATCCCTAATAACCTGCACCACCTACATCGCCAGATTAGTTTAAACTATTCCTTAAGTTAGGTTGCCTGGAAGAGATTGCTGAAGCGATAAGGATGCCTAATGTTTCTACCATGACAATATTGTAATTCTGGAGTTTTCAAATTGTATATATGGTTAGCAATAAAGTGTTATCTATCTATTTAAGTCGATTTGGGTGTAATGTTTACGTATATAGGTAACACTCGGCAGAATCAGGTCAACTGAGGCACGTTGCGGTTTAACCGCTTCGCCGCAAATGGATTAGGACTTATTCATGCAAAACATGATTAACGATATTTATATGAAAATTATGTTTATTTTTTAAATTTTATTAGTCATGGTACGACCAAACACGAGGTAAACCCGTTAAAACATAGTTTTATTATGTATATTAGTTTTGAAAACTTAAGAAAATACTATGTATTTTGAACTAATCCAAGGTTAACTAATACAAAGTAATTTGTATGTATTATTTTTCCGTGCAGGAACTGAGAAACAATAGAATTTCCTTGTCAGCTTCAGGCCAAGCGGCCGCTTAAACGCTATCCGTCAGGTGGGTCGTCTGCCTGTCTGCTGAACTCGTGCAATAAAGAAAAAAACACAGGAAAAGCTTGGTAGCGACCGCAATATTCTCATTCGATGCGATGTAAAAGCTATTTCATATATTTAAGGCAATATCTATACTAATATTATATAGAAGAAAGATTTGT
Organism: Dendrolimus pini; assembly: GCA_949752895.1. Classification (NCBI taxonomy): domain Eukaryota; kingdom Metazoa; phylum Arthropoda; class Insecta; order Lepidoptera; family Lasiocampidae; genus Dendrolimus; species Dendrolimus pini. The sequence goes on from OX457136.1 coordinate 21,755,581, forward strand.
TTGTTTGCATTCAATAGACTTAGAAATTCTATATTAGATAGAATAAAATAATGTCCTACGACTTTGCTGAACACATAATTATTTACATAAAGTCTCGCGACAGCATATGTCTGACTATTATAGTTATGCCACAATAAAAGTTCTTTTATTTTAAAAATTTAATTAAAATGCCGCCGCTAGAAAAGGCTCTTTATCTGTATGTTGGTATTCATTCTTATCAAAATAAATTACTTCATATTCAAGACTGCTTCAATACTTTTATGTAACTTTTTGAATGATTCAATTCGGGCATTACATTCCAAAGATATCACGAGTTTAAAAATGAAAGTATTAGAAAAAAGTATAGTGGTCGCCGCTCACCCTGCTCGACTAGCTAAGCAGCACCTTATGCGATGTAGGCGTCACTGGGGTACGGGCCGTACGGGAGGGGAAATATTTTAGATACCCGTGCGAAGCCGGGGCGGACCGCTAGTCCACCCATAAGTTCTTTTACAAATGAAAATGCATTTTTTAAAAATTAAGTAATGTAATATTATTAAAATTTATGGCCAGACTAGTTATAAGGCAATAATTAAAATACTAACTAGGTATGAGCCTACAGTTATATAACGCTTCCGCTTGATCTCATAACACAAACACACTAATAATCTATAATCCTTCCTGTGGAAAAAACCATATATATTAATGTTTGAGTAAAGATGTAAAGTAGATAATTTATTTAAAAGATCACATCTAAGATTGAGATGTACGCCACTAGATGGCGTTGTTCATTATTGAAGCACATAATGGTTTAATGATCGCCACTTATATGGACTTGGGATCCTTTTCACGAAACTGGTTCGCTTTTTGTGGCCACGGCGGTGGCAATAAATGTTTCATACAAGTGTGTGTGTGCGTTTTATTTCTGTAAGTGAAATTAACACTTCCTGTTTGATGGATGTCCATGATTATAGGCGTCCGTCCGTCCGTTGTTGGATTTCGGTTATTTCCTTGTGATTTATTTGTTTGTTATGATATTTTGGGGATTAGTAATTTTCGATAACATCATAACTGGATTAGCGTTGTGTTTATTTTTGTATTATAACGTTGAAATCGTACATTTTTGTGTAGGAAGGGCGTTAGATATATTTAAAGGTTAACTGCGAAAGACTATACGATACACCAAGGTCAGATTTTACTGGATTTTTTAGTCTTAAATCAGGTCATTCGATTTAGAACTTTCTAAAGTTTAAGTTTAAAAATATATATTGTATAATAACGTTGCAGACAGAGAGCACCCCCGTGATCCGTCCGCACTCCTACTCTCCGCGCCCCGCATACCGCCGACGCCCATAGCTCGCGCAATTAGCAGCTAGGCCTCGGACGGGATGCGGGATATAGGAACGGCCTTGGAAGCAAAATTATGCATAATTCTGTAATAATTCTCATTGACGACTTACCACTCTCTCTCTCTCTCGACTCTCTCACACGATTTGTAATTACGTACTTCTTTAATGTATATTTCTAACTTAATAATAATAATAATCATACAGTCTATTATAACGAGTTTAATTTCCAAACAAGAAGCAACTGCCACCAATAGTTTTTTGGTACTTCGCCGCCGGATAGAAGAATCGCATAGAAGAAACGAGCAGTGTCTTTTGCTCCATCGAAACGTCAAGAAAGAAGAAAGACCAACTCTATACGATGTCGTAGCGGTACGCTAAAGAAGAAAGAAGATTATTATAGAAGATCATCGTGGGCAGCCCGGACTACGTACCAGGAGAGCAAGAGTTCCTGCCGGACTACGAACCAGGAGAGCAAGAGTTCCTGCCCCGAACTACGTACCAGGAGAGCAAGAGTTCCTGCCAGACTAGTACCAGGAGAGCAAGAGTTCCTGCCCCGGACTACGTACCAGGAGAGCAAGAGTTCCTGCCCCGGACTACGTACCAGGAGAGCAAGAGTTCCTGCCAGACTAGTACCAGGAGAGCAAGAGTTCCTGCCCCGGACTACGTACCAGGAGAGCAAGAGTTCCTGCCCCGGACTACGTACCAGGAGAGCAAGAGTTCCTGCCCCGAACTACGTACCAGGAGAGCAAGAGTTCCTGCCAGACTAGTACCAGGAGAGCAAGAGTTCCTGCCCCGGACTACGTATCAGGAGAGCAAGAGTTCCTGCCCCGGACTACGTACCAGGAGAGCAAGAGTTCCTGCCGGACTACGTACCAGGAGAGCAAGAGTTCCTGCCGGACTACGTACCAGGAGAGCAAGAGTTCCTGCCGGACTGCGTACCGGGAGAGCAAGAGTTCCGGCCCCGGACTACGTACCAGGAGAGCAAGAGTTCCTGCCCCGGACTACGTACCAGGAGAGCAAGAGTTCCTGCCGGACTACGTACCAGGAGAGCAAGAGTTCCTGCCAGACTACGTACCAGGAGAGCAAGAGTTCCTGCCGGACTGCGTACCGGGAGAGCAAGAGTTCCGGCCCCGGACTACGTACCAGGAGAGCAAGAGTTCCTGCCGGACTGCGTACCGGGAGAGCAAGAGTTCCTGCCCCGGACTACGTACCAGGAGAGCAAGAGTTCCTGCCCCGGACGCCGAGGCTACGCGTCTGCAGGATCAAGACCGGAACAAAGAAATTATTTTTTTAAATTAATTTTGCCTTTTCTCTCTCTCTCTCCCAAAAATAAGAATAGAATGGCGTCGCCAACTATGGTTTGCCGAGTGTATCACGATTTTTTTTTACTAGGCGATTTCAGACTATTTTAATTCTACCCATAAATAATACGTACTTATTTAAATGTTAATATAAGTATACAATAACTTTCCTATCAGGAATTATATCCAAATCCCCGCACAGAATTACTATATTGGTAAGTAATTCTGTAACATTGTTTGAACATCTAATACTCTGAGTAACAGATGTTAACGCCTTGGAAACTTGTTTCAAACTTTTCAATCATAATAAACTACCTCCAATTTCGACATTGATAAAGTTTACTAATTACACCTCAATCTTGCTTCTGAGGTATATTAAACTTCACACATGTCTAATTTGGAAGTTCTTATTAACGACCTACAAGCGATTTCATACAAAACTTTATCATTCAATTGTAATACAACTTTCAAATTAATACCGCAGTTGTCCCAGAGCGCTATTATATGGTTTTCTCTCTGCTCTATGATATATGGTCGTTTAAGAAGGGCTTTATAAAATTCGCGTTTGCAACGCCCTTAGTGTTGCAAAACAACGTATTGTAACGAGTTTAGCGGGACTCGAATTAAAATGCTGTTGCAATTATTATAGAGCTTATTAGAACTATACAAACACGTATAACACAGATACAAATATAACCGAGTACAACAAATCCAAACGTAATGCAGAAGGTCGTAATTTAATAAGACACGCAAAGTCCGTCACTAATAGATTTCCGAATGTACACATGTCTCGCCTTGATCGTGGTTCTAGCACGACTGCCCCCTCTCCCCATCAGGCCGTTGTTTTATACCTCACAAAAGCAAATGTACCCGTATCGTAGTCGACTTAATCCATAACACCTGGCTAAAGAATCGGCCGCAAGCAGCCATAAACGAGTACAATAAAAAAATGGGCCGTTCTCTAGAAACGTTTGCCAATAAATAAGTAAACAAAAGGAGACGATCACAAAAGGATTACAATTAGTTCAAATGCCGATGGGTAATAAATGTGCTCCTACAAATCTGTACGTGGAATTTGTCTTTGTCGGTGCCTAGGTTGTAACAGTATATTACATTAAACGAATATTATTTTAGATCTTATCTCCTTGCGTTAAATTTTGAAATATATGTAGCGGTCAGCATTTATTAATTTCGAGTTAACACTTTTTTTCCTTCAGCTCAGGCAGGCTCAGGCATTTCGTTCCGAAATTGCTTCTATCTCTCCTCGTAAGCTAAATTTTTATCTCATCTCAGATTGTAATATAAAATTGTATATTACGCATACCTAATTGTTATTTCCCTTCTACGAATTCAGCTGTCAACGCTAACGCACAAAACGTATAATTAGTTCAAAAGTAACAAAAACATTTTTCCTAAAAGGGGTACCCGCTGCGAGTTGTTTTTTTCCAAAAATGTTAATATAAGTGGGCTTCGTTAGGAATGTTTTCTACAAAAACACCACTTTGTTGAATTTACATTTACACATTTCAAATTCATTTATGCCCTTTTTTTATTAAAAGTTATTTCTTATTTAAAGTAGAGGAAAAATATTATGTTATGGCCTTAGAAAAGTACACCACACACTTGCGCAGATGACATGTTTCAGACTTTGATTTGTTTAGAAATTCTAAAATAATGAGCATGAAAAAGAAAGTGCATTTAATTATATTACTTTTATATGATACAAATAATATGAATTACCTTTAACTAATCTGTAATAATGTTATAGTTGAACTTTTCATGCAGAGCTGGGTTAACGCGTAATTTGTGATAAACGTTGTTATTTTTAACTCTTTTAATAAAACGCATTTAACTATAGTTATTAACAATAACATTATCCTGGATGGAGCCCGAGAATTTGAATTACTGAGCGATAGAAGATTGAAAAGTACAAATGACGGAGTAGAACTATTAAAGTGAACTAGTTCAGTGACCGCATTGTATTAGAAAAGAGCGCTCAGTTGGATAACCCAGCATTTCTCTTCGAGTATCATAGTTACGCCACAAATCTATTGTGTGCAATCACAGATTTGTTAAAGTAATAAGCTAATAAAAAAATGTCAGTATAGAACGTAGAAATAAATAGCATTAAATGGAAGATTAGTTTAAAAAAAAATTATTATTCAAATTAGGAGTGAGGTATGCGTAGGTACGTATTTCGTGTCAAAAGCTTAATAACTAACAAAAACATAGTTATTTCTATCGCTGAAACCTATTGACCAAAAGAAGGTCGAAAAGTCTCATGACCGAATAGAACCAATAAAACGATTAATATGAACTAGTTCAGTGATCGAAATGAAATAGAAAAGAGGCGCTCAATTGGATGACCGAGCATTTCTTCTTGCGCGTCATAGCTACGCCACCAACCCATTGTGTGAAATCACAGGTTCGTTAAAGTAATTCCAGGTAAATGGCCAGCGCTACCAACTGCAAAAGGCTTTAAACATCCCACAGATTGCTGCCTCTTCAGATTTTAAATTGAAATAGATACTTTTCCTTTTGAGAGTGGTCTGAATAGATATCATTAGGCGGCTCTCTCAAAGCGGTCTCAAACAGCGTCTGTGGCACATTTTACCCATCTTTTAAACGGCTTCTGAATCCTTTTTACTATTTTATTCTTTTTCTTTTTTCTTCTTTATTTTCTTATATCAATTTTCACCTTTTACGGAGGAGCAGCTTATAAATGTATTTTTTTTATTTTATTGCAGGAGTTCAGCAGACAGGCAGACGGCCCACTTGATGGAAAGCGGTTACCATTGCCTATGGACATTTGTAACACCAAATGTGCTACAAATGCGCAGCTGCTCTCTTAAGGAAGACTGGAACCTGGTCACCAATGCCGGAACACAACTCAGGGTTGTTTTGATTTGACATACTTTAGTCTAGGGGTGGTAGCCATCCAGTCGGGCAAATGCCCTACCACCTATTATCGTCTGCTGGGAAAACTTGGAAAAAGCCGGTTACAGCCTAAGTAAAAAGAAACTTTTTCGGCTTTTATTGTAACCTCGAGCAGGTGGTTCGAATAAGCCTCTGTTTTTTTTTAATTTTAATATTTTTGTAAAAGCTCGAAATCTCTACAGATTTATAGTATTACTAGCTATGCCCGTGACTTCGTCAGCGTGATATTTTTTTTCGCGAAACCCTAACCATAAAAGGAGCTTAAGCTACTCCTTGTAACATCAGCTATCAGTGAAAGTCTCGTCAAAATCGGTCCAGCTGTTTCAAAGATTAGCTGGAACATCCAGAGATACATACCAAAATTCCAACAATTCAATGTCGGAATGTTCTAGTCCGAATTATCCACCCTTGATTTTTCTCACATTTTTATTTTGAGATAACAAACAGACATTTTCATTTTATTTATTTGTATAGATATATTTAAATATTATTCCTGTAAATTGTATTACGAATTACTTTTTCGTCAATTTTCTGTTTCAATGTTATTGAATGAAATATAGCTTTGAACGGCGCTCGTTATAAATTCAAATGAAAACGTAAAAATTCATACAGATTGGGATGTCGTCAAACTTTTACATGTTTTGCATTTATATTATGTTGTGGACTTGTTTATTTAATACTAGCTAATGCCCGAGGCTTCTCTCGCGTTTAAAAATGTCCGGCATGTCTTGAAGTGGGCATGTTGTGATTCTTAGAAATGTCAAACGTAATTTCTAATTCAAAGACCTAATGATAAATACCCGTAACTATCTAGCGATGGTGGAAATAACCCTCAGAGTAACAGATTAAAAATGTCTTAGTTATTTCCGTTGCCAAGGCGGTGTATTTGTTAGTGAATTGAAACGGTAGCGTTAATGAAACACTATCAGTGTTAATTTCACTTATGTACAGAAATAAACCGCTCACACACACTCGTTACGGATGAAACTTATATTACCACCGCCGTGGCCGCAAAAAGCGAACCAGTTTTGGAAAAAGATCCAAGTCCATAAAGAAGGCGATCAGCAAACCTTTATGTGCATTTAGAATGAACGACGCCATCTGGTGACGTACATTGAAATTATATATGTGATTAAAATTGTGACATTGGTCTTTTCTTAAATTAAATATACAGTATTTTCGACAATCAGAGTACCATCTTTTGACTATCTCTTGGAAATCATAGTTTTTTTTTTATAAGAGCCTTTATTATGACCGTAACAACGTGATTGCAAAATATCATTACGATCTGTTGAGTAGTTAAGGCTTGAAAGCGTTACAATCTCACATTATCCGTACAGGAACGGAGAAAGAATACAATTTCCTGCGGCCGGGCGGCCTGTCGTAAGAGACGACACAAGAACCCATAGCCAGGTGCCATGGCATTTGCCCGAATGGATGGCTACCACCCCTGGTCAAAGTATGTCGCCATAACAACCTTGAGTTGTGTTCCGGCATTAATGAGCAGGCACCTTTGGTGTTGCAAATGTCCATAGGCGATGGTAACCGCTTTCCATCTAGTGGGCCGTCTGCCTGTCTGCTGATATCCTGTAATTAAAAAAATCTCATATATATATATATATATATATATATATGTATTAACATATATGTGTGTATATGTTACTTGTTACTGTGGTGATGGGTCAAATATTAATCAACAAGGCGGGGTCGGCACTGACAATCAGTTCTGGAGGAAACTCCAACACAGCTTTATGCTGAGTTGCCGACCTCATTTTTAGGAAATACAATGTACAACATATCGAATTTAATCATAAAAATGTATGTATTAATTATTACTACCTTCTTAGAATTGCTGCTTTCCTAGCAAATAAATTCTTCTTCTTCTTTCTTTGTATAATATTAGTTAGAATTAACATGCTTATCGAAATGTAAAATCGATAATAGAATTCCTGAAACTTTATTTCACACTAGCGTTCTCGATAGAGGTTCTGTCCTGAAAATATAAAAATCTTGAACTCGATTCCAGCGCCACCTATCGGATCTAATTGCGAATCTAAACCACCCCGGGACCCACTCGAACACACATAAAATTTCATCAAAATCGCAGAATCCGATTCCAGCCCCAAGTATTTTTATAGATTGATGGGTTACATTATTGAAGCTTTAGTAGGGTTACCTAATTTTTATATGTCCTATATTAAACAGGGATAATGTAGCATAACAGCCTCCCTCCCTCATGAGACGATCAGGCAGGGTCTCCGCGCGCATGGAGTCCCCCCGTACCTCACGAGGCTGTTGGGCGCGTACCTGCAGGATCGGCATATCCTTTGGGAGGGCGGTGAGTCCGGAAATCTCGTGTTAGGTCGGCGACGCGTCGCGTGCGGCGTTCCACAGGTCGGTTCTCGGGCCGATTCTTTGGAATGTAGGTTATGACTGGATCCTTCGGGTTCCGGTCGTGCCCGGGGTAGGGCTGATCTGCTTTGCGGACGACACCCTACTCACGGCACGCGCTGCGTAATATGCGGAATCCGTCGACGTCGCCAACGGCGGGTTGGCGATAGTCGTAGATCGAATAGCTAGGCTGGGCTTGAGGGTCTCCCCCGCGAAAACGGAGGCCATCATGTTCCATAGGCAGTTTCGTAATCCCCCCGCGGACTTGACAATTTCGGTCCAAGGGGTGGCCATTAGAGTAGGGCCCCAGATGAAATATCTGGGGCTAGTTCTCGATGGGAAATGGCTGTTCAAAGCGCACTTTGAGCCGTTAGTTCCCAAACTCGTCAGATCCGCAGGCGCACTCTCGAGGCTGCTTCCCAACGTGGGGGGCCCGGGGGGTGCGACTCGGAAACTATACTCCGGCATCCTGAGGAGTATGGCACTGTACGGTGCACCTGTCTGGTTCATTGCACTTCACCGCCACAACAGAACCTTGCTGCACCGGGCGCAGCGGGTTCTGGCCGTGAGGACCATACGGGGGTATCGTACAGTGTCGTGGACGGCGGCGACTCTTCTGGCAGGCGATCTGCCCTGGCATCTCCAGGCAGACGTCCTGAAGTACGTCGTACCCGGTAGGATGCCCTAGCTAGAGGCCTGACCTTCTGTCAGGTCGAAATCGAGACGATCAAGAAGCGGGAAACCGCAGCCATGATCGTCAAATAGTCTCAAGAACTCGAAATCCCTGCGGCCGGCGGCTACACGGTGGACGCAATCAGGGCACAGCTGGAGGAATGGGTCATCCGCACCAGCGGAACCCTGACCTTCAGGATGACACAGATACTCACCGGACACGGGTGTTTCGATAAGTATCTGTGTCACATTGTGGGCTGCTTGACTTCTCCGGACTGTTGCCAATGCGGCGCGCCCGACACGGCGGTTCATACGCTAGTCGAGGGCGCCGCATGGGTGCAGCAGCGTTTCGAACTCGAGACGCACGTAGGAGCGTTCGACTCGCTCGGCGACCTGGTAAAAGCCATGTTGCAGAGCAGCGACTGCTGGGGAGCTGAGGTTACTTTTTGTGAGGCAGTAATGTCTCTCAAGGAGGCCGCAGAGCGGGACAGGGAGCGAAGTCCTTCTGCGCGTACATATGTGTCTACTCGAGGTCGCCGGCCTTCAGCTGGCACCCGGAGAGGCAGGTACGCGCATTACTTCCCTCCCTGAAGTAGGTTCCGTTGCGGGGGGCCTTTAGCTTGCTAGGGAGCAAAGGACCATCGACCCCCGTACAACGAAGTGGGGTGTGTTCTCCCAGGCACATTCCATGCACTTTATTGCGCTGGATCGGCTGGGCGTAACTATGTTCTAAGTCTCAGCCTTTCCTTCACAACAAAGCGCAGGGTCGACAGGGAGGAGGGTGTTTTTAGTGGGTATTGGGGTTGCTGCCCGTTGCAGCTTCCTTTGAGTCTTTCCACTCTAGCTGAGTCGATCGCGGGCGGATTACTGTCAAGAGCATACTATTGCTGCAGTGATACCTCCCCCGACCGACGTGTGTCGTTTCCTGGCAACGACCCAGTCTGTGTGTAAATCGGTCAGCATTTTCCCTCGCCTCAAAAAAAAAAAAGCATCCGAATTGTTAATACCGCTGCGGGGGGCCTTTAGCTAGCTAGGGAGCAAAGGATTCATCACATGGGAGTCGCCACACAAGCTGATCGATCGCGAGTGGGTTACAAAGCATGCAGTAACTCTATCGCGATCGATGTTGGTCTGATCCCTTGCCAGGACCCAGTATTGTGCGTAAACAGCATTTCCCCCGCCTGAAAAAAAGTAGTGAAAGAATTTGTTAAATCGCTCCAAGTTTTTGAGTTTATTCGTTACAAACATACAAATCTTTCCTCTTTATAATATTAGATAACAATGAATAAACACTCAGATCGTAACGCTTCTCAATCTGTTATTGCCGCTCTACATTTATCTAAATGTTTCATCTAGACACTTCAGATGCCGTGAGGACGAAAATATCACCAGTAGGTCAAATATTAATACAATAGAGGACAAAACATTATTACGTGCGTGCGGGTGTAGGTACTTAGTATTAGAAGGAAACACCAGTTTTTAACTAAATGCGTTAATACTAAGTTAATAAAAAACTTACACAGCCATACGTGATTCTTCTCTGCAGGGTTGTCCCTTCACGCACAATTAACGACGCACTGTCAGACGTTAAGAGATCTCACTCACAATACCGTCGCCGATATTGTGTAGACCACCTCCTGCCGCTGAGGCGCTGACTTTTGAATTTACCGCGCGTAAATCTTCTGGATCTTCTGTAAAATACACTAAACTCCCCCTTCACTGAGCTGCCTACTCTCCACTAAACTCACCACTGCCTTTTACTAAACTTCTCTTGCAACTCTCTAAACTGATCACTATCTTCTATTAAACTTCTCTTCCAATTTTTTCGTATTCATATCGCACTCTTCACTTGGCTGTCTTGAACTGAACTCTCCCAGTAGGCGCGCCTTAAGTTGCTTATATACCCGGAAGAATCTTCTGGAACCCATAATTTAAATCTTTTGTTCGTTTATTTGCTGTCTATCCCTTTCTAAACATCTATCTATCTCTGTCTTTTCCTTCCTGAACTTTCAGTTCTAGAATCATCTACCCCTTTCTAAAATATACCGGTCCTTGTCTTTTCCTTCCAGAATCTTAAAAGTCTTGAGACCGGCTTACGCTGCCAAAAAGTTCTACCCTCAGTCGCCACAATATTTTATACTAAATACGTGATCTATTTTTTTTTATCACGTATAGGTTCGCGTTTGACCATTATCTCGCTCGATTTGAGCGGAGATATGGTCTAAGATCGAGCACGCTTACCTAGAAGGTACCTATTCACACGAGACTTGAAGACACACAGGTTGTAGGTTTCGGGAAAAACAGACTCCGGCAGTGTGTTCCACTCCTTTGCGGTGCGTATAATGAAGGTGGACTCAAAGCGCTTAGTTCGAATAGGAGGTATGTCCACCATACAGCGGTGCCGCAGGCCAGTGCGTCTGGTTGTCCGATGATGGAAGGGAGACGGCGGGATAAGATTGAAGAGCTCCGATGTACACGTATACACACATATTTGGTTATAAGGTATTTTTAATGCGTAGCTAAAAAACTTATAGACATCTAAAACACTTCTATTTATATTACTAATACATAATAGCAGCCCGTAAATGTCCCACTGCTAGGGTTGGGCCTCCCATTAAGGGGGGAACGGACAGTATACCCGTCACGCTTGTCCAAGGCGGCTTGGCAGGTGCGACATATCGGTTATTTCGATGTGCAGGTTTCATCGCGATGTTTTCCTTCACACTTGTTCCCACGTAGTAATTGTAATTCGTATTAGGTCAGAAAACTGCCTTAGCGGTGGATGTGTTTCGACTAAAACTCGAACCCGCGTCCATTGAGCTTGGGACGTCTGCGCTAACCACAAAGCTAACACGACTTAGTAACTTAGCGGACTCTCGGTCTCGGTCTCTACTTTGAACCAGTTAAAAGAAAAACAACTATACTATATAAACCATGGAGAACACAATGCAATATTTTTATAGATTTCTTGTATGTTTGTCGGATTAACTGCTTGTTCGGGAATCACGTATAAAGTAAGAAGCCGATTTGGATTCGGTTTTCGCTGGTCGATAGAAAATTCTCAGATCAAAATCTGTGCTACTTTTTATCTTGGGTATCCCGCAGGAATGTTTCTGGGAATGATCAAAAAGGCCAGCATACAAAAAAAAATTAAATGTGATTTTTCACTTATCAATATCAAATTGAATGTAATAAAGTGTGTGATTTTTCAGTATTCCGGGTATCCCGCGGGAATTTTCCCGGGAGCGGTTTGAAGTTGTTCGGATGCATAAAAATTAGCTTATTCTGACACGGTTTCCACTAAAAGATAGCTAATATTGTTTTTTTAAATGTTGCGATACTTTGTGTTCCAAGAATCCCGGGGGAATTTCATTGACGATGTCGCGTGCGAATCCTAGTTTATTATAAGAGAATCTATATATTAATACGTCAAGCAAAAACACAGCAAAATCTTTGTACCTACCCCTTTTTACGAGAATTGTGCGGACGGAGGAGCATGAAGTTTCTTCTTCTTCTTCTTACTTCTACTTTATGTAGAGAAGGAATGCAGAATGCTAATATTTGTTAAAATTATGCATAAAAAATACATTAAATCAATAAAAAAAACCATTACACACACTACCATGTATTTGATACACACGCATATATACTCTTTTGTTTATTGTTAATGTCCAGTTAACAGTGGCTTGGCGAAATCTGTGATTATAGAAGTATACTCTTTGACAACAAAACTTTAATAATGTTCAAACTTATGATTTGAATTAATTATTATGGACCACAGGAGACCACTAGTATAAAACAATTTGAACAAAACATTTCACACATCTTCACTAGTTAGTTAGTCTACTACCAAATTGCGTTAGCAAACTAAAAGCATTTGATCGTGGGAAGATATTTTAGAGCGAAATGATAAGTTCATAAACAAATGTTCCTCTAATGTAAGATCTTGTTTAAAAACATCATTCAACGAGCTTCTGTTTAGTCTAATATTCTATCAAAGAAAACATATTTCTTCTAATATATAAAATTCTCGTGTCGCGGTGTTTCTCCGACTACTCCGATACGGTTAAACCGATTTGTGTGAAATTTTGTGTGCATATCGGATAGGTCTTAGAATCGGCCAACATTTTTTATTCATATCCCTAAATGATAAGGGTGACTCAGCCCTAAATTTTTTTTTATTTCTTTTTATTTCGGAGTTTTTATGATTCGTCATTAAATAATACAAACAACCCAAAATTTTCACCCCTCTACCACTAACCACTATTTTTTAATAGCGATATTAGTATTTTTTTAATAATTTTCTACTGGGATGACAGATTCAAATTTAAACCAGGTAGGTGGCGTTGCAATCGGGCACCAGAATTTAGGTGTATTTTTGTTATTGTATGTGTTCAAGTTTGTCCCGGAATGGTTTTAATTAATGATTGGATGATTTGGAGTAGGTGACGCCGCGATACTCCTCATAAACGGTGGGCCTGATTTTGATGAAATTTTTTGTTTGTTCAAGTGGATTTGAGAATAGTTTAGATTAAAATTTGGTCCCGGTAGATGGCGCTGGAATCGGGTTCTATATCTATATTTTTTAAAGGCAGGACGACGTCTGCCGGGTACAGCTAGTATCTATATATTAATACGTGAAGCAAAAACTTTGTACCCTTTTTACGAAAATTATGCGGTCGGAGGAGTATGAAATTTCGCATAATTATCGTTTATATAGAGAAGAAGCGAATGCTAATACATTTATTTTAATTATGCATTAATATACATTGAATCAATAAAGACAATATTACACACACTACCATGTATTCGAGACGCATATAACTATATACTCTTTTGTTAAATACGTAAAGAGCAATATCCGATTTCACCCCTGAGAATGAGATTACGTACATAAACAATGAGTTTGTTTCGTTTGTTTGTTTACTTTTAGTGGGAAAATAACATTTCATGTTGATGGCAACAACGTTATAATATTTCCCAAGAAGGAGTAATAAATGGAATATGTAAGTTCTATTTGTATTTCTTTCAATAAATAAATAATTATATTGGTAACATTGTTACACGTCAATTGTTTGTGTAATTTAAATATACTTCATAAACTCATCATATTTGTGTAAAAGGTGCGCTGTCTCTCTTGAGATCTCTTGAGCCGTATTTTTAACAAAGATTGATTGATGAGTGGTGATGGTGAGTCTGTTATATTTATCGGGAGTTATATACCTATTATTCTGGCCCCGTTCCACTTGCTTGCGGACGTTACAGTCATAAACTCTCTCGGCTGGGTGTAACTCTGTTCTAAATCTCAGCCTTTCCTTCCCAACGGAAGCGCAGGGGACGTAACGGCAGGAGGGGGTTTTTAGTGGGTATTAGGTCACTGCCCGTGCGGTTTCTCTTGAGTCTTTCCACACTACCTGAGTCGATCGCGGGTGGATTGCTGCAACAAGCATATTATTGCTTACAGCGATGCCGCCCCCGACCGATGTGCGTTCGTCTTGCAGCGGCCCAGGTGTGCGTAAATCGGTAAGCATTTTCCCTCGCCTCAAAAAAAAAGGCATAAACTCTAGTGGAGCTTGTGGAGCGTTGATGTCATTAACGACGAAAGACATTGGTTCATTTGAAAATCGCGCTTTTTCCAAATTCAATCGGCAGAGAGAATTAATGCTCTGTGGTCAACGCCCACTTCGACCCAGCTCTTGGCATGGGTCGTTGTGAGCGCTGTGTGATCGAAAATGATGACGTCATTAGTGACGTTTTCGCCACGACCATAACGACCGTGTTGTGAGATACCAAAAAAACCCGGATATTCCGTATACACGAAGCCGCTCAAGATAATAGTATAATTTTGTTGCCTTAGTTGTTGTGTAAACGTTTGTCGAATATCAATAAATAAATAGAATAGACTATATAGACTCACCCAAACCCCCGTCGACTAAGAATCCTTCTGGCTTCAGAAGTAGCTATCACACATACACTGAGACTGAAACCACTTCCATCAGCATCCGCCACTTTTCAGGGCACCTGTCATTTAGTTTGTTTCAACAACTCACTACCTACATCTGCCAAAAAATGTATGATTTATTACATGTCAGTTTTTTGACACCACAAATGAATCCGACGACAAAATGGCGACGTCTTCCATATTCCAAGGTAAAATTGGGAGGCAGAGATAGATATACATGCATTCTTATTATACAAAAAGAGAAGGAATATGTATGTATCAAGAATATGTGCTGTGGTTTGAACAAAAGATGTCCGTGGCACGACTTGAAAACTATAGTGCAACATTAAATAATAAACAAACAGTAACCCCTTTCCATGAACTGGGCCACGTGCCTGTGAAAAAGTAAACTTGAAAAACCAATTTTTTTTCATTCATTTTTTACTTTTAGTTTTGTCTATTTTAACTCGGGCAATAGCGTTGCCATTCAACGAGGCAATGTGGCCAGTAATTTGGGCACGTTTCTGACTGACAGCGGTTTGGTTCTAGATTTTATAGATTGTTGTGTATTTATAGTGTGTTTCAGATGTTATGATAATAAATCAGACCACGTTTTCTTCATGACGTACTCTGCCCAAATACAACAACGAATCAAGGTAGCTTCTTTGGTTTAGCCACAGGACCTCATTTTTTGTTTCAGAATTTTACAACAACATGTATCTGTTATTGAGACTAAATTGGTAGGTTAGTGACCAAATGTATCATGTTGCCAGCACGTCTTCATCATTAAACGCGGAAGTTGTTCATTCTGTTCATTCTGTTCATTCTTCTCTCGCTCATTACAATAAAAAATTATATGTGCGAAAGGGACAAATACTTTTCTTTTTGTCAAAATCTGCGCATAAGACAAATGCCGAAACACGTGCGACGTCACGTTAGTACTAATTAGTGCTGTACTAGTTCACATCGTCGTGTTTATCGATTTTGTCTCGCAACACTTCAATTACTTTACACTTCAAAGTCTATTAAAGTAACTTAGGAATAATTTTTAATTTACAAAACTAAAACTGGTAACGTGGATAATTTCGATAGAGACATCAAAAAACTACAAAAATTTCAAAAAAACTTGTTAAAAAATTACAAAAATTACAGAATAGATACTACGAGAGGACTTAATAATGATGTTCCAATGAAAAAAATAGGTTTTATCAAAGAAGTTAAAGAAACCAGCGTTGAATTTAATTTTATAATGAATAACATATTATTTTGAATGAAATTTATTAAATTGTGTAAAATACTAAAATTAAATAAATTATTTTAAATCTGGCATGTATGTAATATTTTTATTACCCACAATTATTAAAAGTAAGTAAATCACATATTTAGCAAACACTAGCATGGATTCCTGTCGTTAGATTCGAGTTGCTAGCCCAAGCATTTTTAGATGGATTTTATTAGATAGCTTATTATTATCATTATTAAGTAAAAGTTTATTAGGTATAACATAGGGAATATGAGATGCCATTGTTTAAAGTAAAAAAATCTTCAAAAAATGCAGTATGGCTATTTCATAAAATGGCTCATTAAAAAAACTTTAATAAGATATGGCGCGATCTACTATAAAGAAATATTTAATAGTGTACATTATAACAAGTGAAAAATATCGATATCGACTACTGGAACTTCGGACCTGATGTGACAGCACTAGAAATTTGATATTATTAGTGATTGTTTATGTTATAACAATCGACGAAACGACGATTGTTTATGTTAGCCCGACAAGGTCAGTGAACCAATATTTACAAGGATGTTCTGTTTTCATTCCATTTTTATCGTAATTAATTTGTTCGAAAATTGCTTCTTTTTAATTTTGACGTTAGGGTTGATTTAATAGTACCAACAAATTTTTATGGATATATATATATATATATATATATATATATATATATATATATATATATATATATATATATATAACTTCACGCCAGGTCCCTTGCGCCACGTACCTATTGTTCAGTTTTCTTAAAAATTAAAATACAAGCTAGAAAAGTATCTTATTTACATTAAATGTTGTATTTTTAGATCACGAAAGTTAAGAGTCTATTTACTAAACAACAAATTCTAAACAAGATTAGGACGCGTTAATAAGACCTTTTGGAGTAGACAAACTAATTAAAACCAGAGAGAAGATGTTTCAATTTAAAGACTTAGTAAACTGTTTAACAAATATAGGCGACTGAAACGTTTTGAGTCTCATAGGTCGTTAATGTTAGCTACAATTCTAATTATACAGTTGATATTTGCACAAGGGATGTGTAATAGATGTTTATTGTTTTATTTTAACGGTGTATTAGGTCTTATTTGAAAGGTATTGTGCTAGCACAATAGGGTTGACAATAACCTATATATATAAAAGAAAGCTAAGCAGCGATTTGGCTAAAAATTGGTGGGGAGGTAGCTTAGAACCAGGAGACGGACATAGGATACTTTTTTTTATCCCGTTGGAACCGGTAGGTTGCGCTTTGATCGGGTTCTAGAATCCTTCTAATCCCCTGGAGCGATTTTGGTGATTTTGTTTTTGTGTGTTTGAGTAGGTTTCCGGATGGTTCAAATTCGCAATTGGAACCGGTAGGTGGCGCTTTGATCGGGTTCTAGAATCCTCCTAATCACCTGGTGCGATTATAGTGATTTTGTTTTTGTGTGTTTGAGGGGGTTCCCAGATGGCTTAAATCCACATTGGAATCGGTAGGTGGCGCTGGGATCGGGTCCTAGATTTTTATTTTTTCAGAGCAGAACAACGTCTGCTGGGGCCGCTAGTAATAATTAATAATAATCCGCAGGGGGGCTTTGTGGCGAAGCCTTAGGTGAGTAGCGACACCTCGTACCTGACTCCGGGGCCAAGGCAAGGCCCCCGCCTCCGTGCTTGCCTTAGCCAGCCGGCACGGAGTGGAGATCGCTAGAGCTAAGACTCAAGCTCCAGGAATGAAAGTGATAAAAGGCTTAACGTCGGAGTAATAAATTCCGACGTTTCTATTATGAGGTTTTCTATAAAAACAAAATGAGACTGGTGGCGCTAACAGTGATTGCAGAAGAGTGGATTACGGGTAATGTTCTATAGAGGGGTGTTTGTCATTAGATTTTGCCAGTGGTAGGATGGCTGGTATTTATAAAAGGGAGACTAACCTTCGTACCTCTGGGCTGCACAGACTTCGTGCTGAAGTTGTGAGCTTTACAGCCAATCTTATCACTTGTCTCCTTTTTGCAGCCTTTGATATTATACGTACACGTGCAGCGCGGTATAACTGCACTCGTAGGCATTTTTACAGAACAGACGCCAAAGAGCCCCCGGCTCTGACCCTCTCACTCAACGTTAGGACCTGCCAATCGCACCCACTCATTACAGACACCTGTAGCCATACAAGATTAGATTACGCGTGTTGCTGGGTAGTTTCTTTCGCCGCTTCTTCTCTGCCAGCTATAACACGTTGCGAAACAGTAGTGAAGATAGATTAGGATCGTCTCCGCCAGCGGAGTCGATGACGAGTCCCCATTATAACACTTCAGCCTGTTGGCTTAGCTCATTCAATCTCTTACTTAATCCGATAGAGTCAATCCCCTCAACCTCACAGGAGGTGCGGTTGAACGCCTCCGCTCCCATGGAGTCAGGAAGCCCCCCAAGTCCGGTATCGCCGAAACAGCCATCTGCGGATATTCAGCTGGATCCTGCACAAAAAAAAAACATAAAAAGCGGGTTGTCGTTGAGGGTCGACAGCAGACTGACTCGTAAAGACGAGCAGTGTCAGTGTGGCGGTAAGTACGATGAGGATGCTCGTAGGTGTAATTGAACGGGAGATGGTAGCTGAAATAATATGACAGGTAATTCTCCAAATAACGGATCTAGATAATTCGGGTAGTAAGATATTCATAACAAAAAATATCCATTAACGGAAATTTAGTTTCTAAAACTTTGCAGACAAATTAGTTTTCAGTCTAGAGTATCGAATAAATTGTAACGTGTTTAACTTTGTTTAGTAGAATTTACTCAATTGTAGTTAGATAATTTTCAACTATTTGTTGTATTCGGGGTATTAATTACTTTTTCGTTTCTCACATTCGGAAAGTATGTACGTTTAAAGTTATCTGATCAGAGGGATGAAAACAATACTTTTTGATTTGCTCAGGTGTCAAAAAAATTTAAAACCTATGCGAGCCATGTCCAATCTTTTTACACAGCCATTGTTAAATTGCGGCATAAAATTGTAATCAAAAATATCACCAATTTTGTGACATGATTATATACTCATAAAGTACAATTTACTTAATTAAAATTGAATTTATATAAAATTGAGCTAAATATTTATTATCAGCAATGATAAAAATATAGTGTTTGGTAGATTGTCATAGAAACAGAAATTTCCAGGACGGATATTTGTATAAAATGAGTTCATCAGATTTTGATTTGATTAATGCCCGATTTCATTAGGGCAGTACTTGTTTGTTTAACTAATCAGGTTTTTATTTACTTTCCTCATATTGGAAATGACAATCAGAGTGTTCACCTCGGGTGAAAGACCTATTTAGGCACTCGAACTATTAGCGCCATTGATACGCCCATGCGTCAAACCATCTCGTACCTAAATAGGTCAAATAATAACAAATTAATTTACCTCCTGTTGTCGCGTAAATTACGCTTTGAGTTTCTATAGGAAAAGTTTAAAGCGTCTGTAATGAAATAAAACAAGAATTACTATATTTTGCGAATTTGTTACTATTTTTTGTATGTTTTACTAGGCACCGACTTCAAGATCTTGTCAAAAATATTTATTTGTGATTTTTAGTTACTCGGTTTCTTTTTTCTTATATAAAAGAAGGAGAAAGAATATATATTTATTTAGGACAAGATACAAAAAGTCTTACATGATAATATATCTAACAATTATATCATGATCTTGTTCAGCCTAATGCTAGTTTCACAACCAGCGCTGAACTTCCGCAAGCGCCTCTAAGTGATGCCACAGCTTAGCTCCACAAAGCAAATTAAAAACAATAAACATTAGTTAATTTAATTTCAAAAAACATTGTTACATTTTTAATTATTAGATACGCAAATACTCGAATAGCTTTAGAAAGTAAAACAAACTCGTTCGTTCATATATTATTCGAGGGATGCTCTCGATTGCCCTGGGATCCACCCATCAGATTCTGATTTAATGACAGTGTCACCACCGCGGTCCACAATCAACGGCAAAATCGCGTAACAATTATACAAAAAAAGTTGATTCAAAATTTATGACCTTTGCGACAATTGAAATTACAGGCCTTGATATAATGAGACCTCAATTTATATGTAGCACCATCAAAACAGTTTCAAAATTCAGCAACAGTCCCTTTAAAAACAACTTTGTTATTGTTACAGGTAACACCTAACCAAATGATGAACCTCTAATTTTTCAACATCAAGATGGAGTCAACCGAAGACGAAATGTACGCTATATGCTTAAACCTAACCAGCGAAGAAGCCAGTTTAGGTGGCTGCAACTACAGTTCAGAATTCGAAAATGGAGAATTACTTGAGAAAGTCGTTTCAAGAGTAGTCCCAATCTTCTTTGGATTTATTGGAATCGTTGGACTGGTTGGCAATGCATTGGTGGTTCTAGTCGTAGCTGCGAATCCTGGAATGCGATCGACAACAAATCTACTGATCATCAATCTAGCTATAGCAGACTTGCTATTTGTAATATTCTGTGTACCATTCACTGCAACGGATTATGTGATGCCTAGATGGCCTTTTGGAGACTGGTGGTGCAAAGTGGTTCAATATTTCATAGTGGTCACTGCTCACGCGTCTGTATATACCCTAGTCTTAATGTCTGTAGATAGATTCATGGCCGTCGTCCACCCCATTGCTTCAATATCTATCAGAACAGAAAAGAACGCGACTCTAGCCATCCTTTTTATCTGGGTCATCATCCTAACAACAGCTATACCTGTCGGCATCTGCCATGGAGAGCGAGAGTACTCATATTTTCAAAGAAACCATTCCTCTTGTGTGTTCTTGGAGGAGCAAGGATACAGCAAGCTGGGTTTCCAAATGTCTTTCTTCCTATCGTCGTACGTTATACCTTTGGCGCTGATCAGCGTGTTGTATATGTGTATGCTGACGAGGCTATGGAAGAGTGCTCCCGGGGGCAGGGTGTCTGCAGAAAGCAGAAGGGGGAGGAAGAAGGTCACCAGGATGGTGGTTGTAGTGGTCGTCGTATTCGCTGTTTGTTGGTGTCCGATACAGGTATTTATTAATTAGGTTTAAAATTTATTAATTCAATTAATAAAAATGTTTAATAAAACTACATTTTAACGGTTTTAATACTCATTGACACTTGACATCTTTGTCTTCCCTGATCACGCTCGCTGGAAAGTGGACGAAACGTCGGAATAATAAAAATACAATACCCTGCTTAAAACCGTTAAAACGTAGTTTTATTATGTATACTAGTCGCGAAAACTTAATAAAATACTAAACAAAAATATTGAATTACACTACATTGATTTAGGGACCCAGTAGAGTGGCCTAGTTCAAGACACATATTTTTTTATTCTTACTACACTACCCTTATTTAGCGGAAGGGTCTGAAAATCAATGTGATGTAATAACCGTATATTCACTTGTTTAGATTAGAAATAGTAAATATAACCCCGCGCAGAAGGTTTGCCGAACTGCTTGCTGTTTGTATATACTTACGTAAAGTACATAAAATAATAATTTCATTGCGTCAACTATATATATACGTAACGTTTTCTTCAACCCAACTATCTCGTGACATCATGAGGCTATCGGCAAACCTTCTGCGCACAAGTAGTGCCCATACACAAGAGAATATTTCGACTAAAATTAATCCAAAATACCTTTAAACTGTGTCTTAGTATTTTTCTAATGTTCTAATTTGTAATTAATTACTAGCTATCACCCCGGGACTTTGTCCACATATATTTTTTCACACTGTATATAAGCAGTGCAGCTAAAGATTGCCTCGTAATTTAATGCTTCACCCACTTCAGGGATGATTTTACTAAAATGTTCAATGTTCATATCCTTAACTTAATTAACTTTGGATTTCTCATACACTATTTTATCCCCTTCAAGAATGTCTTTGAAGCCGAAAGATATTACAGAATGGACGCGTTTCAGTAGTAGCTCACAACGACCAAAATGCTCCGTCTGCCGTTCTATTAGGCGACCGCGGTCGTTATGGTCGTGGCGAAAAGGTCATCAATAACATCATCATTTTCGATCTCATAGCGCTCACAGTGACCCATCTCAAAAGGTAGGTCGAAGTGGGCGTTGACCACAGAGCATTAATTATCTCTATCGCTTGATATTGAACAAGGCGCGAATTTCAAATCAACTAATGACAGACATTTGTGTATTTCGTCGTTTATGACATCAACGTCCCATAACTCGTTCCACTATAGTAGAATTATTTTCTCCGTGCAGTTTGGGTCATAAATCAAACTCGACCTCAGCCCGGCTAGGGCGGTGAGCATGTTGCGCGGACGCAACGCCATTATCGATAAAAACGCATTCTTATCAAAGAAAGATTATCATTCTTTTAAAAATCATTATTATCTTTTTTGCTGTTAATTTTAAACTTAGATATAAGTATTTATATTTATTTTTAATATAACTTGTTACATTCTAAACTTTTATTCTTATAGTTTTTTTAATACATAGATACCTAATTAATAATTTATTTTTAATCATTATTATTCTTATTTTAATAAATACGTTGTTTTATCTATTTTTTTTTCTTTCATATATATCACTAACCCACAAAATGATAAAACTGCACATAAGGCTCGTGAGTGGAAGAGAGAGCGAAATACTCGCTTCACCGCTCCGATTATTTAAAACCCAAACTGCACGGAGAAAATAATTCTACTATAGAGTTTATGATGGTAACGCCCGCAACCAAGTGGAACGGGAAAAATTACGATTGAGAACGTGGTGGTTGTGAGTCTCTTCTAGAACGTAGCCTATTTGGCATCAAACTGTAAGCTAATCATGTTCCAAACGATGTTTGATAATTCTGAATTCACTTCTCTTTCTCTCTATCACACCCCCTACATCCATCCCTTCTATTTTATCTCCTCTACCCCATCCTAAATGCTGGCAACGCATTGGTTTCAATCCTAGAGTTGCAAACGTCTATAGGGTGACGGCAACCATTTTCGATGCTTCCAAGTATTTTTTTATGCCATGAGTTCAGCAGACAGGCAGAGGGTCCATCTGATGAAAAGAGGTTCCCATCGCCTACGGACATTTACGACACAAGAGGTGCTGCAAATGCGCTGCTGCTCTTTTAAGTCATACTGGAACCTGGCCACTAAAGCCGGAACACAACTCAAGGTTGTTATGGCGGCATACTCTAGACCTGGGGTGGTAGCTATCCAGACGGGTAATAACCCTACCACCTGACTGTCCGCCCGGCCGCAGGAAATTGTATTCTTTCTCCATTCCTGCACGGATACAAAGTATCGCGATTTTATATTTTCTTAAAATAAAGTCATAAATGAAATATTTATTTTATTTAAACATATTCTACGAAACAGTAGTCCTATCGACAATCGTAGCAATCAGCCAAAACACTCCGCTGACCATATTGACGCCACAATCTCCAATCAAGCGACGTGCACTTTATTTGTAGGGCTGTCTCATAAGACTTTTCTTCATTCTTTCGTATTGTATCAGTAATGACCCAGTGTATAAGATCAACTGCAATTCATTTAACTGTTAAGTTCACATGTTAGTGAGTTTGCATATATGTATGCAAAAATAAATATAAAGTTCGTGGTTGATTTATCTAGTCAACGTAACTCTTTAACCATAAAATATTACATATTTATCACTGATAGTAAAACGTAAACAATTAACCCTTCTTCATATAGCTGTAACCATACCAGGCCTTTCAGTACTTTTTTCTTAACTTATTAAAATACCTATAGAGTATTCACTATTCACATTTTATAAAATACTATTGAAAAAATTAAGCACATTTTTCCTAAAAATCATTTTGCTGATCTTTTGGTTACGCAAAAATCGTGGAAATTTTTGCTAAATACAAAAAGTTGTAACTATTTTATATCGTCGCACATTCAAACATTTTTTTTGCCAAAAGGTCTCATAACTAAAATTTGATATTTTAAAATGGTAGACTCCCACCAATGACTTGCAACATTTTCAAAAAATCTCTAACATATCAGGAATTCTCTGGGGCTTTAATTTTCTTGACTTGTATTTTGACATTGATATGTGTTCAATTATATAATATTAAATCTATCTTTTTCTTAATTTATATATTGCAGGAGTTCAGCAGACAGGCAGAGGGCCCACTTGATGGAAAGCGGTTACCATCGCCTATGGACATTTGCAACACCAAAAGTTCTACAAATGCGCTGCTGCTCTCTTAAGGGAGACTGGCACCTAGTGATTAATGCCAAAACACAACTCAAGGTTGCTATGGCGACATGCTTTAGACCAGGGTGGTAGCCATCCAGCCGGGCAAATACCCTACCACCTGGCTGTGGGTTTTTTTGTCACCTCTTACTACAGGCCGCCCGGCCGCAGGAAATTGTATTATTTCTCCGTTCCTGTACGGATATAACACTATTTGACACATGATTACTAATTTCATAAGAATTTTCCGAGTTTTTGCTATGGCATTTGCAACTTTGTTTACCCGAGCATTTTATGTATTATACATATGTCTTTATATCCACCAGTCGACAATTCAAACGATTTTGGACAGCCCTAAGTACAAACTAACTAGGTCTCCATCTGCCCAATTATCGCTTGCACACGGATATTGAGTACGCTATACTTCGTTTTAAGCTTGTTTGTTATTTTGTTAATAGCTTTTCAAACTTTCACTAAGTTAACGAGAAAATGCATTAAAGTTATAACAAGTAGCCTATCTTCTTTTGCTATCATAATATGTATATAGATACTTATCAGTTAAATTTACTTCCTACTCTATATACATAACTAACTTGCCCGTATCTTCGCTGGTGTTAAAAAAGAATATATAGGTATATTATTAAGTGGGCATGTTATAATTAAAAACTCTATTTTACGAACTTTAATGTGGGACTTTTAAATAGATGGTTCCTGTAGGATACAATTATTATGCTATCCCATAGGAACCGTGATTTTTCTGGGATAAAAAATAGCCTACATTATCTGACTCCTAAATTACCATTATGTATAAATCATGTCGAACCCTTGTTTTGTGAAAAACAAATATATCCCACGGGAACCGTACATGTTTGAGGGATAAAAAGTATCCTATGTGCTATTCCAGACTATAATTTACCACTGTGTCAAATTTCATCCAGATCCGTTCAGCCATTCTGGCATGTTTGAGCAATGAACACCTATCGAAAATTCTCATTTATGTAGTAAGAAGTAGTTCTTTTCTTCAAATTAATCATCAAGTATTTCTTTAAACATTTTTTCTTTCTCTTTCTTTCTTTCTTTAAAAAAGATTTCGCAATGTCTTTTTGTTGTTTCAAGGAAGAGAGGAGACAGGAAACTCCCCAGCAGTTAATATTTCTTTTAAATATCTGTATAAGAATAGAAAACAATTGCATGTGTACAAAAGATTTTCTATCAAATAAACGAAAAGAAAAATTGCAGAATAACAAATAGTTATGGAAATCTATCTATCTATATACATGCTAAATAATTCTGTAAAGGAGAGGTTCAATTTTGTAGAAATAATTAAAAAATGAGAATAACTCAGGGAAGTTCATTCGGACCAGCAGTTTTCAAAAACGCACCTTTTATCGTTTGTTGTCTTTTTTATGTTAGACACACACATATCACATGAAAACTTCTTATCAAATTTAAATTAAACTCGACACAGAACTAACTTACATCCCGGGTCAATACCATAAATACTTTCTATCTTGATAAACGACGTGTCCGTGGAATCATGGAACAATTTTATCCGTGCAGGAACGGAGAAAGAATACAATTTCCTGCGGCCGGGCGGCCTGTCGTAAGAGGCGACAAATCAACCCACAGCCAGGTGGTAGGGCATTTGCCCAACTGGATGGCTACCACCCTTGGTCTAAAGTATGTCGCCATAACAACCTTGAGTTATGTGCCGGCATTAGTGACCAGGTTCCAGTCTCCCTTAAGAGAGCAGCAGCGCATTTGTAGCACCTTTGGTTGTTACAAATGTCTATAGGCGATGCTGAACTCCTGCAATAAAAAAATATATCTAAAATGAAAAAACATCATCGTGTCAATACGAATGAAGTCATCTAACAGGTCGTGTATATTTGTCGGCTTTATGAATGAAAACACTTTACTGTTCGCCAAAAATTTAAACTAGGTACATTAAATGTTGAACAACATACTACATAATATCACGCCTGTTTTCCATGGAGGTAGGAAGAGACTATGGATCTCCACCTGTGACGATGCCGACAAACAATTTTCACTTCATCTACTTGAATTAACCCCGTTCATGCATGCACGTTTATTTGATTTGCTTTTTACTTGACGTCTCTGTATCAATACTGATATTTGATCATGGTGTGTTCGTCTCAGTCTACCGAGAACAAGTTTTCCACTCACAATAGTGTCATACACCTGTTTTGTGATTCTACATTTATCAATTCTCTCTACATGTCTAAATCACCTTAATGTTAAGGTTACCTTTTTTTACTCTTGCTATTACATCTTCTTTCAATTCACAACGTTCCCTTATCGCACTGTTCCTTATCATATCCTATTTTCATGCTTCTTCAGCCATACCCAACTTTCAATGCCATACATCAGGGATGGCACCAACACCCCGTTATAGATAGCCAAGCGTGCCTGTACAGATACTTTCTGGCTATTCATAAAAGAGTTTAGCACTCCATTCATCTTATTATCTACTATAACTCTCCTTTCAATATCCCTTTCATGCTTTCCGTCTCTAGTAATCATGCACCCTAAGTAAATAAATTATCTGACTTGCTCTGACTTTTGGGTTCCTATCTGTATATTACAGCTTGTCAACAAAGTTGAACGAATATTATGTTGTTGAGCAAAAGCAATCTCTTTCAAGCAACCTTAGTTTTATGCCCATTTTTAGGGAGCACTCTATGTTGCACCTATCTTTCGTAAAGAGGGACAGTCGAAGATTATTTGTAAGGGGTCTTGTGGTTCATGTTAGACATTTATAAATGTTACTAGCATCTACCAGCGAAATTTCTTTCACTGGTATGACGACAGCAAATTTATTATAATTTACTTCAGCGCCAAAAAGCCCGCTCGCAGCGCCACTTTCTATGTAAGCAACACCAACATAACATAAAACTATTTTTAAACTTGCAACACTGTCGTTGCATTTGTTTCTTCTTCCATTTTGGTTGTAGTTAAGTGCAGACGTATTTTTTATGTAAAAATGATTTATTATGATGATATTTCACTAGAAATAGTGTTTTACACCTACATCGACTAGGGTATCCTAGGCCCACACCATCAGCGTAGAACAAAATACTATATAAAATGTGCGACGAGCTGCGTGAATGTTGGTCCTTCGAGCCAGATATGAACCAGCAACCTATGGATATATCTGTCTTCGTCTATTCTACAAAAACGTCGTTATCTGTCTGGATAAAAAGTATCCTAAGTGCTGATCTATGAAAAACCTTGATTAGCTAGTAATGCTTTAACTGAAAGACACAAAGATAAATAGAAAGAAAAATTCATAACGTTAGGTTTTTGGATAGTATTTGTTCCAATTAATCCCCCTGATGTTTTTTCTCGTATTAATTAATTATACTTACTTGACTCGTCTACGGATTTATTATTTTAATGGTCTAAGTCAGAGTTAGAGAGTAAGATACTCCGTTGATAGATGTTTTTACTAAAAGTGCTGCACACAAATAATGTATTTGAAAGAAACTTGTTAACAGCCATACATTAATAACATCTCTAGACAAAAGAGGTTGTTATGTCTTGAACAAAAGATTCTTAATTTTTCTTTGACTTTCAACTCGCATTTCGTTATTTAACACAAAAACTTTCGACCGCTTTGTAGATTTCTTTTTATTATTTTTTACTAGGCAGTATAATTAAATTTTATTTAAAAAATTCAAGTTGTATAAAAGACTTATTTTTTTAATAAAATGTTTAATTTTGTCAGTGACTTTAATACGAAATAAGAGACTGTAATAACGCCGTAAATAGTTCATCAGTGAAGAATATTATTTAATAATAGCGGCCCGGCGCGGTTTCAACCGCGCTCTGTCCCGCTCCCGTGGTATATAGCGTCATGTTATAAAGCCTATAACACTCCCTGTTAACGTAGCTTTCGAACAATGAAAGAATTTTTAAAATTGGTTTAGTAGATCCAGAGATTAACCCCCCCCCCCCCCCTACAACGTCACAAACTCACAAACTTTACCTCTTTATAATATTAGTATAATTTTTTTACAACAGCTTAGAAGTCTTTGAATATATATTACTAGCTTCTGACCACGACTTCACCCGCGTGAAATAGTAAAAAAAAAACCAATTTTGAAACATTCTTCATTAGTGTCTAGCTCCTATTGGTCTTAGCGTGATGATATATAGCTTACCAGTAGTTCCTGAGATTAGCGCGTTTAAGCAAACAAACTCTTCGGCTTTACATTGTTACGAGTCGCAGGAATCGAATTAAAATGCCGTTGGAATTATTATAAAGTTTATTAGAACTATACAAACACGTATAACACAGCTATATATATATATATATATATATATATATATATATATATAACCGGACACAACAAGTCCAAAAGTAATACAGAATGTTGTAATTCAATAGAACGCGCAAAGTCCGTCACTTATTAGATTCCCAATTGTAGTACACACGTCTTGCTTCGTGGTTATCATTTTATACCTCGCAACTGCAATGTCCCCGTATCGTAATCCGAAACACCTGGCTAATGAGTCGACCGCAGCGGCCACAAACGAGTACAATAAAACAATGGACTGTTCTCTAGAATAATTAGTAAACGCATGCCAATAAATAAGTAAACAACAACAACAAGTACAGTAATAAATTTTTGTCGGCTCGTAGGTCGTAACAATATATTGGTATAAGACTATACATCATAATCATCATCTATACACACTTCAAAAGAAAATTGAAATGACAAATACATATTAATACACTTGTATCTTGTGGGTGGATGATCCTGTTAATAAATTCACGTCGTTTCAAGTTAGAATAGAATATTAAGTATTCTAGGCACACACATGGCTCATATGCCGAGTTTCTGTTATAATAGTATATACATTATTTTGTCCTACATTGGTAGAAAATTGACATTGCTTATGGAGTTTACATCAGATTATAACCAGTAGTAAGTCTTACTTATTATATCCTTATTGCTGATCGTTCCACGTAGCATACAAACCCATTTTTTTTGCGGCGGGAGAATGCATTTTGCACACTACCGGGTCCTTGACTAGGGATTGGACCAAAGCGACGAGAGGTGACACCACGAATGGGCACCAGAGTCAAATCGCCGGCTTGTGTGTAGACTCGAAAACTCAATACTCCACGAAAACGACCCTCCTCCCATGTGCCCCGCGCTTATGGCAGGAAGAGCGTGAGACTTAGAACGCTGATCCTAGCGCATCAGTGCTTGAGAATGCCCCGGGAAAGGCAAACTCACTTCGTCAACAGAGGTGAAGACTCATCTGCTCCCTAGATGCTAGAGTGACCCTGCAGCGGTATTACGGGAGGAGATAGCATATAAACCCATACCACAAGATAGTACGACATAGGTAACAAGCATTAAGGTATTATTACCAAATCTCTATAAATAATAATTGAGTTATTAACATCGTGGAGTCATGCTGGAATCGTCGTCTTGGTTACAGGTCTTAAAGTCGGTTCGGTCGGTGTGATAACACGCTTTCACAGAACATCATCATGAAATAGATAGTCTTCAGCTGATGGTTTTTGTGTGATGAGTGAAAATTCCGATAGTCCGCTTCCCCCTACCACTATTATATCTTCCCTAATCCTCTGTTCCTTATCTCTTCTCTATCCTATCGTCTATATTCCTTTCCCTATCATATCCCTTCTATCCCATTACTCCTGTCTGATTCCTTTATTCCATCTCTTTTATCCTATCCATCCTATCCCATTCTTGTCATGTTTACAAGCATCTATAGGCAATAATAAACACTTTCTATTAGATGTGCCTCCTGGCTAGGGTCGGGTAGGACATGATTTTAAAATGAGTTTGGAAGAGTAATATGACATTTTGTAATGAACCAGTACAGTGTTCCACTACAAATGAGGCGAGGAGATTTGTATGGTTTGTACCGCAGCAGTAAATTTGAAGCGATGAGGCCGTTGAGGCGGTGTGCGTCATTCCCTTGTTTGTCCCGTACAAAACTTCTAGTTACGAAATGTTTGTTAAGAAACGGATGTGATGGGCCTCGGTCACCTCATTTTACTAGCAGACGTACGTGTCATGTTGTCCCTCTTTGTCATGTGATTATCCGTAGAGGCGTTATTGTACTGTTGTCCTCGTTCCGTCCTTCTTATTATATTTGACGCGTGAGTAGTATCGGGATAAAATTTTTGAAGTAGTGCAATTTTAAATTTTGAGCCAGTACAAATCTATTTTATACGGGACAAATGTACTGCCTCACACGTATACTACTCAACACTACTCCTGCCTGCTTACACCCGTTTTCGGTTTACCTTTAAAGGCTGTGATTTGTTATTGGAAAACAACATGTACAATTAAAGGAAAACCTACAATTATTGTAAATTAAAATTGTTTCTCTTTCAGATCATTCTTCTAGTGAAGGCACTGGACGCTTACAACATCACGTACTTCACTGTAACAGCGCAGATAGTCTCCCATGTTCTTGCCTACATGAACAGCTGCGTGAACCCACTGCTCTACGCATTCCTGTCGGAGAACTTCAGGGTAGCTTTCAGGAAGGTACGTCTTAAGTTTCACATTTTCCTATTAAATTACATTGAGACACTTTGGACTGTAGGGTCTGAAGCTCTCTTGAGAGATCTCAAAACTTCTAATCAATTCTTTAGGTCAGCCCCGGATCTTGAATTTTTTCGAAGGGGGCAAAACACTCACTTATAATGTTACCTCAATCTTCATCATGATTTCAGCCATCAGACGCCCACTGATGGATATAGGCCTTCCGGAAACAACGCCGCAACGAGTGGTCTAGCGCTGCTCGTTCTGTGTTGAGCTTATTTTTTTACAAATATAGATACGTGGACGTGAATACAGTGAAGCTTCCTCCCTTGAAGCGTGTTTCACTTGTCCACTGCACTGGTCGCTGCGCACGCGTCCGTTGTGGTCTTTGTAGTGTAACTTATAAATAGGATAGGATTAGAGGATCAATATTAAGTATAAAATTAAAATTCAGCATATAAATCACCTTTCGCGCCCCGCTTTACCCATCGCAATTACTTTTTAATTGAAATACATTCGTTTGACAGTTTTTGAATTATCTGTATTTTTGTTGAACTTGGCAAAAAAAAATGATAGCGCGACAATTTTGATGGCAACTTGTGGAAAAAAATTATATTGAAAATGGCCACTGAAGGATTTTATATTTAGGTTTCTTTGTTATGTTGTATACTAAGTTACTTTATTATTGTTTTGGTTTGTTCTAAAAAAAATTTTTTTTACATGCTTTTATTTAACTTGTAATAGATGGTACCTATTTATGTATGTAGTTCGGGTGGAAGCTTGCATGTTAAATTTCATCAAGTTCCCAGATTCCTATGACATGCGAACATGCGGATGACAATGCAATAACATGGTACCATGGAGCTGATCTGATGATAGAGTCGGAAGGTGGCCATAGTAACTCCTATACTAAACTTGATAGACCCGTCGTGTTTGGGCTCGTGTTACTTGTCTTAGCTACTCCTTGTTTGTTGTTGTTTACTACTTGTTTAGCACTGTGCTGCTACATGATATCCAGGATCTCAAAAGCTTGTATTTATTATTATTACCGTATTACCTTTTTTTTTAACAAGTTTTCTTTCGTATTGTTTGAATGCGCACGTGTTAACGGTGAAAGAAACCTTGTGTAACCTCCACATCAAGATCGCCGATATGTGTTATTCGCAAATATACTTTAGATAAGCGAGTTTCCATCAAGTACATATCACACTCATATACAAAAGACAGGATAAGAGCAGGCATAATATAGAAGATACTTGTATTCAGTTGAAAATCCAATTTGCAATTACTAATATCTCCACGCCCATAAAAATCGAACTGAATCTCGAATCCACGAATTCCATTTGCCACGTATCCCGGTCATAAATAAACCTAGTTTCGGATGAATATTTAACAGGCAATGCCAGTGCGACAGCACCACCGAGATAACGGCATGTGTCGGTACTAAAAAAAAGAGTTTTACGTGACACCCTCGAACTGTATGCAGCCGCACGTACTCGTGTCACGTTCGTGGATCTTGAAATAGATTCATCGCTATTAAATAAATGTTCAGTAAACACTTGTGGATTTCAAAATTTACATTTGTATCCTTACTAAGGTGTTTGAGCATCGTAACGTAGTGTACAAACTCTTTGCAGGTTTTTTATGGTCGTTTGACTTTATGTAGATAAAAGTAAGACATATGTCAATTGGTGGAAAAATATATTCGGGTGATATAATAATTTTTATTTGGAGTTTTCTTCACAAATATTTCGAAATTCGATATAACCATCGTCCCTACGTCCACATTTTGGTACCGAAACCCGGAATTGTGTTTTCGTATGAAAGAAAGAAAATCATTTTATTCAGGATAAACTACGTTGGATAGTGTAGGTATAATTGTTAACAAATTTCTTAAATTATATTAGCGGTACCCGACAGACGTTGTCCTGCTTTAAAATAATAAAAATCTAGAACCCGATTGCAGCACCATCTACCGGGACTAAATATTAATCTAAACTATTCTCGAATCCACTTGAACAAACAAAAAATGTTATCAAATTCGGGCCAACCGTTTATATGTTCAGCATCGCCAAGTACCGGGTCCAAATTTAATTTCTGGCATCCGATTGCAGCGCCGTTTATCTGATTCACATTTGATTCTAAATCATCCCGGGACGCATTGGAACGAATACAAAAATAATTCACCTAAATCATGGAACCCAATTCCATCATCATCTACCTTGTTCAAATTTGAAAAAAAGTGGGTAGTTGCAAAGTAAACACGTATAAGTTACGCTCTGCAGTTTTTTATTGATTAAATTTATTTAAGTGTAATATTTAAACAATATTTCATGGTTAAAAGCCGTAACTAATTTTGTTACCTGCCTTTTGGTGTTAATTTCGGCAATCATTTAAGATTAAAACACATAAACAGTACTCGCAATATAACAATGGATTCCGTTAAACTACCTCTGGTGGAAATCACGGAAGTGTTCCATAAAAAGATGGCAGCCTTTGAAGAAGAGTTGCAGAAGGTCTCCAACATGCCGTCTACCTCTGGAACCTTGGCTACCGAGTTTGCTGCTTTCAAAGTGTTTGTTTTACAAGCATTAAAATCTCTCCAACAGCAATATGAACTCCTAGCTCATAGCCAAGATCAGCTGGATATGCACAGCCGACGGAAAATACTGCTATTACATGGTATACCAGAAGTAAAAAATGAGGACTCTGCAAAAGTAGTTGCTGATGTGGTCAAGAAGCACTTAAAGCTCTCCGAGTTCTCTACCGATTGTATCCGCAGATGTCAACGATTAGGAAGGAATTCTAACTCAAAAAGATATAGGCCTTTACTTGTTAAACTGAAAGAAGTAAGAATTCGAGACGAATTGTGGTTTCAAAAAACAAAACTGAAAGGATCTGAGATTACTATGTCTGAATTCTTAACGAAAATGCGTCACGATATATTTATGGCTGCGCGCCAAAAATTTGGCGTCTCCAAGTGCTGGACCAGAGAAGGCCAAATCTTTGTTCTGGGGCCTGATGATGTGCGACACAGGATTTCTACTCTCAGCGATTTTAATAAGATATCTCAAATTGAGATTGAAGTAAAGCCCACCACGGCTCCTAAGGATACCACTAACGTAATCACTAAGGCTAAACGAGCGGCAACTACAAAGAAGTAACTAATTGAGCATATGTTCTATTTATAGTTATCTTGAAAGGTTTGTCCGGGTAATTATGAGTTTTGGCTTGTTATACCATGTTGGTGGTTCGAAATGTAGGGTAAAATTAATAAAGTAACTTTATAATCTTTTTACTTGAATTATATAGCTTGTGACTAGAGTAAAATTAACACATGTACTTTATTACACTCCGATCGCAGCCTATGACACTATTAGGTTTAATATAAAGTTTTTATTTCGCTTGAAACTTGTTTAGTAACTATTTAAATGCAATGTGTGTTTTATCTATATCTATCTATCTTATTTATATATAGAATTTTTAGAAAGTTTTTTTTTTCCTATAATGTCGTTTGTCTTTCCTAAGACATTAAATATTAATTTTAAATATACTTTAAGTACCCGGCTTACCGCAATATGGATAACTATTATATTATATTTATTTTTTTCTTTGAATAATTAATATTTGTGTGTTTTATAAATAACTTTAGACAATTACGCCAACTGGCAGGTGGATTTTGAAATCTTAATTTTATATATATTTATTTATTTTTAACGTATATATATTCTGTGATTGTTGTCAATATAAATATACATAATTTAAAAATGTTGTCTAACGATGTTAGTTGTTCTGAATCAGATTCCTTTTTATCGGCCAATGAACTCGAGTACAGTTTTTGTAGTATCCCCTCCACAGCTGAAGTACTCGAAGCGAATTTTTCCGATGTCCCTGAGAACTTTAATGCTGTCCATATAAACGCTCAAAGCATTCCGGCACATTTCTCAGATATTATGGCGACATTTGGCTGTAAGAATCTCCATGCTATTCTGATATCCGAGTCATGGTTAAAACCCTGCCTGCCTTCTATTTCTTATAATTTACCTAATTTCAAACTCATACGTAACGATCGAGTTTGTGGTGCCGGTGGTGGCGTTGCTATATACCTACGTGAAGACATTCCTTTTAAGATAGTTCACACATCGCCGCACCCAACTCCTCCAAATACCGGTGAATATATTTTTCTTGAAGTCGATATTAGGCACATTAAACTCTTATTGGGTGTTTACTATAGTCCTTCCCTGCATGTTAACTTTTTCTCGTCTTTTGAGACCTTTCTTGAAAATGTTTTACCTTCCTACACCCACTCCATTGTTATGGGCGACTTCAACACTTGCTTGTTAAAACAAGATACACGTTCTTTTTCCCTCAAATCAATTGCTGAATCCTGTAACCTCTCCATTCTTCCTCTAGGTGCCACGCATCATTTCCCTAATTGCAAGCCTTCCTTACTTGATCTTATCCTTGTGTCCTCTCCTAACCACGTTGCTAAGCATGGACAATGTCCTGCTGATGCTTTCTCTTACCATGATCTGTTATTCCTCTCTTATAAAATACGTACACCTAAATCGCGGACTAAAACTCTTCTGCAGCGAAATTTTAGTGGTGTGGACGTTGACAATCTCCAAAGGGATGCACGTGAGATTGACTGGACACTGTTGTTAGAAAGTGACTCACTTGATGAGAAAGTTTCCATATTTACTTCCAATCTGATAACTTTATACGACACACATGCCCCCGTCAGACCTGTCAAGATTAAGCATTTACCCGCGCCATGGCTAACTAAAGAAATTAAACTTTTGCTAAATAAGAAAGCTGCAGCAAAAACTAAGTATGCCCGTCGCCCAGATTCATTTAATCGGGAAAAGTATATTCTGCTTCGAAATCACTGCAATAAGGTGTGTAGTGATGCTCAAAGACGTCATATTCATGAATCTATCAAAAACAATGACCCACACAAAGTGTGGAAGTTTCTTAAGTCTTTAGGGGTCGGGAAAACAAAAAATAGTTCTCTTGATACACAATTTAATTTAGATTCTCTTAATCAACATTTCTCATCGTCAGCTAGCTTTGATATAGCCACAAAATCAAATACATTAGATTACCTTTCAACTCTCCCAGCCCCTGACTATCCCCAATTTGTTTTTACTCAACTTGTTGATTGTGATGTTAAGACGAGTGTTTTAGCCATAACATCTAAAGCAGTTGGTAGTGACAGCATAAGCCGTAATATGATCCTTCCCATCCTTGATATAATCCTTCCTATTCTAACACACATTTTTAATCATTCCTTATCCTGTGGCTGTTTCCCTAATTCTTGGAAAGAAGCCGAAATAATACCAGTTCCAAAAACAAGAAATCCTGCCTCTTATTCACAGTACCGTCCCATATCCATCCTACCCTTCCTCTCCAAAGTTCTCGAACGTTTAATTAATAGCCAACTTTCCAAATTTCTTAAAACCCATTCTCTTTTTAATCCTCTCCAATCTGGCTTTAGACCAGGGCATAGTACTACTACTGCTTTAGTTAAAGTTACCGATGATATCAGACATGCTATGGAGCTAGGCAAAGTTACAGTACTGACTTTACTAGACTTCAGTAATGCATTCAACACCGTAGACTTTGATATACTACTTGCATTATTAAGCAGTCTTAACATATCTCCAACGGCAGTTGAGTGG
Source organism: Dendrolimus pini (assembly GCA_949752895.1). Lineage (NCBI taxonomy): Eukaryota > Metazoa > Arthropoda > Insecta > Lepidoptera > Lasiocampidae > Dendrolimus > Dendrolimus pini. Next base: position 21,791,837 of record OX457136.1, read on the forward strand.
TTTCGCAGTTACCTGTTTGGTCGCCAGCAACGTATACGTACTGAGGATGCTTTCTCCACCTGGTGCAATACTTCTGCTGGTGTACCACAGGGTGGCGTCTTATCTCCATTGCTCTTCGCCATTTTCATCAATTCTATCTCTCATAATCTTCAAAGCTCCTACCACCTTTATGCAGATGACCTTCAAATTTATACTCATGCTTCGATTGACAACGTAGGTGAAGCTGTTGACCTCACAAACCAAGACTTACGACATATATTAGATTGGAGTAAGGCATTTGGACTGACTGTAAATCCATCTAAGACTCAGACCATTGTTGTGGGTAGCTCCAGGATGATTTCTAAAGTTGAGCTTCCCACTTTACCCCAGGTTCTTTTTGACGGTGTTACCATCTCTTACAGCGAAAAAGTGAAAGACCTGGGAATTTACATTGACAACTTTCTATCCTGGGGTCCCCAACTAAAAGAAGTCAGTCGAAAGTTGTTTGCGTCAGCGGCTTTACTAAGGAGGTTGCGAAACTTCCTACCTCACACCACTAAAATTGAACTTGTACAAGCCCTCCTACTCCCCATCTTAGATTACGCCGATGTCAGCTATCTTGACCTCACCGAAAGCCAACTTAATAAACTTGAGCGACTCCATAACTTTTGTATCCGATTCATATTTGGTTTGCGTAAGTATGATCATGTCTCAGAATTTCGTGTTAAACTCAAGTGGCTTCCTGTCCGTCTTCGTCGGAATGCTCATATTCTGTCCCTTCTATATAACGTACTATTTAATCCTACAGCGCCTTCTTATCTCAAGGAGCGTTTTAAATATTTACACCTTAGCCATAGTCATCACCTCAGGTCATCGGAAAACATACGCCTAGAAACACCTGTAAATCACTCGCGATTTTACAATAAATCTTTTACAGTTCATGCAGTGACCCTGTGGAATGCGCTACCTGTGAAAATCAGGCATGCTCAGTCTCTTCAGGCGTTCAACGGACTCGTGAAGTAACATTACCTCGGGCTCTAATAGTCTAGTCTAGAATAACATCATCATTCCCTCCCATATTTATTTACATAGCTCTATACATTATTTCTATGTTTATTATTTATTTGTGTCTATTAATTTATGTATATTTTTGTCTTATTTCCGTGTCTATTTATACTTACCATCTCAAAATCTTATATATATATATATATATATATATATATATATATATATATATATATATACTTTTTCATTCTATTTATATTGCAAAACCCACATGTCACACAATTTTCTCTAATCCATCCTAAGGTTGTCTGGAAGAAATTGCTTTTAGTGATAAGACCGCCTATTGTCTTCTGTAGTTAAACTTCTTAAATTGTATCTGAATGTTATGCAATAAAGTATATTCTATTCTATCCTGGACCTACTTTCACATTAGTCATGGGAAAAATCACTCACCAAGAAGAAAAGAGTGATATATATCTTTTTGATACAAAGATATATATCACTCTTTTATATCTTTAACTTTTTATCTTTTGAATTGTGTCAGAGTTAATTGCAGACTATTTATTATATGTGAGTGATATACTAGTAAAGCCGACACGCGTACCTGTGGTAACGCAAAATATCTGACATTTAAATAACATACACGCCATTTAGATGGCCTTTGACTTTTAGTAAATATTACAAAATTACGCCATAGAACTATAGAGTTACGATTTATTTTGGCTTGCTATTATATTCGGTTTCGTCGTTCACTTTCTACGCATGCGCAGTGCGCGGGCTCATCATTCTTTCTCATCGCGTGGAACAGGAATGAACTAAAGAGTTAAAGATATAAAGACACATTTTGAACGCAAGTGATATATAGATCTAATCATTCTTCGCGTCGCATATATATCTTTTGAGTTAATCACTCAGGAGTTACACACCTCTATTACACACATATATTTTTCAAATCAACCCAATACGACAGTCGGCAAAAAATCAACGCTTTCGTAATTGTCTATCAAAAACTCAGTAAATCTACAGAAAAAAAAACATGGTCAAAATTACCTATCTATACACATTCTAAGAATTGGAGTGCTTTTCTAGTTGTTTCGTTTGCAATCGGAAAATGTACATAGATCTCCTAATGACCTCTGGAACGCTTGAAACAGGGTTCTTTGTTAAATTAAAACCCACTTCGATCCACTCTCAAGTTTATTCTTATTTCAGCGCAGACAGTATGAAAACAGACGTGCGTATCAAGCTTTATGCATGAGTTCACTTAACACTTATTGGAACCGACTGGGAAATATACACTAACGCTGGTGTGCACCAACTTTTAACCGATGGTTAAAATAAGATAATCGCCACAAATGTATGGAAAAACAGTGATTATTTTTGGTTAACCGTCGGTTAAATTTCGGTGCACACCAGCCTTAGTAACTGTGCAATGCTGGATCACGAATCCCACATAGCTTCGCTGGTTCGAGTAATTATTTGTGGACTGTGGTTTATAATTAAGAGGATATACGGGAGTGAGTGATTTGGATAATTTATTTTTCAGAGCTTTTCTTCTGGGGTTTTATTACATACTAGCTGCGCTCGCGGCTTCACCCGTGTGCTGATGGAAAATCGTTATCTTTTGGCTAACTCACACTATATCTTTATAAATTATATAGCCTATGTGTTATTCTGATGTGTAAGCTATATTACTGTAAAGTTTCATCAAAATCCATTCAGCAGTTTTTGCGTGAAATAGTAACAAACATACATCCATCCTTTTTTATTGCAGGAGTTCAGCACGTTATTGAAATTTGAATGTCATTAATAAAAATAACATATTGTTACGAGTTGCAGGAATCGTATTAAAACGCCATTAGAATTACTATAGAGTTTATAAGAACTATACAAACACGTACAAATATAACCGAACACAACAAGTCCAAACGTAATGCAAAGATTCATAATTCCATAAAAAGCGCAAAGTCGGTCACTAAAAGATTCCCGATTGTAGTACACACGTATTGTTTCGCTCGTGATTATCACTCGACTGCTACGTCCCAAAATGGGGCATTGCTTTATACTGCACAGATGAAATGTCTGCCCGGCCACGTAGATCCAATTTCCTAGAATCAGTTAGCATTTTAAATCCGACACACCTGGCTAATGACTGCCATAAAAGATACAGCATCATAAAGATACAGATACAGTACACAATGGGCTGTTTTTTATTACAAATTTTAAACACAAAATTAACAAAAGAAGTACAAATGCCGAAAGGTAATTAAATGAGTTTTTACAAGTATGCAGGTGTGAATTAGTTTTTTTTTTGACGGCGTCTAGGTAGTAACAATATAATTAAAATGAACAAGTTGGCGGTAGGCTAAATAAAACTTTAACAATACTCGTTGTGACTTGACATCTTTGTCTTCCGTGATAACTGCCACTGAAGTGGCCGAAACGGAATAACAAAAATCAAATAAACTACCGCACTTAAAACCGTTAAAACGTAGTTTTATTATGTATACAAGTCGCGAAAACTTAAGAAAATATAATTTAAACAGTTCTAAGAAAACTCAACAAAAATATGCAACGCGTCATAAGTTCTGTACATGATAAATTACTCGCATATAATTTACAATCTGTCGACACACTGGTACAAGTAGTTCATGAACATTTTGTAAATAAACCAATATCTTCTCCCGTTTGAATCGAGAATCATTTCAGACAAACAACCTTTGATGTTGGAAACTGAATGAAAGACGGAATGGAGCTACGATCAATAAACAAGTACGTTGCTACAGCCGCGCGCTTGTTTGCGAGCATTTTTAACATAAAACATACTATCAAAAATTATATAACAATTATTGTCATTTCTAAATCGTCCGTTTCGTTCGTATGAAAACATGCGATGAAATAGAATTGTTAATTAATTCCTCCATTATACTCGATGAACACATTAACATCGCGCAAATATTATTTTCCTTGTAATCTAATATATAAAATTGTCATGTCGCGGTGTTAGTTATCAAAGTCCTTCGAAACGGCTGAACTGATCGGGTGGGTCTGAGAATCGACCAACATCTATTTTTCATACCCCTAAATTATAAAAGTGGCCCACCCCTAATTTTTTATTTTGTTATTTCATTTTTATTTTGATGATTCCGCATGATAAATTTGAAGTAATGGTAGATGGCGCTGCAACCGGGTACCAGAATTTAGGTTTTTTTGTTGTTGTATATGTTCAAGTTTGTCCCGGAATAGTTTGATTTAACGATTGGACCCAGTAGGTGATTTTTTTGTTTATTCAAGTGATCTGAGAATAGTTTAGATTAACATTTGGTCCCGGTAGATGGCGATAAATATAAATTATAGATAAATTTCTGGTAGCAGTTGTTTGTCATAACGTGAAGAGTGGAATCTTGTGATACAGGTATTTCATACTTGTCCCCCCCCCCCCCCCCCGACAGATAGACAGAAAACAATTTTAATAATTGATCTTTAGATATAAGTACCGTGTATACTTTCATATGCATTTTGTAAAAAGGCTGTTTATTTTAATATTACAAACATTAAAATAAATGTACATAAAACAATTTAGTACTGTAATTAACTGCTGTACCAGTGGCGGATTTAGATATTTGCCGCTTGTAAGCTATTCAAATGTTGCCGTCAATAACGACCTGTACATATCGATACCCTACTTCATAATCCTATTGTACTCAAATTGTAGAAAATGTTATCTGATTGTTGAAACATTACATGTTGAATTGCTCGTGTGGACTTCATAAAAACTTTTTTATTAAGTCTTAGAATTTAACTTAGACATAATTTCTGCAAGACAATTAAAATATTGTCCTCAAAATTGCCGCCCCCACAAAAACTGCCGCTCTAGGCTCCAGCCTACTCAGCCTATTGGAAAATCCGCTGTACTGTGTTGTTACTACGCTGTATTCTACCAAAAACATTTTTGTAACCTATAATTTAACCAAATGAGATGTTCACAGTTATAAAGGTAACATGAAAATGACTGGCAAACGATTTGAATTGCTAGACGTATGTGAACTTTGGCGGGTTGCCAGAAAACACTAATTTCCCAACAAATATCGGTTTCTGTTTGTTTGTTTAGTTTTGAGTTTCTGACGAATGCAAATAATCCCAGTTTCAGAGCGATTATCTAACAAAGTTATTATAGTTTATGTCTATTGAAAGAAACAAAAGTTATTTATTTAGAACTCCATAAAATGTAACATTAAATCTTATACTTAATACTAGCTTCTGCCCGCGACTTCGCTCGAGTGATAAAATAGTAAAAAAAAGTAAGTAAAAAACCCCGCGATTTTGAAACATTCTTCATTGGTGCTCCGCTCCTATTACTCGTATAATATATATATATATATATATATATATATATAGCCTATAACCTTCCTCGCTAAATGGGCTATCAAACACTGAAATTTTCAAATCAGACCAGTAGTTCCTGAGATTAGCGCGTTCAAGCAAACTATATTATATATTTATATATATATATATATATATATATATATATATATGTATGTATATATATATATATATATATATATAAGATATATAAGATAAAACTCTCACCGACACCACGCCCTGTCAAAATCTCCGCTTCTATTATGTTGCAGAGAAATTACTTTCAGTTTGTTATTAGCTATTTAAGTAATTAAAGCTTTTTTAACTATCCCACGAGAACTCTAATTTTTCGGGATCAAAAGTATCCTATATGCTGACCAGGGATATAAGCTATCACCGTACAAAATTTCATGTAAATCGGTCCAGTCGTTTCGGAGATTAGCCGGTACAAACAGACAGACAAACAGAGAAACAAAAAATTGAAAAAATTCTAAATTAGTTTTATTTCACTTCTTACAACCCCCTGACTCGGTATTTAGCATTTTTTTTCATTGTACAGAAATTTGACCTCTACAATTTTATTATATATATAGATAGATATAAAGCTGAAGAGTTTGTTTGTTTGAACGCGCTAATCTCAGGAACTATTGGTCTGATTTGAAAAATTCTTCCAGTGTTAGATAGCCCATTTAACGAGAATAGCCTATCTATGGCTATTTAGATTTGTAGGCTATATAACATCACGCTAAGACCAATAGGAGCGGAGCACCAATGAAGAATGTTTTTAAATCGGGGTCTTTTTTTAACTTACTTTTTACTTTACTTCTGCATTAAAATACATGTGCATATATGCGGCATCAACAGCTGAATGCAACCGAATAACGGCGGTTACAAGAAAACAAATCATACAGTCAGGTTTAGCCATTAGAAAACATACATATACACACAAAACACACGCACAGACATATTAATCAAAGATTAAAACCATGTAAGAGCGCCTGAAGCGCAGGAAGTCTTCAATGCTGCTTGCTTGTACTCAAATATTGCGTACATTTTCAGGTTTTACAATTTTACTGTTTACAAGCTTACGAATCTTGCGTTCGGTCGTGAATTTCGAAAGTTGGCGGTTGGCCGTAGACATAGTGTTTATCATAGTAGATTAAATGATAATGCTTGTACACACCGGCGCAAGCGTACTGTTTCATGTCAGGCTGAACTGATGTGTACCTTTCTTGTTTAATAGTGCGACGACAGCGCCTGACAGAATAACCACCCACCGCTGATAAGGAACCTGCAGTCTGTCCTTGAGTTCCGAACTAACTAAAAAACACTCTTATGTGACCACCAAATTCGCCAGAGAGACCTCAAATGCGACACAAGTATTTTATAGTATTATTACGACCGGAACACCGACAAAAGACAAATTCACACCTGCATGCCTATAATAATTTTATTACCTTCTTCGGCATTTGGACTTCTTTTGTTTACTTTGTGATTAGAAAATAGCCTATTGTATCTTGTATCTTTATGGTAGTCATTAGCCAAGTGTGATTCTTAGAAATTCAGTCTACAGACATATTGTATTTGTACAGAGTAAAGCAATGCCCCAAGGGAGGGGTGAGGCAGTCAAGCGATAACCACTAGCGGAGCAAGACGTGTGTACTACATTCAGTAATTTTTAGTGACGGACTTTGCGCGTGTATATTTGTACCAGTGTTATACGTGTTTGTATAGTTCTAATAAATTCTATAGTAATTCTAACGGCATTTTAATTCGAGTCCTGTAGCTCGTAACAGTATTATAATATGTCGATTAGTACGCTATACCAACCATTACGAATTTATTATTACACTACTAATTGCCTAATTTTATAACTAATGTTTATTGTTTTTAATTTGCTTTTTGGGGCTAAGCCGTGGCAACACTTAGAGGTACTTGCGAAAGATCAGCGCTGGTTGTGAAATTAGCATTATACTGAGCAAGAGCCTTTTTAGGACACCACATTTAATTGTTAGATATACCTTGTAAGACTTGTTGTGTCTTGTCCTAAATAAAAATATATTTTTTTCTTTAATAATAGTAGTTTTGTTAAAAGTAAGAAAGTTAATATAGCAGAGGTGGACATTAACATGGCGAAGTTCTAAATTGGCTCTAGTTCAGCAGATTGCTGGTTGGCAACCAACGCCGATCTTCCGCTAGGGCCATATCAGCGACATACAGAGGATAAATTGAATAATAACAAAAGTACATAAAGAGAAGAAAAGAGATACAGTGGCAAAGACTGTAACAACAGATGATAAAGAATTACGACTCCATCTACTACACCAAAAAACTACGTTGCTGATATTAGATCAGCTAAATTGAATCACTTTGGTTGAAAGGACATGTTGGCATTCAATATTTAGTGATTCAAGTTTATATTTAAACGAGTCACTTTGATTGATTCATCCACATTGAAGAATAGAAATGAACCATTTAATATAAAACAATTATAATTATTTATTTATTTTTTATTTATGCAGTATTTTTTTTCTTTGATATTAATTCAAGTTACACTTTTTGAGCGTGGTGACCGATAAGAAAACAAATTACCTATGTACACATGCGGTGAGTGTGGCATTATAAAGATATGATGGATACCTATACACCGATATACTTTCTCACAAACAGCTGCTTACGTATTCGTCCGATTTCGCCTAATCTAATTTACCACCGCTTCACAACATGTTGTGGCTTGAAGAGAAGAAGCGGCGCAAGAAACTCTTCAGCAAACATGCCTAGTTCTAAAGAAATTATATAATATAAAAATGGGTGGAATGAAAAATGTATATAATTTATTTATATATTTTTTCCTTCATATTCAAATAAATTACCGCGCTTAAAACCGTTAAAACGTAGTTTTATTATGATCCATTTAATATTAATATTAAATCTGTATTACGAAGGGTACAGACAGACAGATAGATCTTTAAGCGATGAACTAATGCAAATGACAATAAATCTATTAAAATAATAAATTTGTTGGAGAGTCCAATTTCTTCCTTAAATTAAAAATTAGAACAATATTTTTACGACCGAGCTGCCGACAAAGGAAAATTCACACCTACGTCTGTAGAAACACATTTTAGGACCTTTTCTGCATTTGGACTTCTTTTGTTTGCTTTGTGTTTGACATTTGTAATTAGAAAAACAGCCCATTGTGTATTGTAATATTTTATGGTAGTCATTAGCCAGGTTTGATAGTAAGAAATTCAGTCCACGCGGCCGACAGAAATATTGTATTTGTGCAGTATATAGACGTGTGTACATTCGGTAATCTATGTAGTGACGGACTTTGCGCATGTTATTGAATCGTGCATTACGTTTGTACTGGTTGTGCTCAGTTATATTTGTACCTGTGTTATACGTGTTTGTATAGTTCTAATAAACTCTATAGTAATTCCAACGGCATTTTAATTCGAGTCCTGCAACTCGTAACAATATCAAAGGCGGCGCCTAATTTTAATCTGTAGATTTTGATAAAGAAATGTCTAGAACTTATGTCTGTCTATCTGTTAGAGCATCACGTGAAAACTGCTGAATGGATTTAAATGAAATCCTATATAGAACGAATTTACATACTGACTCTTTGTCTTCCGTGATTACGGCTAGTGAAAAGTGGCCGTAACGTCTGAATAACAAAAATAAAAAAATTACCGGGCTTAAAACCGTTTTATTAAGGTTCTGTTTTTTTAGTTTGTCTACATACCTATATACACGTCTTCTTTGAAAAATGTGATAAAAACCCACGTGAAACTTGGTTGCCCAGATATGTTTTTAAAATAAGTATATAAGCAGTGCATATTTCTGCTAGGATTTAGATGGAAATGTGGGCTCCGTACACTCTTATACACCTCGACTTCATGACATACAAAAAGTTTAGCGAACATTTTTTCATATAAAAATATCATTTACATAATTGCGAAGATAGCTTTTATGAAACACAAAACCGCCATCTGAATTCTGATTTTCATTCATATTGGGCCAAAAGCAATAAGCAAAGTCTAGGTATAAGATCAAAGCAAGCCTCGAGACAGCTTGTACAAATAAACTCAAAGGTAGGCATCATGTGGTTATATTTCTGAAGGGAATGGAGTGGGTTACATAAATTTATAAATGAAAATAGGATAAACGCAATTGAAATGGGAGCTTTGAGAAGTATAATTATGTAGGGTGTTTGTAAGTGATTTGATAATAAACAGTGTGATAAGTGAACGTTGTGGATCGAAAGAGGATGTAGTGATACGAGTTAAAAAAGTAGAATGAATAGATGAAAGCAGAATCACTAAACAAGTATATGGCAGTAATATAAGTAGAGGAATCGGTGTCGGTCGGCCGACATATTCACCATGATCAAATTGAAGATATTTTGAAAAAAGGTCATGTGAAAAATACTTTAAATAATATGGAGATTAATGGAAGTTGATGAAGCGAAAAGTGTTTGTCAGCATCGTAGCAGGTGGAAATCCACCATCTATTCCTACCCTACTCCACTGGGAAACAGGTATGACAGTATGTAGCATTCGATTGCCCTGCGAAGGCGATCGGATACTACTCTGGGTCAATTTCAGATTGATTAGACGCTCAAGGTCCTAGATCCAGCAGCAACGATATAAGCACTGTACTCACCTGAGTCTGCAGCTAGCACCTTTTCTACTCGATGGCGAGATTTTGGATGAAATTCACTCAAGTTTATGCGCGCGCGTTTTTGGTCGTGCGTATAGGTCGGGTATCGTTATTGCACTGGTGTTGCCACTCTCCGCTTTGATCAGTTCGTTAGTGTTGACAGTCAAAAAATTGATGTCTCGATATTACTAGAGAGCCACAACACATGAGCATCGATACAACCAAAAATCGTTACATTATGGTGACGATACACAGTATATAAAATAAAATAAAAAGCCTTACTTTTTACAGTACGTATTGATTCTTAGTATGTCAATTGGATAGTAAATTTTAATTAATTTTTAGTCTTGTTAGTTGACTTATGTAACAATCCCAGATTGGGTGAAGGCCCCTCCAAAGACGCCCATCCGTCTCTGTCCTAGGCTATTTGATACCAGACGGGGCCGGCTATTGTTTTTATGTCCTTTTCCCAACCCATCAATGGTTTCCCTCTGCCTCTCTTGTCTCGTGCTCCTGTCAACAGAGTGGTTTTGAGGGTCCATCTCTGGTCTGTAAGCCTTATTATATGACCTGCCTATTTCCATTTTTAATTTCTATGCATAGCTCAAGGCTGCTTCTCTTTTGCTAGTTGCTTTTGTTATCGCTCTTATATTAGTGTGCCTAATTTTGTCCATTTTCTTTACCGTGAGCGTGCTTCGTTTGATATCTCATTGGCAGGATATTTTATATTTGCCCTTCGTCTATTTCCACGTCTAGCATCCGTATGTCAATCCCGGTATGAAGTTAGAGTTCATAATTTTCGATAAAATAATTACAGGCAAGTTACTTTTAAAAATTTCTTTTAAACTCCAATATTTATTCCATGTTTGTTGTACTCTTCTCTCTATTTTCTATGTTGTTTCTTTTTCTGTAAAAAATAATTGTCTTTACCAAGTAGACGTTTTAGTATATTCTAGCAGACTTCCATTTATAGTTAAATATATTAGTATTTTATGACTATTTGTCATTAGAATAGATAACACTTTATCGCTCACTAAAAATACAATTTTAAAAATGCACAATTACAATATTGTCATGGTAGAAACAATAGGCATCCTTATCGCTTAAAGCAATCTCTTCCAGGCAACTTAACTTAAGGAATAATTTAACCTAATCTGCTGATGTAGGTGGTGCAAATTATTAGGTAGATCTTAAAGAAACATACTTGAACTACATATTTTATAAATTAAATACATAAGTCTACATTACCGTTGAGTGACAGTCCTCCACTCACCTTACAAAATCTATGTTAAGAGTGAAGCCGCGAGCAAAAGTTAGTATAATACTATATATATGATATGATAACAAGCACCTACTTAATTTATTATATTGATACAAATTTCAATAAAGCAGAACGAAATCTTTTTTACAATGTTTACATATAATTTGTGTATGAAACGTTTGAATATTCAAAACCCTACAATTAGCTAATGTAAACACTTTGTTATGGACAGCCCGAGCGTGGTAATTCTAATACAAACCTGACACCGAGGAGAAATTTCTGTTGGTCAGGAGTTTTTTGTATTTGTTATAACATACTCAGCTTTGGAATTGAGTGTTGTAGAGCTTCTGTGCTATAATAAAACTGTAGCGGGAGTTCTACGAAGTTTCTACAAAGAATTTAATAACAATAAAAAACTCGTGGTAGCGTAATGGCTAGCACACGCGTCCCCTACTCAAAGGTCGCGGGTTCGATCCTGGCCGGTGCGCATGCACCACTTAGGCAGTTTTCTGACCTAATGTGCATATTGTTATAATTACCACGTGCTAACGGTGAAGGAAAACATCGTAATGCAACCTGCACATCGAGATAGCCGGTGTTTCAAACCTGCCAAGCCGCCTTGGACAAGTGTGGCGGGTATACTGTCCGTTCTCCCTATAATGGGAGGCCCAAGCCCAGCAGTGGGACATTTATGGGCTGTTATTATATAAACAAAATCGACTTCCAAAGTAACTGAAAAGCAAAAATAAATTATTTTCTACAATATTTTGAAGTCGGTGTCTAGCAAAACATAAAAATTACTTATTTTCCAAATTTGATGTCGTTTTTTTAAATATAAATATTTGTTTTTTGGCTTTTATTTACTTTTGAAGACTGTTTTGTTTTTTGTTACGATAACAATTTTTAGTTACGAAAAAATATATATCACACACGTTATACGAGTGCGTGCCTATAATAGTCAAGGGATGCTTTCTATTCCTCTGGGATCCATTCATCAGATCCTGACTTGTTGACAATGACTCTTCTGCATTAAAAAAATATATATATTGGTTCCCAAATCACGGCCAGGGACGCCATTAGTAAGTAGCCCACAACGCCCAAAATGCTCATTTAACCGAGCCACAAGGCAACCGCGGTCGTAGTCATTTTCGATCACAACGCTCATATCGAATAGCCGTTCCACTTGGGCCTACAATCGTAACGCCGGCAAGCAAGTGGGACGGGATAAATCGCGGTCGTGAAGGTGGTCGTTGCGAGTCCCTAATGGAACGTGCAGCCGGTGCAGCAACGGTGACCACCTTCCAGTAGATGGGCCGCATGCCAATTACGCAATAAAAACTCCTTGTAGCACTCGGGGACTGCGGCGGTAAAGCTACTACATAGCATTTTTTATCAACTTATGCAATTATAATTATTTTTTTTATTTTTATTTATGCAGTTTTTTTTTCTTTGATATTATTTCAAGTTTTTTCTTTGATATTAATTCAAGTTACACTTTTTGAGCGTGGCGACCGATAAGAAAACAAATCACCTATGGTTACATATATACCTAGATGTATACTTACGGGGCGCACATGCGGTGAGTGTGGCATTATAAAGATATGATAGATACCTATACACCTATATACTTTCTCACAAACAGCTGCTTACGTATTCGCCCGATTTCGGAGCAGCTCGTCGTCCATAATTTGCAATACCTGAGATACCTCGAACCGCTACGAGAGCTCGCGGGTCAGTATGGCCACCGCACGCCTCCGCTCGCCGCGTCCGCGTCAGGCCCCCGTCACCGCGCATGGTAGCCAGAGTGGGAGGTGTTAGGTTTATTTTCGTTACGGAATTTCTTCATTCGGTCGCCGCGCTCAAAGCCCGCGATAAAAGCTATACAACAGCTTAAAAATAAATTATCATGTTTTGCACACAGCATTATTTTAAAAAAATCAATTAATCTTCTCAATTTCACAAATTCTTGTAAAGATTTTTTGCCAGTTTCAATGTTACTATAGTATTAGATACGCCCTTAGAGAAAAATGGCGGGACGTGACTATTTTGTCAACCAAAGGTGGGTTAAACAGCTGTGCACGTTTTTGATATTATTATTTTTTTGGCTTGTTTACCGAAGTTAGCAGTTATGGCTGTTCAGTGAAAAATACAACGGCGAGACTACAAAATATACTGTTGCGACCTAGACGCCGACAAAAACAAATTCACACCTATATACCTGTAAAAACACATTTTATTATTAGCGACATACTTTAGACCAAGGGTGGTAGCCATCCAGTCGGGCAAATGCCCTACCACCTGGCTGTGGGTTGTTTTGTCGCCTCTTACGACATGCCGCCAGGAAATTGTATTCTTTCTCCGTTCCTGCACGGATAAAAATTGATTAAGATGAAGTTTGACTGACTATTTATTTGATTATTACCTAATAGAGATGAAGTATTAATGATTATTTATGCGATTACTACGTATATATATGAAGTTAGATTGGCTATTTATTGGTTTACCCCCTTTTTATCTTACACCTTCTCCCGATTATGTGGTGTCGGCACAATATGTCTTTTCCTTGCATACTCGTCCATTCTGATATACGTCCTCTGTTACATCACAAATCATCATCCTTCACACAATCCATCCATCTTTTCTTTACCTTTGTACCCATCAATCTTGTAATTTGGCATTCTTTTTGTCACGTGACTTTCATCCCTCTTCATTACCTGCCCATGTCTATACTGCCTTAATCTTCTTCCCCTCAGTTTTTCAGTCACGGACGCAGTTTTCAAAGATCTCTAATATACTCAGTTCTCACCTTATCCTTTCTTGTAACACCACAGATCCATCTCGATGTTCTTATCTCGGCTAAGTTGAGAAGTTTGTGGTCAATCACTTTAGTGACTTAACATTCAGACCTGTATAATATGACCGGTCGTGTGACAGATATTTATTTAACTACCGTACTGCCTATATGGATGAAGTTTCTTGAATAAAATAATATATAACCACTCTGGATTAGTCGTCTAAGTAAGCTTCCTTCGCTTTCTTTCACCATTTCAATTCACTGACGAAAACAAGACGTCAAACAAGGGTAATACAATTAATGTTTGCCTTTCGATTATTATTGTAACGAGCTACAGGACTCTAATTAAAATGCCGTTGGAATTACTATAGAGTTTATTAGAACTATACAAACACGTATAACACAGGTACAAATATAACTGGATACAACCAGTACAAACTGCACGATTCAATAACACGTGCAAAATCCGTCACTATATCACTTATCGAATGTACACGTCTTGCTTTGATCGTGGTTCTCGCTAGACTGTCGATCTCTACATTGGGCCATTGTTGCACCGATACAATATGGCTGCCAGCCCGCATATATCGGATTTCTTAGAATTCAGTTCGACAAACCTGCCTAATGACTGCCATAAAACAAGTACAATCACAAAAGAATGTTTTTCTTAATTACAAATTTAAAACACAAAATAAACAAAAGAAGTCCAAATGCGGGAAAGGTAATAAACCGCGCTTTATGTCAGGCAGGTTTGAATTCACCTTTGTCGGCATCTAACATTATTATATATCTCGTAGTAATGTTTTATAATATGTGCAACAGAACAAATGTACACGTTAAATGACCCATGAACTTATATCATAAATATCTTCACCGTAACAATGTCGAGGGATATTTCCTGCTCGTCATATCCTAATGATAACAAAGTTGTTTCCTCATAACGGGGGAAATGGGGTGGTTTGGCAAAATGTATTACCTCTAAAAGATTATTTCAAATAGAATGTGATATGTTTCCTAGATATTGTGTTTTAATATCGCATAATTTACACCATTAAATAATATATACCTTGTATCTTGTTACGAGATACATTCAGTTCAGTATATAGGCAGACGGCTCACCTGATGGAAGTAGTTAGCATCGCCTATAGACATTTGCAACACCAAAGGTTCGACAAATGCGCTGCTGCTCTCTTAAGGGATATTGAAAATTGGCCATTAATGTCGGAACACAACTCAAGGTTGTTATGGTGGCATACTAGACCAGGTATGGTAACCATACAGATGGGCAAATACCCTACCTGGCTATAGGTTGTTTTGTCGCCTCTTACAAGAGGCCGCCCCAACGCAGGAAATTGTATTTTTTTTATGAATATATTTTTTTGTTAAATTGTGAAGTAAAAAGCTTCGCTAGCATCAATGTTGTCCTTAGGAAACCGTTCATATTCCTGGAGTAGAAGTAGGCTATGTGCTATTCCAGACTATACTTTATCTTCGTGCCAGATTTCATGGAGATCCGTTCAGCCATTCTGACGTGATTGGGTAACAAACATCCATCCAAACTTTCGCATTTGTAATATTCTAGATAGATTGAAAAAGATGTGTGAATTATGTACTATAATTTGGATTTTTTTCCCAGGTAATGTACTGCCCGTCGCCGTACAACGATGCAAGATCTGGGCGACCCCAACCGACCAAGACCACGAGAACTGGCAACGGGAACTCCTGCCACGATATAGTGTGAGGGTCAGCGAGAAGACCACGCTTGTCTACGGACCAGGTCACCGTAGTTTAAGGGACTGCTGAAGTGTATTTCTTTACACAACAGATCTTTAATCATTTGTATAGTTTTGTAAATATAATTATTTTATTTACAGTAAGTAGTAACATCTCAGTAAAATAAGACATGGTTGATGTAGTATACTGTATTTAAATAGCTTTTATTTGATTTAGATAAATTACCTTTGACCTCAATGACTCTTAATGAGTATGAAGACGTTACATGCTTAGATATATATTTTAGGTGGATAACCTAAAATTAAGTCTACCTTTTGATGCTAAGAAGCGACAAAAACTCCCTAAAAATTGTATAATAGTTTTAAAATTTGCATTTGCACTATTTAACTTGAAACCCCGTAAAACACATTGCTAGATAGAACACTAGGTTATATAAGCGACGTCCCCAAATGTCTGGCAACGTTGCCAAGTTTGATTGATGCTCATTGTCCTACATGTACTGTGCATCAGGACGCGATGATGTCATCGCGGCATGCTCACGCGTTGCACGAGTGAGTGGTATGAGCAACGAATAAGAAACTCACTGTTTCAGGGCAGAGTAACATTTCCAGTGTTATAGATAAATAATAATAATAAATAATTACTTCTTTGACGTTAGTAACTTAAGGGTATATTTTATAATATATTCAATAAACTTTTGTAAAGTAATCAAGCAAATTCTTAAAAGATAATTCAAATTCATAAAATTACTTCTTGAGACAAACTAAGAACTTATACTTTAATAAACAAACTTGATTGTGCAGATGGATTATATTTCTAATTGTATTGTTTATTTAAAGGAAATTTAATCAATATATTTATTGTATTAAAGTTAGACTTACTTCTTTTGATGTTATACAATTTTCTGCTAAAACTCGCAACCAAACTTAGTATTAGTTTTTAAGTAAATGGTGTAAATAATTAATAATACAGCTGTTAGACAGTGAAATTATTTCGATTTTATTTTGTATAGTGTAATTTGAATACTTGTGTAAAACATTGAGCGAGTCTTTACATAGATTACTTGCAAAGTTGGTGATATATAGGATGGGTGAGACTGTTAAATAATTTAATCTTTGTAAATTAGAATATAGTTTAATTTGTTTTCAATGAAATTATATACAATAAATATTTCTCTATATATAAATCATATTTAATATATAAATAATTTGAAATTAAATGTATATTTGATGTATATAATCTTACAAATGCCATATTTCTCGCGCAATTCTATATTTTGAGCCCAAATATGGAAGTGAGCGATTAATATATAATTATGATCAATGTGTACATAGATACATATATACAATTATATGTATATACGTTTACGTAAAGAATTTGTAATAAGTGTTTTAGACATAAACATCGAATGTTATAATAATGTTCTTCGTAGAAAATGAAACATTATTGTAATAAATAAAATATACAATCTATATTTAGTATGTGTTAGGCATCATATATGATGATAATAAAATTTAGTGAATATATATAAGATATAATTATTAAAAGATAAATTTTACATACTAGGAAAATTTGTTAAATATTAAAATTTAGATAGAGCAGTAATATATGTTACACTTGTAAGTAAAAAAAATTGTTTCAACGGTAAAGGAAAAAATGGTGTTGAAGATATATGAACTAAGCTTGTATAAAAATCATTAATTGATTATTTATTCATAACCAATTGATATTTTTTTGATCTTATTTAAATTTTCTATATATCTATTGTATAAAATATTTACACTAACGTTTTCCTTCAGTAGCAGTAAGAAATAATTATATTATTATTTTCTTAAGATTTCACGACTAATATATATAATAATAGTTGCGAAGCGGTGGTAAATTAAATAAGGCTCCCTTAGAGTAAATAATAACAAATTGACGGTAGACTAAATAAAACTTTAACAATACTCATTGACACTTGACATCTTTTTGTCTTCAATGGTCACGGCTACTGAAAACTGGCCGAAACATCGGAATGATAAAAACAAATTAAATTACCGCGCTGTATTATTATAACAGATTTATAATTGAAAATATGCCAAATAGTTTCGTTATTTTGTAAACTTATATTTAGTGCCGTTTCATATTATTTATTTTTGAACCATTATCGTTCTAACTTAAATTAGTTTATAGTGTACATCCTGCCGATCCTGATAATTTTGAAAAACTACTTATTTATTTACTGATTTAGGCCGTTTTATGAATTAAAAAGTTCCTATTATATTTAATTTTGTTAAATCCCGACAGTGGCATATATATAAATAATTTTATATAATTAGTATATATGATAAATACGTAACTTATTCTATGTACCAAGCTTTATAGATATTAAATAAATGTTTTGATATGACTGATGCCTTTTTTTATAATAATTATTAAATTTCTTTTTTATTTTCTTTCACACATCTCGCACCTGATAACTGTAGTATTTGTGCTTTCTATCGCGTTACAAATTAAAACTTATTTTCAACAACTTATAAACGTTCTCACAGTTTAAGTGAATTGTAAAAATTCTATTATGGGAAATAAAGTTCTTTAACCTATAGACTGCTTTTATTTAGTTTTCCACTAAAGAAAAGAGCAGGACGAATAGACTCTTAAAATATTATAATTTACAATAAAGGTCACGATTTACATATACTTTGATTGTTAAACCCCAACACCTACAAAGCCCACAAAATTTATTTTATTTCATAGACTAAAATGAACCAAAACTTTTCGAATTATCTTTCAAAGTTTGCAAGACTGTAAATGTTTAAATTGGGTAACCACCTAAATAACGAGGTTGTAAATCAACGTTGAAAGCTTAAGTGCTCATAAATTAATATAAAAATTCCAGTTAGTAATTTTTAAACAATTAACTACACTCTTCATTCGAGTCTTTTATGGCCTGAATGCTTTTGGGCAGCAAGCCAAAATTCGCAGACTT
This sequence comes from Dendrolimus pini, assembly GCA_949752895.1. Taxonomy (NCBI): domain Eukaryota; kingdom Metazoa; phylum Arthropoda; class Insecta; order Lepidoptera; family Lasiocampidae; genus Dendrolimus; species Dendrolimus pini. The sequence continues at coordinate 21,810,608 of OX457136.1, forward strand.
TTTTACTTTTAAATTTATACAACAGCTGAATTTAAGTGTTCTTATTGAATCCCCTCTCTCCCCTCAAATAATATTTGATTCTTAAAACATAAATACGTTTGTCAAGTTGGCTATTTGACATTTCCATCGATATATTTATCTTTATAGATTAAATTCTTCGGTTCATGTCATTGAATTCCTAAGCGGTTTGATCGATTTTGATTGTGTCCAAGTGGGTCCCGGGATGGTTTAGTTTCACAATCGGACCCAGTAGGTGGCGCTGTAATGGGATTTTACATTTTATTTTTTAGGGCAGGACAATTTCAATATTAATAAACCTAATACATTTTTAATTCATTATTGTTGTGTGTGTCCAAGTGGGTCCCGGGATGGTTTAGTTTCACAATTGGACCCAGTAGGTGGCGCTGTAATGGGATTTTACATTTTATTTTTTAGGGCAGGACAATTTCAATATTAATAAACCTAATACATTTCTAATTAATTATTGTTGTGTGTGTCCAAGTGGGTCCCGGGATGGTTTAGTTTCACAATCGGACCCAGTAGGTGGCGCTGTAATGGGATTTTACATTTTATTTTTTAGGGCAGGACAATTTCAATATTAATAAACCTAATACATTTTTAAATAATTATTGTTGTGTGTGTCCAAGTGGGTCCCGGGATGGTTTAGTTTCACAATCGGACCCAGTAGGTGGCGCTGTAATGGGATTTTACATTTTATTTTTTAGGGCAGGACAATTTCAATATTAATAAACCTAATACATTTCTAATTAATTATTGTTGTGTGTGTCCAAGTGGGTCCCGGGATGGTTTAGTTTCACAATCGGACCCAGTAGGTGGCGCTGTAATGGGATTTTACATTTTATTTTTTAGGGCAGGACAATTTCAATATTAATAAACCTAATACATTTTTAATTAATTATTGTTGTGTGTGTCCAAGTGGGTCCCGGGATGGTTTAGTTTCACAATCGGACCCAGTAGGTGGCGCTGTAATGGGATTTTACATTTTATTTTTTAGGGCAGGACAATTTCAATATTAATAAACCTAATACATTTTTAATTAATTATTGTTGTGTGTGTCCAAGTGGGTCCCGGGATGGTTTAGTTTCACAATTGGACCCAGTAGGTGGCGCTGTAATGGGATTTTACATTTTATTTTTTAGGGCAGGACAATTTCAATATTAATAAACCTAATACATTTCTAATTAATTATTGTTGTGTGTGTCCAAGTGGGTCCCGGGATGGTTTAGTTTCACAATCGGACCCAGTAGGTGGCGCTGTAATGGGATTTTACATTTTATTTTTTAGGGCAGGACAATTTCAATATTAATAAACCTAATACATTTTTAATTAATTATTGTTGTGTGTGTCCAAGTGGGTCCCGGGATGGTTTAGTTTCACAATCGGACCCAGTAGGTGGCGCTGTAATGGGATTTTACATTTTATTTTTTAGGGCAGGTCAATTTCAATATTAATAAACCTAATACATTTTTAATTAATTATTGTTGTGTGTGTCTAAGTGGGTCCCGGGATGGTTTAGTTTCACAATCGGACCCAGTAGGTGGCGCTGTAATGGGATTTTACATTTTATTTTTTAGGGCAGGACAATTTCAATATTAATAAACCTAATACATTTTTAATTCATTATTGTTGTGTGTGTCCAAGTGGGTCCCGGGATGGTTTAGTTTCACAATCGGACCCAGTAGGTGGCGCTGTAATGGGATTTTACATTTTATTTTTTAGGGCAGGACAATTTCAATATTAATAAACCTAATACATTTTTAATTAATTATTGTTGTGTGTGTCCAAGTGGGTCCCGGGATGGTTTAGTTTCACAATCGGACCCAGTAGATGGCGCTGTAATGGGATTTTACATTTTATTTTTTAGGGCAGGACAATTTCAATATTAATAACCCTAATACATTTTTAATTAATTATTGTTGTGTGTGTCCAAGTGGGTCCCGGGATGGCTTAGTTTCACAATCGGACCCAGTAGGTGGCACTGTAATGGGATTTTACATTTCATTTTTTAGGGCAGGACAATTTCAATATTAATAAACCTAATAAATTTTTAATTAATTATTTTTGTGTGTGTCCAAGTGGGTCCCGGGATGGTTTAGTTTCACAATCGGACCCAGTAGGTGGCGCTGTAATGGGATTTTACATTTTATTTTTTAGGGCAGGACAATTTCAATATTAATAAACCTAATACATTTCTAATTAATTATTGTTGTGTGTGTCCAAGTGGGTCCCGGGATGGTTTAGTTTCACAATCGGACCCAGTAGGTGGCGCTGTAATGGGATTTTACATTTTATTTTTTAGGGCAGGACAATTTCAATTTTAATAAACCTAATACATTTTTAATGAATTATTGTTGTGTGTGTCCAAGTGGGTCCCGGGATGGTTTAGTTTCACAATCGGACCCAGTAGGTGGCGCTGTAATGGGATTTTACATTTTATTTTTTAGGGCAGGACAATTTCAATATTAATAAACCTAATACATTTTTAATTAATTATTGTTGTGTGTGTCCAAGTGGGTCCCGGGATGGTTTAGTTTCACAATCGGACCCAGTAGGTGGCGCTGTAATGGGATTTTACAATTAATTTTTTAGGGCAGGACAATTTCAATATTAATAACCCTAATACATTTTTAATTAATTATTGTTGTGTGTGTCCAAGTGGGTCCCGGGATGGCTTAGTTTCACAATCGGACCCAGTAGGTGGCACTGTAATGGGATTTTACATTTCATTTTTTAGGGCAGGACAATTTCAATATTAATAAACCTAATAAATTTTTAATTAATTATTTTTGTGTGTGTTGAAGTGGGCCCCGGAAAGGGGGGATGGCTTAGATTCAAATTTAAACCAGGTAGAAGGTAATGTAATCGGGGTCCAGGATTCAAGTAAATTATTGTTGTGTGTTCAATGGTCCCGGAATGGTTTAGATTCAAACTTGTACCAGGTAGGTTGCGCTGCCGGGTCGGGTGTCAGGATTAAGGTGAATTATTTTTGTAAGTGTTCAAGTGGGCCCCGGAACAGTTTAGACTTACGATTGAACCCGGTAGGTGACGCCGATAAACTCCTCCTAAACGGTGGGCTCCTTTTGATGAATTTTTTTGTTTGTTCAAGTGGGTTCTAGAATAGTTTAAATTAACATTTAGTCCCGGTAGATGGCGCTGCAATCGGGTTCAAGTTTTATTTTTTGAAGTGAAGACCATGGGGCGATCACTAGTATAAGTAACTCGGTGTTTGTTCATAACAGTGTGCCGAGACACTAAAAAGTCTAGTATATTATTCACTTTACTAAAAGAAACGATAAATAAGCACAGATTACAACGTAAGAAATTGATTCGTTGCTCACAAAATAAAATCTAATTTTGTTTCGTAAAAATTGCGTGTCTAACCGCCTGATTGGAGCGATAAGTCACGTCAAGTAATCGCTAACTTACTTCCAAGGGCCCCAAAGGAGCGCTCGAAAAGTCTGCAAAAATAATGTAAGAGAAACAGTATTTAGTAAATCTCTAAATATAGAGAAGGGAAAGATAAAATACGCTGTACGGGTGGTACATATAAACACAGTTTTAAATGTTTACAATATTTAATTATTCTGAATTAATATAAATTACAAATAGTTTTAATTTAAATTATATGAAATAGCGCGACTTGCCTTATGGCGTTTGTAGTTGTTGATTGTGCAACGTAGAAATATGGAATGAATGAATAATAAGGTGGCGTGCCCACGCCGTCTTGGGATGGCGGCCGATCCCTCCCCTCTCTTCTATTATCTTAAAGAGAAATCGGCCATAACGGGAACCTTTGTTGCTACCATCTGTGGCATGGCGTGAACATAGGCTCTAGATATATTTACGGCTCAACCAGCGTTGCCAGACGTCCCGATTTTTAAATCTAAAATATGTCCCGCGCGGCTCAGGCCGGCTTAGTCCCGCTTTCGGGGATAGCTCGATCGTGCGTGCAGCGTGCTGACGACGCGGCATTACTCTACAGTTGTCCTGTGAAGACTTCTTCATCTTTATTAAAGAGAAAACGGATACCTTAAAAGAAGTTAAATCTTCACAGAAATATCATGAATAAGTAATTCTTAACAATAAAATTGTTCTCTTATTGTAAGTTGCAATTTATAACACTCACTCCTCAGACTGTTGTTTGAAACGCGATATTTTTCTAATAAAAAATAAAACTTTGTTGATTTTTATTTTTATATTTTATTTTTTTTTATTCAGAAGATGAATAACAACGATTTAACTATAGAGTAAATCTTTTATTTTTACCGCTGGAGTACAGCAGACAGGCAGACGGCCCACCTGATGGAAAGCGGTCACCGTTGCCTATGGACGTTTGCAAAACCAGAGGTGTCACTAACGCGCTGCCGGCCTCGAAGAAATTTTATGACACCCCTTTTAAAAAACCCCATGTTGTGGCGCTGTGGGAAAATCACGGCTGGGAGCTCATTTCACATCCCCACGGTGCCAAGAGAAACGTTCTGGAGAACCGTTGCGTACAAGAGCGAAGCGGCTCTAGGAAGTGGGGGGATGAACGCCCAGGCGACAGCATGCGGTGTGGTGGTAAAAAGAAGACGAAGGTACCATTCTGAACAGTTCCCCGGAACACTCTCCGTTATATAGTCTGTAGAATAAATCTGATTAAAAATATCTTATTCATATTAAAATAAATTTTCAATGCCAATTTTTGCTATCTATTGTCACGTAAAAGTAATTTGAACTCAAACAAAAATATAAATATTCAAAAACTTTTGATTATATACGTTTTTTTTACTATTTCCCGCTTTCGATGAAAGAATCTCGCTTTTAACACTCAAAAATTTTCAAAATCCCGACATTGCAAAAAAAAAACTAGCATCGCTGGGCTCTACATACAGCGTTTTTTTGATGCTGCTGCCTATTTAGGCTATTTTAACTACTGGATTTCACTTACAGCCGTAGTCGCAACGACTTTTTAGTTATAGCGACTTCGGATGTAACGCCGATTTCAGGACTCTATAAAACATTTGTAACAAATAAAACCACGTTTTAACGGTTTTAAGCGCGGTAATTTATTTTGGTTATTCCGACGTTTCGGCCGCTTTTCAGTGGCCGTGGTCACAGACGACAAAGATGACATTTCTCCAACAAATATTGTTAAAGTTTTATTTAGCCTACCGCCAACTTGTTCATTTTAATTATTTAGTTTTAATTTTGTTTATGGATATTATTTACTCTATGGGAGCCTAATCTAATTTACCACCGCTTCACAACATGTTGTGGCTTGAAGAGAAGAAGCGGCGCAAGAAACTATTCAGCAAACATGCCTAGTTCTAAAAAAAATATATAATATTAAAATGAGTGGAAGGAAAAATAAAAGAAATCATCAGTCAAGTTGGTTTGTATTCCGTTGCACGCAGAAAAAGCCCAGTGTCTTAAGGTCTGGCAGTTGATTTTTGCTGGGTTTGGGTCTTAATAGTTTTGATGATCGGATCCCAAACTGGTGGTACTTGGGATCCGATCATCAAAACAACACAAATTACCGCGCTTAAAACCGCTAAAACGTAGTTTTATTATATATACAAGTCGCGAAAACTTAAGAAACATTTGTAATAAGTTCCTAAAAATTCTTTGCAGATATTGCGACCGAGTCTACACACGAGGATGAAGCCAACAAACAAACACACAAAGGTTTATGCATAAAAAAGGTGTCTTTGTTTACAGCTCAATTAAAAATTTCAATTAACAATATTTAAAACACAGTCTACAATATAATAAAGAATGGATTGGATAAGTGATACGGGCAAGCCGAAAATGCAACATTTACTATTTTTGTCTATCTGTCTATTAGGTAGATATTAGAACAACACGTGAAAACTACTGAACACATTTAAATGAAAATCGACGCTTAGAGTTAATTCGTACTCCGGGGTCGGGATAAATTTCATCCCAGTAATGTAATGCTTGTCAATCATAATTGAAAGTCCTAATCATGATTGACAAAGTCTGAAATAACGCAAACAAAGCCTTGGGGGAGAACTAGGTTCTATTATAATACCTACTAATAATTTAGAACAACAAACACAAGAGATGAACTCAAAACAGCTCAGTTGTCACTGATAATGATTATGTCACCGACAGCAGTAATACCACTGGAGAGCTGGAATAATATATTCATGGAGTAGAGGATTAGTTTGATCACAAGAGGTTAATTTATTATATCTAAGAGAAGGTTTTTCATGTGGGTTTCTTCGCAAAAATCCCACACCCTTATCTTACAACAATTATCATATTGTTACAATTTGGGCCACCTGTATATTTGTAAACAAAGCACATTTATTACCCATTGGTGTTTGAGCTAATAACATTGAAGCGCTTTTATGGCCGTCTATAAAATTTGTAATTAGAAGAATAGCCTATTGTGTATAAATTTTGTTATATTTTTGGTGTCAGTAAAAATTCTTTTATTTATTATTTATTGTAATATTTTATGGTAGTCATTAGCCAGGTGTGATACTTGGAAATTATTGTCACGCGGTCGAGTATTGTGTCGAGACATATTGTATTTGGACAGTATAAAACAATGCCCGAACGGAGGGGTGAGGCAGTCTAGCGATAGTCACAAGCGAGGCAAGACGTGTGTACTACATTCGTTAATCTGTATAGTGACGGACTTTGCGCGCGTTATTGAATCGTGCATAACGTTTGTACTAGTTGTGTTCAGTTATATTTGTACCTGTGTTATGCGTGTTTGTATAGTTCTAATATATTCTATAGCAATTCCAACGGCATTTTAATTCGAGTCCCGTAACTCGTAGCAATATTATCCAAGGTCACAGGCAGGCATTTGTAAAACCAAAAGTGCTGCCACTCTTTTAAGGGAGACTGAAACCTGGCCACGAATGCCGAAATACAACTCAAGGTTGTTGGTTGTTAGCAAATAACCTACCACCTAGCTGTGGGCTTGTTTTGTAGTGTAGTGAAGTATGTAATAAATTGTAATAATATTTAGTTAGTCATTAATGATCATTCTATACAAACGGACGTATCATTTCAAATTACCTGAACTGAACAAACGGTCTAAAATAAATGTAGGGCACTAGCCAGACGCCAAATTGATGAATGGCCTATGCTGATTCCTCAATTAAATATTGAATTTGTGGAATTGAGAATTGAAAATTGAGGAATGGCACAATTTGAATGAGTTGATTTCAGATTAGGATAATAAATCAGCATTTTCTTTTGACGATTTTAAGAAATGATATCTTTATGATATTGTTACGAGTTGCAGGACTCGAATTAAAATGCCGTTGAAATTATTATAGAATTTACTAGAACTATACAAACATGTATAACACAGGTACAAATATAACTATACACAATCAGTCCAAAAGTAAAGCACGATTCAATCACACGCGCAAAGTCTTGTTTCGCTTGTGGCTATCGCTAGACTGCCCATCCCTCCCTTGGGGCATTGCTTTATATTTTACAAATACAATATGTATGCTCGACGGCGTGGACTGAATTTCCAAGAATCACATCTGGCTAATGACTACCACAAAGATTACAATACATAATGGGCTGTTTTTCCAATCACAAATTTGAAACACGAAGCAATCAAAAGAAGTCCAAATGCCGAAAAGGTAAAAAAATGCTGGTGTGAATTTGTCTTTTGTCGGCGCTCAGGTTGTACCAATATGATATGATAATCATGTCGGAATGATCGGTTACTGGTGTCATAATGGCATTAAAACGTTAATGTTGATGGCTTCGTATCATTATTATTAGATAAGACATACGTAACTTAAAAGTGAAAAATGAAACTAACTCCAAGAGTAACTAAAAAGCAAAGAATAAGTATTTTCAGTACAATATACTACACTAAAAAGTACAACATCTTGTAATTTTGTTGTTGTTCTTTTTATGTTTTACTGCAATGACTTAAAATATTGTACAAAACATTAATTTTTTAATTAATAGTTTGTAGTTGAAAATGTCCTAGATTTGTACCAGTGGCACCAATAAGAGTAAGCTAAGGTGTATAATTAAAAAAAAAATGTTAAGCTGGCCAATAACTAGACAAAGAGAAAGAGTAGTCTTTTCTTTCACCATATCCCAATTAATTGGGGTCGGAACAATATGTCTTTTCCTTCCACACTCCTCTATTCTTACATACATCTTCTGTCACACCACAAATCATCATAACATCCTTCACGCAATCCATCCATCTTTTTTTTGGTCTACCTTTACATCTGTACCCATCCATCTTGTAATTTAACATTCTTTTTGTCACGTGACTTTCATTCCTCCTCATTATATGCCCATATCAACTTAATCTTCTTCCTCTCAATCTTTCAGTCACGGGTGCAACTTTCTAAGATCCCTTATGTACTCATTTCTCATCTTATCCATTCTTGTAAGACCACACATCCATCTCAACATTCTCATCTCAGCTGAGTGGAGACTTGTGATTTATCACCTTAGGGGCTTAACATTCGGACCCATAAAGTATGACTGGTCGTATGACAGATTTATATATTTGACCTTTTAGTTTCAGTGGCATTAGTTCGTCGCATGTTACACTGGTTCCCTATCTCCACTTTAGCCATGCTACATTTATTCTTCTCCTTACATCCCTCTCTATATGACTATTACTCTGCAGTAGTGAACCATGGTATCTGAATTCGGGGTTACATGGTAGTGTGGCCTAGTAAAAAACTACTGTTGTTACTAAGCATGAATTTTGATATTCTGTTCGGTCATGATGTCCCTCACCCACGGGTAACCACCACCCTAGGGTGGTGGGTTTGCACACGGCGTAGCAGCGGGGCAAACTCTAGTCTGATATAAGGCGAAAAGGAACGTAGATCTGATGTATGGATGCATCAATAGAACCACTCATCCAAATGAGTATTCTTCCACACGTAATCGATATCTTTATTAATAAACTTGCGGCCGGCTCTGATGCTGATTAATCGAGTACATATTACATTTGTTTCGGCGTTTATATAAGGTTATGAACAACGAAACAGCAGACAACTGTGCTAAACAAGCTAGTTCTTTAGGCATTGATAAGTACAGCAAATGCTTCCCCAGTGATTTATCCGCTCTTTCTGCTCCTGAAATGCGTGAACAATGGAATCAGCAATGGCAGCAATCTTCTCAAACAGTTGGCAGATATTATGGTTCTCTTCAACCGAATATCCCCTCTACTCCATGGTTCTTTCGTCATCGATACATACCTAAGAAAATAACGTCAACCATAATTCGACTCCGCCTTGGTCACGTCTGTTCCCCTGCTTTCTTAGCGAAACTAAGGATTCGAGATCACTCATTGTGTGAATGTGGTCTAGATGAAGGAACAGTGGAGCATATAGGTATTTTTTCATTGCCCCAAAATTACCACCCATATTTATGATATTTTACCTGCAAATTGTGATCGTCCTGTGAATGTCGCTTACCTGTTAACTCTTGTCCATTCTAAATTCATATATACTTTAAGTAAATTTTTATATACTAATAATATCTACTTATAACATAGTTAGTCTAATACAATTTATGTTTTGTGTTGTCCTCAGGTCATCAGAAAACGTTCCCCACCGCACAGCTATCATTTTAAATTAATTTATGATCACCTAGCACCTGTCATTTTTATATAGTCACTCGGAAAACCAAAATTCACTCCGACATTGGCAAAATCAACGCACATTAAAAGCGTTGGAGCCATCGCCGAACAAAATAGAATAGAATAGAATAAGGTTATGAAAATTGCCTTCGTTTGTTTGTTTGAATTGTGATTGAACCGAAGTATATTATGATTTATAATAAAGAAGTCTTTCGTCCTCGTCTTGCTAATAGCAGACAGAGTGACGGCCCACCATTAAAAAAAAAAATATAGGTTAGCGTTTGACTGACATTTCGCCTCATGTCAAGTGGATATGCAGTCTAAGATGGAGCAGGCTTACCTGGAAGATATCAGTACACGCGAGATTTAAAGACACCTACATTGTATTCTTTAGGAAAAACAGACGACGGTAAAGACTTCCACTCTTCAGCGGTGCGTATGATAAAAGTGGAAGCATTGCGTTTCGTCTGCTTTGTTGGTATTTCCACCAAATATCGGTGACGTGAGCGCGTACGTCTGCTTGTACGGTGGTAGAATGGTGAAGGAGGAACCAATTCATGTTATTTCTGGGACACACCCCGAAGTGTATCCTATAAAATACCGACAAACTAGCGACTTTACGTCGATTATTTAGGCTGACGGTAAATAGTTGCCATCTCCCATGGACGTTGGCAATACCAGAGATGTCACCAACGCGCTGCTGGCCTCGAAAAAATTGTATGACACCATTTAAAAAATAACTCCATATCGTAGTGCTGTCCTCAGCTCACCTCACCTTACCTCAGCTGGGAACTCATTCCAAATCCCCACGGTACTGTGACGGACAGCAATTTGATATATATCTCCATTGAAAAACTGGTTTAGGATATAACTTTGTATTCTCTATCGAGACAGTTCTACGTGAGATGTATGTTGCTCGCAGGCCAATACAATAATGTATTTTATTTTCTTGGAAGGCGTTCCTCGATTTTATTTTCAAGCAAATTATATTTCTTAATATATTATAACGACTAAGGAGGTTAGCCGTTACAGTACGCAGATAATTTTTTATAAGAAACGTTGCGTACATGAGCGAGGTGGATTAGGAAATACGGATGAGCGCCCTACCGATGGTGAGAGATGCAATAGTAGAACGACACAAACAGACCCTGCACACAAGTATCATTAGCGTTAAACGAATAAAATAGAAAATCTATGCGAATGACAAATCTTTACGCTATACTATTTCCAACTGTTTATTTTACTTTTGACGTTTGCATTTCTATCAAATTACATATTTCTTGACAGTAAAGCCCACATGAAACAAATCGCATAATTGTCGTACTTTATTGTTGAGGGTGACGTAATAGTGGTGTTCTGTGACTCATGTAATGCACAGACTATTAAACCATCTACACTATACGTAAATAAATTGAACGTAATTGATTTAAAAATAAAAATAAAATTCCACTTTAAAGAACCATAATTGATTCAAACTTATTTATAAATGAAATCAATTTTTTATAACAAATCGAGTCGGTAACGCATTAGAGATCCGTCATCGAGCTGTCGAGAGTAAAATAAATGCTTGGAGCCCTTTCCAAGCATTTATGCTTGCAAAGAGGTAGCAAAAATGCTGTGCAAAGAGCTAGCAACAAAAGAGACATAAAATATGAGTAGATGAATAAAAATATCTAATAGCTAGGTTATTTCCGCGAGTACCTTTGTCTTGAAATTCCCGCAGAATTCCCGGGACACAAAGCACCATAGCTTTTTAAAACTAATGTAAAGTATCGTCTTAGTGAAAATTGTACCGGAATAAGTTATTTTCTATGCACCCAAACAACTACAAACCGCTAAAAATGCCCGCGGGTTGCCCGGGACAAAATATTCACACATTTTATTACATCAGATTTGCTATCGATCAATGAAAAAAATCACATTGAAATTTGACTGATCATTTCAAATCATTACCCAAAAAAAACCCGCGGGATTCTCAGGATAAAAAGTAGTCTAGAAATTTTCTGTCGATCAGTGAAAACCGCATCGAAATCGGCTCAGCAGTTTGAAAGTGAATCTCCAACAAACAGACAAGAAATATAAAAAACTATCATCATTCACCATCGTTTATATAGTCTATTCTAGATGTGTTTTAATAGCTTCAATATACAGACACAGATTCTTTAGAATGTTATAATATTATATCATATATATGTAGATATGATAATCAAAAGGGTTTAAAAAAGTTGAGCAAAGAGTAAAACGCTTTTGTTTGAAAACATTTTCTTAATTAGAACTGAAACCTACTGAATCATTAATTAAAGGTTCACAAACCGTTGCCTTTGTTACTGATTTAATCTTTTACTCAAAGATTTGGTATGTATCTAATTTCGTTGAACTGGAGGCAAGTACTATGTTTGTATTTAGTTAGTATATACATTCATGCTAACAATGTTTCCGAACGTATAATTAATTCTATTATAGATTAATTATTTATATATCCGAACACAGCTCAAGGTTGTCATGGCGGCATACTCTAGACCAGAGGTGGTATTCATCTAGACAGACAAATACCCTAACACCTGGCTGTGGGTTGTTTTATCGTCTCATACGATAAACCTTTTAAAGAAAGAGAAAGATGTATTGACTTGAAAAAGACGAGGTTATACATAAAAACACATAATACATTCACAATAAATTTTACACAAAAACAAAAAAGGCTGATTAACAAAAACATACAAAATAAATAAATAAGGTTTGCACGTCGAGTTTTTTAACCGACTTCGAAAAAAGGAGGAGGTTCTCAATTCGTCGGGGTCTTTTTTTTTTTGGTTTTTTTATGTATGTTCACCGATTACTCTGTGATTTATGATCCGATTTACGTTATTCTTTTTTGTTCGACGCGGAATAGCTTCCAATTGGTCCCCTAAAAATTTTACATAGTTTGGCCCAGTAGTTTTCATTTTATGAACATTTTTTATGAAAAAAATTTCCTTTTCGTTCCATATGTACACCGATTACTCTGAGATTTATGAGTCGATTTACGTGATTCTTTTTTTTTCGAAGCGGAATAGCTGCCATGTGGTCCCCTAAAAAATTTACATAGTTTGGTCCAGTAGTTTTCATTTTACGAACATTTTTTTGTTCCCGTTTCTTGGGACCTATATTTTTTAAGAAGCGCAGCACCATTCGTAGGTCCACCCATACATAATATATATTATCTAAAACATCTTGAAGTCGGTGCAAAGTAAAACATAAAAATTACTATATGTGCGTCCGCCGAAAATGAAACCCAAAATTATCCTGCAGCGAAATTTTAGTGATATGAATCTGGATGCACTTCTTAAGGATGCTCGGGAATTCGACTGGTCTGAGGTAGCTAAGGCCGCTACCGTTGATGAAAAGTTGTATGTGTTTAATACTGCTTTATTGAAGCTTTATGACACACATGCACCTTTACGGCGTATAAAAATCAAACATCTGCCAGCGCCGTGGCTCACCGATGACATCAAAACATTGATGCACAAAAAGTCCAAGGCTAAAACCAAATTCAAAATTAAACCTACCGAAGTCAACCGAATGGCGTTCGTAAGTATTCGTAATCGCTGCAATAGAGTGTGTAGGGACGCTCAACGCCGCTACATTCACGAGTCAGTTGAAAGTGAAAGCCCAGCTAAAGTCTGGAAATTTCTACGATCCCTGGGAGTTGGCAAGCAAACAAATAGTGCAATTCCTAAAGAACTCAACATTGACGATTTAAATCGACATTTCTCTGCTACTTCTGACTTTGACATTGTATCTAAGTCTAATACTTTAAATATTCTTTTCGCCCTGCCAACACCCAATTATCCTACTTGCTTATTAAGTCGATTTACTGATAGTGATGTTAAGAGCGCTGTAAAATCCATTACATCGAACGCTGTCGGCAGCGATGGTATTAGTCGCAACATGATTCTGCCCATACTGGATGTCATTAATCCTCTCCTCACCCATATATTCAATGCCTCTATAGTTACTGGTACCTTTCCAGTCTCCTGGAAGGAAGCCCAGATTATTCTTCTTCCTAAAAAACCCAATCCTGTTTCTTTCTCTCAATTCCGTCCCATATCTATTCTGCCATTCCTTTCTAAAATCCTGGAACGCCTAGTCCACCAACAATTAAGTGTTTTCCTTAATCGGCATTCTCTCCTTAATCCCTGTCAATCTGGTTTCTGTCCTGGCCACAGCACAACTACTGCCCTCGTGAAAATCACCGATGACATCCGTTATGGTATGGATAATGGTTTATTGACTGTGCTATCGCTGCTGGACTTCAGCAGTGCTTTTAAAAATGTTAACTTTGAAATATTACTTGGTATTCTAAGCTCTCTTAACATATCTCCTACAGTAATCGACTGGTTTCACAGTTACCTGTATGGCCGCCGGCAGCGGGTTCGCGTCGAGGATGATTATTCATCATGGTGTGAACTCACTGCTGGTGTTCCTCAGGGCGGCGTGCTTTCTCCCTTATTGTTCGCTGTTTTTATTAACTCCATCTCTAATCAACTCACTTCAACCTATCACCTCTATGCAGACGATTTACAAATTTATACACAATCACCTGTCGCCACCTTAGACAAAGCAGTTTCAATCATAAAATTTGATTTTAAACGCATTCTGCAGTGGGGCAAGTCTTTTGGGCTTCATGTCAACCCTGAAAAAACTCAAGTCATCGTCATCGGTAGCTCACGGATGCTTAATAAGGTCGACTGGAGTACCATACCTAGTGTGATGTTTGACGGGGCAATCATTCCTTTTAGTGATAAGGTAAAAAACCTTGGCGTTATATTTGACAGTGAGCTGTCTTGGCGACCTCATATCACCGAATTAAGTCGGCGGCTTTATCTCTCATCCAAATCCCTCAGAAGGTTGAGGAATTTCTTACCCACTACCACCAAAATTAAGCTAGCAGAGTCCTTATTACTTCCTATTCTTGATTATGCTGACGCCAGCTATCTAAATTTAACCCAAGAACAACTCAATAAACTTGAGCGCCTCCAAAATTTTTGCATAAGGTTCATATTTGGACTACGCAAATATGACCATGTCTCTGAATTCCGAAAAAAACTCAAGTGGTTGCCAATCCGACTTCGCCGGAATACTCACATCCTTGCTCTTCTCTATACTATTTTATTTGTCCCTAGTACTCCTGATTACCTTAAACAAAGTTTTGAATTTCTTTCGTGCTCTCATAATTTACGCCCTTCTACTAAACTTAAATTGAACACTCCTGCGCATAAATCAAGTTTTTATAACCATTCTTTTACAGTTAAGGCTATACAGCTCTGGAACGCGCTTCCTGTTACAATTAGACAAGCAAAATCGCTAGCGATATTTAAAACTATGATTAAAAAATACTATCTGTCTTTGGAATATGATATTTAAATTCACTTATAAACATTTATATATTTTGTAGATATGTATTTGTATGGTATGTATATTAAGTATATATCTATGTAATATATAAAATTTATCCATAATTTATATATATATAATTTATGTATTTATTATTAAAATGTAAGTAGTTTGTACTATATGTTACGTATACCACCGTCGCCATTATCATCTAAATTCATTTCTGGGGTTGTCTGGAAGAGATCGCTTTTTAGCGATAAGACCGCCCTTTGTACATAACTAGATATAATTTTAGTCTAAGTTCATGTTTGTATTGGTGTACAAAAAAGAGTTATCTATCTATCTATCTATCTATATTTTGAAAATTACTAAGCACCGACTTTAAGATGTTTTAGATAATATATATTAATAATAATAGCTTTAGAAATAAGTTATTTTACACATTTTAGTTTTTTAGTTTTTGAAGTCGGTTTTTTTAAACAAAGTTTTTATTTTTTATCAGTGCCAACCTCCATACACTTGACCCTATAACTCCCATCTCTCTCTATACATATCGTATATCCATATACTAATACGTGAAGCAAAACTTTATACCCCTTTTTAAGAAAATTGCGTGGACGGAGGAGTATGACATTTCGCACACTTATCTATACATATAATAAAATTGACAAATTTCTGTACAATGAAAAAAATTTATAAAAACCGAGTCAGGGGGATGTAAGAAGGGAAATAGAACTAATATAGTTTTTTTTCAATTTTTTTGTTTCTCTGTTTATCTGTCTGTTTGTACCGGCTAATCTCCGAAACGACTTGACCGATTGACATGAAATTTTGTATGGTGGTAGCTTATATCCCTGGTCAACATATGGGATACTTTTGATCCCGAAAAATCAAAGAGTTCCCGTGGGATAATTAAAAGCCTTTAATTTCTTAAACAACTTATAACAGACTGAATGTAATTTCTCTGCAACGTAACATAATAGAAGTAGAGATTTTGATAGGGTGTGGTGTCGGTGAGAGAGTTTTATCTTATATATATATTAATATATAAAGCTGATAAGTTTATTTCTTTGTTTGTTTGCTTAAACGCGCTAATCTCAGGAACTACTGGTCTAATTTGTTTTTTATCTGTGATAGATAGCCCATTTATCGAGGAAGGTTATAGGCTATATACCATCACGCTAAGAGCAATAGGTGCGGAGCACCAATTAATGAATGTGTGTTTAAGTGGGTTCCCGGATGGTTTAGATTTGCAATTAGAACCGGTAGGTGGCGTTGAGATCGGGTTCTAGAATCCTCCTAATCACCGGGAGCGATTTTGGTGATTTTGTTTTTGTGTGTTTGAGTGCGTTCCCGGATGGTTTAGATTCGCAATTAGAACCGGTAGGTGGCGCTGAGATCGGGTTCTAGAATACTCCTAATCACCTGGACCGATTATGGTGATTTTGTTTTTGTGTTATGAAACAGTCTTTTGGGAATTCAGAAAATATGGCAGTACGAAGTGCGCCGGGTCAGCTAGTAGTTTATATAGATGAAGCGACGAATGCTGATATTCTTTTAAAATTAATAAATTATTTGGAATTGTGTATTTATCAATAATTTATAAACTTTATACGGCGTGTTTTTAATCGGGACTACAGGTTGACCTCTAAATAGTTAAACACTGCGTGCGTTCTGCCCTCTATCTCGAAAATCATTCAAGACATAAAAATGTTGAAACAAAAGTAGTAGAAGATTGAATCCTCTACAATATTTATATAAAAAAACAAACACCCATAGGAAACGAGATATTTGCAATAAATGTGTATAAAAAAACATTTTTTTTACCTTTGACCTTATATGAATATTTGTAGTCGCGGACACCCTACGATAGGTAGGTTTTGAGAAAAGTTTTAGGGTACCGAAATGATGTTTCAGAATAGAATAGAATACTTTATTGTACAAAAATGCTACATAAAATCAAGGCGGTCTTATCGCCCATGGCGATTTCTTCCAGACAACCTTTGAATGGTAAAAGACTTGTTCTCTTGACAGGCGTTTTCAGTTTCAAATTCTCTGAAAATCTAAAGAATCTTGAATCATTGTAATTAAGGAACTGAAAGCGTTCCTTGAGATAAGCAGGGGACTTGTGATTAAACAAAATGTTGTGAAGAAGAGACAGGATATGCGCATTCTGGCGAAGGCGTTTTATACAAGTTTACAGCTGACTATCTCTCATTCCGAGGTGAAACCCTTAATATTCCTGGACTATTTATATCATTTTTTCCACATATTGTTATCTAAAATGCTTGCTGTTAATTACTTTACTTACTATACACAATATCAAAGAGCTCAAAGGTTAAGTAAATCAGTCGTCAGGCAAGTATCGAAATAACAACACTGAATAACAGAATACCAGAATAATGTCGAACTTTTGACGACCCATTAATGAGAGAAGGTAGTTGATTAATGAATTCCTGCGGAAGGAGGGCGTCTCTCACTTATTACTTTCCAAGTATTAATTAGCGTTTTAACGCTTGAAGCCTTATTCAGACGTCATTTCCAATGAAACTGGTCTAATAGGATGTTTTGTTAATTTAGACATTATCATTTAAACCAAGCTCTTATACGAAACGAAGATTATGAGAATAATAAACTAGCAGTTATGAGGGATGTGGTGAGAAATGAGTACATAAGGAGATTAGGTCGGTATAGGCATATAATGAAGACGGATGAAAGCCACGCAAGAATGTTAAAGTTCAAGATGGATGGGTACAAATGTAAAGGTAGGCCAAAAAAGATGGATGGATTGTGTGAAGGATGATATGATGGTGTGTGGTGTGACAGAAGATGTATGTCAGAATAAAGGTTTGTGGAAGGAAAAGACATATTGGGCCGACCCCAATTAATTGTGATATGGTGAAAGAAAAGAGAGAAAGTTCAGCAGAAAGGTAGATAGCCCACCTGATTGAAAGCGTTCAGTTCAGCAGACAGGTAGATAGCCCACCTGATATTCTAGATTAGGTCTAGACGGGCAAATACCCTACCACCAGGCTGTGGGTTATGTTATCCTAAGTGGCGCATTATGAGCAAGATATGGCTCCTAAAGAACCCTAAACTGTCCAAATCCTGCATCGCAGGATAAAATAAAACATTAATCAATACATATTTACAATTATAGAAGTTTGAGTTTGTTTTGTGGTAGTATGTGTCTGATAGAGAGAGTGTGTGTGTATATGTATATGTGTGTGAACAAAGAAACATACACAACGTGTCTTTAAATTAGTTGGGTCGATTTGCCATTTTTACAACAAACAGAGTTGACCATGGGATATTATGTCTATACCAAAAAAGTGATCATTAATGGGGATTGTTCACAAAAAATTACCCTCTGACTTTATATTTTTATTACGTAAAATAGGGTATTTTAAGATACTAATTTGAATATTGTTGTATTGTAAGCGTTAGTTTTTTTATAATTCGATTTTAAAATTATTTCTCCGATGACGTCATAAGGGACAAGTTTACATTGATTTCTTTGCCTAGAAAACAAAAATAATAACAGTAAGTTTTATCTATATATAATCATAGTAATCTGTGCTACTTATTTAAATGTCACTGTCATTACTCATTAAGTATCGTGATCACTTTAGTGTTTTTTGTCGCTAGGCTTATAATTTTTCGTGTTCAACCATTATTATTTTCTATAGTTATCGTTAAATGTTTTAAAGTGGTCTTTAGGGAAAATCCATGTTACAGAACTTAAATCAAATAATGTACAGCTAGATTTTTTTTACACCTGAAGCAGGCAAACAGGCAGACGGCCCACTTGATTGGATTTAGTAAGGTCAAATAAAGGTCAAACGCATTTCTTACAAAATACAAGAAGATCGTACGTTTTCTGGAATTTTAACTAGACAGAAATGATTAGGGACACTATTCCTCGAAATGGTTTTTCAAATAGCCAGATTGAAAAAAAGTGAACAATCCCAATTGGGACAAGGGTTTTGTGGCACGGTTATTAAATTGAACTCGTTGTATGTTAGACATTTATCAATATATCATGTCACATCTATCTTATGATGTCATATTTTATCTATAATTATCGTCTCTTAATATTTAGTTCTATTATAAATGAATGACCGAAAACACTTTATTATTCACCAAAAATTAAAACTACGTTTTTAAAACTAAGGACAGTAAACGTTGAACAGAGGGCGGCCTTATCGCTTAAAGTGATCTCTTCCAGGCAACCCCCTAAACTAAGGAAAGTATTTACACATGACAGCGGCGGTGTATACAATAAATAATATAAAATACATTGTTACAGTTTGGGCCACCTGCATATCTGTAAACAAAACTCTTTTATGACCGTCTTCTTTTGTTTACTTTGTATTTGAAATGTGTGATTAGAGAAACAGCCCATTGTGTATTGTAATCTTTTATGGTAAGTCATTAGCTTGGTGTGACTCTAGGAAATTCAGTCCACGCGGTCGAGCAGACATATTGTATTTGAACAATATAAAGCAATGCCCTAATGGAGGGATGAGGCAGTCTAGCGATATCCACAAGCGAAGCAAGACGTTCGTGACGGACTTTGCGCGTTTTATTGAATTACGACCTTCTAAATTTCGTTTGGATTTGTTGTGTTCGGTTATATTTGTACCTGTGTTATACGTGTTTCTATAATTCCAATAAATTCTATAATAATTCCAACGGCAATTTATTTCGAGTCCTGCCACTCGTAATAACATGAAATAAGTAAATAATAATCTTTATTATGTATTATATAAACATATAATCCATACAGAATAAGCATCACTATTATAGCTAGTATTTATTTTATCGTTTTTTTTGACAGTCTAGTTTAATTTTTATGACAGTTTATGATTTAGTTTTATTTTAGTACACAGATTGTTATTGTGTACTCAGTAAAACAATTATGAATTACTGTTTAAATGTTATTATATTCGTACTTGATATTGATTGAGGTATCAAGAGAGTGCTAAGTTCTTATAACTTTTCTTTGAAGGCTCCGGTTTCAAAGAAGTTATATACCAACCAATCAGTATAAAGTGGTTTGAACTGTTTAACTTGTAGTTTGCGGTGTTGAAGGAGTTTCTATTGACTAGAGAAAGCGGCTTGTATAATCGGGGGTTAATTTCGAAAATTGTAAAGCATTGTTGCTGTCATTAAACACGATTATTTATTTATTTCATTCGAACACATTGTCATAACAGTGTTATAACATAAGCAACAATATAATGATATTAGCATAATATTGTCGCTTTAGACAGTTCAACTAATTCAATCAATTTGGTTGAACGGCACAGAACTGAAAGAACACGACGGTATTTAATGATGTATTTATTTACTTGCTGCGCCTGCGGTTTCACTCGCGTGGTGATGGAAAATCGTTATCTTTTGGATAATTCACACTATATCTTTATAATTAATTAATTAATTATTTTATTAATTATTATTATATAATTAATTAAATTAATTATCCTTTGTGTTATTCTGATGTGTAAGCTATATTACTGTAAAGTTTCATCAAAATCCATATAGTAGTTTTTGCGTGAAAGTGTAACAAAGATACATCCATACATCTATACATCTTACAAACTTTCGCGTTTATAATATTTATATTATTATAGAGAAGATATAGAGATATATAACAGCAGCCCATAACTGTCCCACTGCTGGGCTCGGGCCTCCCACTGCTGGGCTCGGGCCTCCCACTGTAGGGGAATGGACAGTATACCCGCCACGCTTGTCCAAGGCGGCTTGGCAGGTTTGACACATCATCACATTGTAGGTTGCATCACGATGTTTTCCTTCACCGTTGTTGGCACGTGGTAATTGAAACAATATGCACATTAGGTCAGAAAACAGCCTAAGTGGTGCATGCATGCGTTCCGGCCAGGATCGAACCCGCGACCTTTGAGTTTAGGACGCATGGGCTAGCCATTACGCTACAACGACTTATATATTCAACGTTATTGAATGATAATATTCAATCAAACATCAATATAATCTGCAATAATATAGTTTATACAATTGTTATACAATTGTAGATGCACGGCACATTCTACGACATAGTGATATACAAAATGACTTAAAAACTAAATGCTTATTCAGAAAAATGTCAAGTAAGCTTTGGTAATAAAGAAAAATAATTATGTCAAATAAATAAAAAACTAATACTAATAAAACAGAACTAATAATAAATAATATTGTTACAACCTAGGCCCGACAAAAAAAATCCACGTACAGATTTAAGAATTGTAATCCTTTTATGATCGTCTTTTTTGTTCACTTATTTATTGGCATACGTTTCTAGTGGAAAACAGCTCATTGTCCTATTGCACTCGCTCATTAACATCATTAGCCAGGTGTTACAAGCTAATTCTAGGAAACTGTGACGACGTTTCCGGGCGGGCACATTTGCATTTGTGTAGCAGAAAACGACGGTCTGATGGAGAGAGCAATCAGTTGAGCTACGACTACGATACGGGCGCGACGTGTGTACATTCGGGAATCTAATAGTGACGGACTTTGCGCGTTTTATGAATTACGACCTTCTGCATTACATTTGGATTTGTTGTGTTCGGTTATATTTATACCTGTGTTATACGTGTTTGTATAGTTCTAATAAACTCTATAATAATTCTAACGGCATATTAATTCGAGTCCTGATAACTAGTAACAATATCGTATCCTTTCACTCTTTCAACGAAATTGATTCAACAGTCTAATATCTCCATTACGACCAAATTTGCCTACAATCCACTACGGTCCCTAATCATTATTGAAGATAGCGCTATACTTAGTCCAATAGTTCAATCAATGCTAAACTTTGCTAAATGTTTGTAATATATACTCGTATTTTGTCAACCTCGTTTGTATTGTAAATAAATGAGCACAATTTAATAGTGCAATCTAGGTCATCTAGGACCGTCATACTATCCGTTTTTAAAAGGAATTCTGTTTTTACTTCATATAAATTTCAAAGGAAAAGGAGTAATTTTGTTATCAAAAAGTTTTGTTCGAACTTACCGCCGTAACTTTTAAACGGAGCTTAATAAAAATTTATCAAGGATTCAAATGATTTATCGCAGGCTTTTAACTCTAACGGGGGACTTCTTTTGTCCCCGGCATCGTCTAGATCTAGTCCGGGCGTGGGGCGGTTTGTAACGCGCCTCAGGGGGGAGAGGTGAGCGCGCCCGGATCGCTCTCATCTCGACGGTACGTGCAGGTGAGTGAGAACACCTATACCCCAAGGGGTCCCAGCGCCGCCCGTTTACGGCGAACGAAGGTCCATATCCGCCCTCCGGCGTCGGCTCGTCGTCCTTTGACGGGAGCGCATCAAAGACGTCCGCTCACGCTCTCGCTCCGTCTCCTCCTTCGCAAGAATGACGCGCTCGCAGAAAGAGAAGACGGCGACCCATCCGCACTCCCGACCATGGCGCGAACAACGGCTGGGAGCGAAAGGTCCAGTCCGGTGAAGGCAACGAGGTCCCGGCGCTGCTCAGTTCATGCAGGACACTCCTGGAGTGTGTGCAGCGCCGTATCCTCGTCGCCTGTATCTCAATGATGGCAGCGACACAAGTACCTCCCGAAGCAGCCATGCCCCGAGAGGACCTGTGTCAGCCGGAAAGTCAGGGTGCTGTGTGTTCGTCCAATCCATTCGCAAAGGACGGGCCTCACCGCCTTATTGATGAAGGGGCCTGTGCTGGGGTGTCTAAGGTGACCTGCTGGAGCTCCGACCGGCAAGACCCGATTTCGGTGGCTCGGGTCTGGTGCTCCTCGCGAAGGAGTCTTTGAGCAAGTGATACAATGACTCGAGGACCGGGAAGGAAACCCTGGTTCCTAGTTTCCATGTCAGGGATTTAGCGAGTAGATAGGCCTCTTCGAATAATGGCCGGCTCATCTCCATCTTAGCGAAGCGAGAACGATCCTAGATCGATACAAAAAACGCAAACCATACCGCGATCTATTATTTGACTAGCGCCATCTATCGCACTACAAAATAACTTTTTCGCAATACTCAATTTCAATAGTATTCGACTACCTGGCGTTAATAATGAACCTTGTACATAACCATTATTATGACATTTCAATGATCAACTAATACATGATAATAATATAAACAGCCGTTTTTGATCGTGACCACATCGTGACATTCCAACGTGTTGCCGAGCCCAATTCCAGGCAGGCGAGCATTCCTCCGCAATTACGTTCAGGAATGGCATTTTGTCTGTTCTATTTCTGTAGCAGGTTACCCCTTCCCAATAGGATTATTGATATAACATTTTATTACAGAAATTAAGGTGTTAAGATGAAACCTTCAGTGAGAATTATATGTTTGCTTTCGAGGCGCGTCAACCGTGGGGTCCTGAGGCCCATGAGCCTCTACGAAAATGTATCAAAACGACTCATTGACTCTTCAGGTGATCAGAAGACTGGTGCCCATCTCGGGCAACGGATCTGTATGGCGATCCAGCGAGGAAACGTAGCCAGCCTTCTGGGCACCTTACCCATAAGACGGTGATCAAGGCTCAGTATTCTACTTAAAGTCTTGAGTGACTATGGGAAGAATACAATACAAGTAAGTTGAGTTCACTTTTATTGTATTACATTATTATGACTTTATTAGTTTTTAAAAAAATCAGTAATAAAAACATGGTTTGAAAGTTCTACATATAAGTTGAAAACAGTATATTTCCCCAGTTTAACTAGTAACATACAATGTAAGTAGAAAATTGAAACATTTATAAGGTTAATTAGAATTAAGACTACTCCCTACTACAGATGTACAAGATACCTTATACAAAAATATCTGAATACAAAATACAAGATTCTATTAAAATAAGTATTAAAGAAACTTGTGGTACTCGGGGACTGCCGCGGTAAAGCTATTGCATAGCATTTTTATAAACTTAAGCAATTTATTTATTTTTTATTTATACAGTATTTTTTTTCTTTGATACCTATTAATTCAAGTTACACTATTTGAGCGTGGTGACCGATAAGAAATCAAATCACCTATGTATACATGTATACTTACGGGGCGCACATGCGGTGAGTGTGGCATTATAAAGATATGATAGATACCTATACACCTATATACTTTCTCACAAACAGCTGCTTACGTATTCGTCCGATTTGGGAGCAGCTCGTCTCGACCCGTGCGAGCTTCGTACAGTCGTACCATATACATACACGTTAAGCGAACGCTCGGCCGAGCTACATGGTAGGCGGAACACCCCCCCGTGTTAGGTTTTATTTTCGTTACGGAATTTCTTGATTCGGTTTAAAAAACATACCTGCCAAGTTGAGAGCCTCCTCCTTTTGGAAGTCGGCTAAAAATACGTATCTTCTAAATACTTTTTAAAGAAAAACTACTTTTTGAAAGAATACCCAATTTCATTGAAGTTAAGTTTATTACATAAATTATGAATAGCTCGCGCAAATGTGATAAAATATTATATTTCTAAGGTTTTAATTGAGAGCAGTCAAGCATTTTATGACTCACTTTTCTTCGATGAGGTCTCAATATTATTACGACCGTGGTACCGACAAAGGCATATTCACGCCTGCAGCCCTGTAGAAACACATTTTATTACCTTTTCGGCATTTGGACTGCTTTTGTTTATTTTGTGTTAAAACTTGAGATTAGAAAAACAGCCCATTGTGTATTGTAATCTTTTATAGGACTCATTAGCCAGGTGTGATTCTAGGAAATTCGGTCACGTGACCGAGCAGACATATTGCATCCGTGCAGTATAAAGTAATGCCTCGATTGATGGACGAGGCAGTCGAGCGATAACCACAAGCGGAGCAAGATTTGTGTACATTCGGTAATCTATTTAGTGACGGACTTTGCGCGTATTATTGAATCGTGCATTACGTTTGGACTGATTGTGTCCAGTGATATTTAAACCTGTGTTATATGTGTTTGTGTAGTTCTAATAAAACTCTATACTATTCTAACGGCATTTAATTCGAGTCCTGCAACTCGTAACAATATCATACCCTCAAAAAAGAAGAGTCACTACATCGCAAAGTCTTATTTTAATCGTGTGCCATTTAAGCATAATCTTTTGTCTGTTGCACATGATATAGATTTATTTACTTCCAATCAACAAAATGTTAAGACGGTCTTACCTTCATCGACAACTTATTTACTGATTTTTTTTGTACTAAACGATGATAAAGGCTTAACTGCTAGATTCGTCAGTTAACTAATTGAATCAGTCGGTAATTTAAATAAAATTTAAATTAGACTATACAATGATTAAACATTGTTTAGGACTTTTATATATTTGGAGAACTTATTATATTTTCTACAGTTTTAATCTCAATAATATTAAAGTATAAAGTATAATAAACTGCCTTTCGTTCAATAATCTCCAATCAGGGGAATTTGCATAACAATCGCAAGATGGCGCTTCAAATATTGGAAATTCAACAACACCCCCATTAAATATTCTATCAATATTCTAACTAACAACATTTCGGATTTATTTTAATGAAATTGAGGGTAATGTAGGAAGTTAAATACATTAAGGGTAGTAATTAAAAAAAAGACGTTTAATTTCTGTGTCTCAATTTTGATAGAAATGAGACATATAATAAAACCACCTTTTAACGGTTTTAAGCAAGGTATTCTATTTGATTTTTATTCCGACGTTTTGGCCAATTTTCAGTAGCCGTGATCACGGAAGACAAAGATGTTACCACTTACTTTATCTCGGCACTGACAACTGTCAGTTCAGGATGTATCTTTAATGTAGTGTCCTGGAGTGTGCCTAAATTTGATGAGGGCAGTGCCTGAAGCCATAAATCTGACTCACACTTTGAGACTGTTAACAGGCACCCTTGATCAGCTTCGTTGACACTAGAAGACAAGGCATTTTCATACACAAACTTGCTGCGCGGCCCTGCCTATAGCCCCACCTTGTACACGTGCAGCCTGTGCATCACTTATATGGTATAATAATGGGCTGAGTGAGTGCGTCAGGGATGTTCACAGAAGCGCGAATCGATGGCTTTGCGGCCATCAATAGATAGAAGTGCGCATCCCTACTGGCCCGCGTTCGCGGCAGCCCCAACAGCATGCTCAGTCATTTTGTAGATTGATGGGACTCGCCACTGCTACGTAAATGGGTGCAACTGAACACCCAGTTAAATGCATGAGTTTGTTTGTTGTCTACCGCCTCGCGGCCCAGTGGCTGAGTACATAATAGTCCATAATTGAAATCATTTGGTATACATGTCCCTTCGTGCCGTGGAGTAGAAACATTTATAATAATTATTGCGACGCGGGTGCAATGCCCTAGTATTTGTTTAATTAATTAATTTTTGTGAACTAATTTGATGTTTAAAATTAGTTAACAGTGACGTAATTTGTAATATAAAACTGTACAATATGGAAATACTAAATTTCTGAAATAAACGAATTATTATTATTATTATAGCTTCTGTGACCTGGGCTCTATTGGATAATTTTGGCTCGGGCATGCTAGAGACTATGTAATTCTGGCCTCAGCAAAGTATGGGACTTCAAAGTCACTAAGGCTGGTGTGCACCGACTTTTAACCGATGGTTAATATATAATAATCGCTAAAAATGTATGCATAAACAGTGATTATTTTATTTTAACCATCGGTTAAATGTCGGTGCACACCAGCGTTAGTGATGGATTTATTTGTTTGCCAATGAGGTCCACAGACGATTATTCAGTTTAACTGTAGGTAATATAGAATTGTCAACGTCAGAAGAATTCATTGTCTTCTGTAATTACTGATGATAGTTAGGTAGTGTTTGTGTCAAAACAATATTTACACTGTGTTTATACTAAGTAGTGAATCTTAATAATAATGTTCGAGGACATACAATTATGTTTAATAATTTTGCCATGTTGCTCCTGTCTTTTATGGCATTTTTTGGGACCCATGCAGGGAGTGGTGACTCACCGTATGCCTATTTTTCCATGTTCCCCGAACATACGACAGGCAGACGCCATAGTCTCTATATTCCCAAAGCCCTTGTACCTCTAGCAGTTCACCCCAATAGCCCGGCACTTTTTGTCCTCATTTCCCACAATAGTCCTACACTGGCTGGTGCTTGTCCTTGGATGCATTGCTATATGGTATAGACAGGGATAAACGCCGGTCAGTGTCACGCCACATTTATATTAAACTAGCGGCCCCGTCAGACATTGTCCTGCTCTGAAAAAATAAAATCTAGGACCCGATCCTAGCGCCACCTACCGGTTCCAATTATGGATTTTAATCATCCGGGGACCCACTCAAACACAGAAAAACAAAATCACCAAAATCGCTCCCGGTGGTTAGTAGGATTCTAGAACCCGATCTCAGCGCCACCTACCGGTTCCAACGGTATAAAAAGTATCCTATCTTTCAAGTTGGATCAAACTGCACACGGTGCGCAAATTTGATTAAAATCGGTTAAGTAGTTTAGGAGTCCATCGCGGACAAACAACGTGACACGTAATTTATATATATTAAGATTTGTCAAAGGGCCTCTACGTGTTAGCCTTCCCATGGCCCCACGCAAGCCTTCCAAAAGTCCGGGCCATTTTTAAGGCACGTGGTCTTAAAAAATATATACATAGAAAATTGAAGCAGAATTGTGTATGTCTGTATGTGTGTCGAGTTTAACTTTCATGTGATAAAGGCAATCTAAAAGTTGTATTTTTCCAATTTTACATTAGCAGTACATTATTTCGCATTAACTACTGTGATTACAAGGATAAAGGCCTGCCGGCAAGGACCCTCAACAGCGCAGCCTTGGTGAGTCGGTCTACTTTGTTCTGCTGTACAGGTTGCCGGGGATATACAATTACCGACAAGCAAGGAGCCTACCTATTCCTACAGTCCAATAGGCACTTCACAAAAATAAGTCAACATGGCAACGTGAACGAAGTTTTACCGAGACAACTAGTCATGTATGTATGAAATACAAACGAACAAAATTCATAATGTTTATTTAATACGTAAAAACTTTCTAATTTTCCCGTTAACTCCCAGAATTGTATTCCCCGAAGGATATAATTTCAAATTGTTGTTTTACAAAAACACCATTTTCATTCGTATTACGATAACAAAAAGTTTGCGCAATAAATGTTTGTTTTGAATTTTTTCATTATGCCAAACGAAAAAGTTGTACAACAAAAAAGTTTAATTAACGTAACGTAGTTTTCAAAATAAATAGACTACTTTATTGTTAAACTGTGCACCTAGAAGCGGCATGAATGATAAATAAGTTCGCATTCCTGGATGAGAAGAGAAATAGAGGAATGCCCAGGGAGAGATGGGAAGATATTTACTTAGATCTGAAAAAAAACGGGAGCCGAATTATTTTCTTAAGTTTTCGCAACCAGCACACTTAATAGGACTACGTTTTAACGATTTTAAGCTTGGTATTTTATTTTATTTTTATTATTCCGACGTTTTGGATACTTTTCAGTAGCCGTATTTACGGAAGACAAAGATGTCAAGAAAGTCAATGAGTATTGTTAAAGTTTTATTTAGTCTACTGCCACCCTGTTTTTTCATTTAATTATATAGTTTTAATTTTTGTTTATGGCTATTATTAGCTAAGCCTAATCTAATCTACCGCCACTAGATATTGTATAATTTAGTAGCATACGCAAACATAAAAATAGAAATAAATAGTATAAAGAAGCTTGTAGTAGAAGTAGATTGAAAAAAACAGTATGTGCCTATAGCTTATATAAAAGTTAGTACAAGAATTAGAAGAGTAAATACATGTACTATGCGATTCAAATGAGAATAGGATCGACTTGGCGCCATATTGTTTCTTTAAATAACTTTAAACAATTAAATATTACATTAAGACACTTTACTACTAATTTAACCTTTTTATTTAAATATGATGTAACATTATTTATTGTCGATATGCAAATAAGTTTTTGCAAACCATACTTTTCAAGTGAGATTTGACAGATAGAGGTCGTTGACATTCCTATTCTTATTTGGATCGCATAGTAATAGTATTTAAGAAACATTATAAAAATTATCTGGAAAATCCCTATTAATATTATAAATGCGAAAGTAACTCTGTCTGTCTGTCTGTCTGTCTGTCTGTCTGTTCCGTTTTCACGTAAAAACTACTGGACCGATTTGGCTGAAACTCAGTATATATATATTTTCGATACCGAGGATGAACATAGGATACTTTTTATCCCGAAAAATGGGATAGTTTCCGGGATAAAATGATATTTGTCTGTTTGTTTGTTATGCTTTTACGGAAAAACTACTGGACCGATTTGGATGAAATTCGGTACGTATGTAAATTAAATACTGAGGATGGACAAGGGATAATTTTCATTTTGGCCTATTTGGTCATTTGGCCTATTTGGTCATTTTGGCCTATTTGGTCATTTTGGCTTATTTGGTCATTTTGGCCTATTTGGTCATTTTGGCCTTTTTGGTCATTTTGGCCTCTTTGGTCATTTTGACCATTTTGATAATTTTGGCCTTTTTGGTCGTTTTTGCCTATACCGTCATTTTAACCATGTCGGTCACTGTGGTCTTTTGGTCATTTAGACCATTTTGGCCTTTTTGGTCAAGTTTTGTAATTTATTTTGTTGACAGATAGACGGGGGATGGTATATATAATTAGCGATATAAAATGAAGTGAATCTTCCGTGGGCAAATACATAAAAATGTAATATAATATAACCTGTAGCACTTGCTCTATAAACAAGAGAAACGTACTAGAGGTTACCCCGCGGCTGCGCCGCGGGGTAACCTCTAGTATTAAATAAAAGATGACCATGAAAAACGAAATAAAAATATGAAAGAAAGAATAAAAAAACTCCTTGTCGCACTCGGGGACTTCCGCGGTAAAGCTATTGCATAGCATTTTTTATCAGCTTATGCAATTATAATTATTTATTTATTCAGTATTTTTTTTTCTTTGATATTAATTCAAGTTACACTTTTTGAGCGTGGTGAACGATAAGAAAACAAATCACCTATGTATACATATATACCTACATGTGTACTTACACACACATGCGGTGAGTGTGGCATTATAAAGATATCATAGATACCTATACACCTATATACTTTCTCACAAACAGCTGCTTACGTATTCGCCCGATTTCGGAACAGCTCGTCGTCCATAATTTGCAATACCTGAGATACCTCGAACCGCTACGAGAGCTCGCGGGTCACTGTGGCCACCGCACGCCTCCGCTCGCCGCGCCCGCCACAGGCCCCCGTCACCGCGCATGGTAACCAGAGTGGGAGGTGTTAGGTTTACGGAACTTCTTCATTCGGTCGCCGCGCTCAAGGCCCGCGATAAAAGTTGTAATAGCTTAAAAAACATATAAAAAGAATAAAAGAAAAATAACCTGTAAAAAAGTGAAATGCCCAAGGAATCTCGTTCGCTCGGAGAGAGAAAAACATTCTACCGCAACTTCGCAACTGTGGATTTGTGAAAAGAATCGGTGCAAGAAATTCTTCAGCAACATGGCTAGCTCTAATAATTATATATAATATTAAAATGGGTGGGAAGGAATAATAAACATCAATTATAACACCGCGCTTAAAACCGTTAAAACGTAGCTTTATTACGAAGAAGAACAGTTGGAGAAAAGAAAAATTGGATACTATCGGAGATGCCTACGCGGCAGAGGCTTGTTCCATTTTTTATATATATAAATTATGTACTTTTTTAACAACTCTACCGGCTCAAGTTTTAAAAATGTCGAGCTTGTACTATACATTAATTTACTTTACTACCGCTTCAAATTTGACAAAATCCATACAGTGATCTAAATTATCTATCAATGAGATATTCATGAATACAAATGTTAACTACCTATTAATAATTAATATAACTATTGTAAGCTGTATATTATGGATAACAAACATGGGATAACAGAAAGGTAGATAGGAAAGATAGTAGAAAAGGATACACTATTGGAGAATATTTTAATGAGAAAACTGCATTTACATAGCTGCTAGCTCCAGTCTTTTATACTATCTTATGTGTAACGTTTATATTTGCATAATATGTAAAAGGATGTATATGGAGAGTTATCGCAATATGAATTCTTAGTATGTCATTATTGCGACGGTAACAATATTTTATGTTTGTTACAATTCCATTCTATATGTGTTATTAATGATTAAAATATATTTTGTTGCAGGAGTTCACCAGACAGGCGACGGTTCACTTGATGGAAAGCGGTTACCATCACCTATGGACATTTGCAACACCAAAGGTGCAACAAATGCGCTGGCATAATCTAGACCATGGGTAGTTGCCATCCAGACGAGTAAATACCCTACCACCTGGCTGTGAGTTATTTTGTCGCCTCTTACAAAAGGCCGCTCGACCCCAGTAAATTGTATTCTTTAAACATTATATTCATGATGATATAATTTTTATAGATAGATAGATAGATAGATAACACTTTATTGTACACCAATACAATCATGAACTTAAAGACTAAAATTATATCTACTTATGTACAAAGGGCGGTCTTATCGCTAAAAAGCGATCTCTTCCAGACAACCCCAGGAATGAATTGAGATAATAATGGCGATGGTGGTATACGTAACATATAGTACGAACTACTTACATTTTAATAATAAATACATAAATGATATATATACATATATAAAGAAATTTTATATATTACATAGATATATACTTAATATACATACCATACAAATACATATCTACAAAATATATAAATGAATTTAAATATCATATTCCAACGACAGGTAGTATTTTTTGATCATAGTTTTAAATATCGCTAGCGATTTTGCTTGTCTGATTGTAACAGGAAGCGCGTTCCAGAGCTGTATAGCCTTAACAGTAAAAGAATTGTTATAAAAAGTTGAGTTATGCGCAGGAGTGTTCAATTTAAGTTTAGTAGAAGGGCGTAAATTATGAGAGCATGAAAGAAATTCAAAATTTTGTTTAAGGTAATCAGGAGTACTAGGGACAAATAAAATACTATAGAGAAAAGCAAGGATGTGAGTATTCCGGCGAAATCGAATTGGCAACCACTTGAGTTTTTTTCGGAATTCAGAGACATGGTCATATTTGCGTAGTCCAAATATGAACCTTATGCAAAAATTTTGGAGACGCTCAAGTTTATTAAGTTGTTCTTGGGTTAAATTTAGATAGCTGGCGTCAGCATAATCAAGAATAGGAAGTAATAAGGATTCTGCTAGCTTAATTTTGGTGGTAGTGGGTAAGAAATTGCTCAACCTTCTAAGGGATTTGGATGAGAGGTAAAGCCGTCGGCTTAGTTCGGTGATATGAGGTCGCCAAGACAGCTCACTGTCAAATATAATGCCAAGGTTTTTTACCTTATCACTAAAAGGAATGATTGTCCCATCAAACATCACACTAGGTATAGTACTCCAGTCGACCTTGTTAAGCATCCGTGAGCTACCGATGATGATGACTTGCGTTTTTTCAGGGTTGACATGAAGCCCAAATGACTTGCCCCACTGCAGAATGCGTTCAAAATCTAGGTTTATGTTTGAAACTGCTTTGTCTAAGGTGGCAACAGGTGATTGCGTATAAATTTGTAAATCGTCTGCATAGAGGTGATAGGTTGAAGTGAGTTCATTAGAGATGGAATTAATAAAAACAGCGAACAATAAGGGAGAAAGCACGCCGCCCTGAGGAACACCAGCAGTGAGTTCACACCATGATGAATAATCATCCTCGACGCGAACCCGCTGCCGGCGGCCATACAGGTAACTGTGAAACCAGTCGATTACTGTAGGAGATATGTTAAGAGAGCTTAGAATACCAAGTAATACATCAAAGTTAACATTGTTGAAGGCACTGCTGAAGTCCAGTAGCGATAGCACAGTCAATAAACCATTATCCATACCATAACGAATGTCATCGGTGATTTTCACGAGGGCAGTGGTTGTGCTGTGGCCAGGACGGAAACCAGATTGATAGGGATTAAGGAGAGAATGCCGATTAAGGAAAATACTTAACTGTTGGTGGACTAGGCGTTCCAGGACTTTAGAAAGGAATGGCAGAATAGATATGGGACGGAATTGAGAGAATGAAACAGGATTAGGTTTTTTAGGAAGAGGAATAATCTGGGCTTCCTTCCAGGTGACTGGAAAGGTACCAGAAACTACAGAGGCATTGAGTATATGGGTGAGGATAGGATTGATGACATCCAGTATGGGCAGAATCATGTTGCGACTAATACCATCGCTACCGACAGCGTTCGATGTAATGGATTTTACAGCGCTCTTAACATCACTATCAGTAAATCGACTTAACAAGAATGGAGGATAATCGGGTGTCGGCAGGGCGGAAAGAGTATTTAAAGTATTAGACTTAGTTACAACGTCAAAGTCAGAAGTAGCTGAGAAATGTCGATTTAAATCGTCAATGTTGAGTTCTTTGGGAATTACACTATTTGTTTGCTTGCCAACTCCCAGAGATCGTAGAAATTTCCAGACTTTAGCTGGGCTTTCACTTTCGACTGACTCGTGAATGTAGCGGCGTTGAGCGTCCCTACACACTCTATTGCAGCGATTACGAATACTCACGAACGCCATTCGGTTGACTTCAGTAGGTTTAACTTTGTATTTGGTTTTAGCCTTTGACTTTTTGTGCATCAGTGATTTGATATCATCGGTGAGCCACGGCGCTGGCAGGTGTTTGATTTTTATGCGGCGTAAAGGTGCATGTGAGTCATAAAGCCTCAGTAAAGCAGTATTAAACACATGCAACTTTTCATCAACGGTAGCGGCCTTAGCTACCTCAGACCAGTCGAATTCCCGAGCATCCTTAAGAAGTGCGTCCAGATTCATATCACCAAAACTTCGCTGCAGAATAATTTTGGGTTTCACTTTCGGCGGACGTACATTGTAAGAAAGGTAGATCAAATCATGATATGAAAAAGCGTCCGCCGAGCTTTTATCCGTCCAGGAAAGGAGAAAGAATGCAATCGCCTTTATCGAGACCTATCAAAACGGTTGATAGATGTCTCACGAACCCAAAACGCTGGCTTGTATTTTGGGCAACACACAAGCGTTGCCATACAACGTGGTAATGCGGCCAATGTTTTGGGAACGTTCCCAACTGACGGTGATTTGGGACCTATTTACTATTTGTAGTTTTTATCGTTTAAAAATTAAGTTGTATATATATTATTAGAATAGGATGTATTATTATATTTGTAATTTTAAGTTATTCTCTTTAAGTGAATGTAAATTTTAATTGTAAATAAACCAATAAAAACATACCCATTTATGATGATTTTTTTTATATTAGACGTGCTGCTGGGGAGTTTCTTGCCGCTTCTTCTTCTTTGAACAGCGATAACACGATGCGAAGTATGTAGAAAAGGAAGTAGATTTAAATTTTGACTTACATCTATGTAGGACCTTCAAAAAGTGTTCTCCAGCGGAACATATTTTGAACAAAAACTTTTGAATTTGAATATATAACGTATGTTGTCGGACGATTATTTATTATCATACAAAAATTAGAAATATGGTAATTTTTGACTAGGTTCTCAAAAGCATATGACAGCTGAAATTGATAAATGTTAAATGAATAATAGATGTAGACCCCACTCAGTTTGAGCATCTGATCATGCCACTACAGGTGTATTTAGGCGAACCTCTCGAAGGTTCCTCAGCCTTTGCGCAAACAACTGCCACCACCCACGGTACTCCCGTTACGAACACTTGATTCTACATTTAGGCCCCTTTTTTATCAGGGAAAAATCCGTTTAAGAAAAAACCACCACGGGAGTGACGCAGTGGGGCGTGTGGAATTTGCCTCGTAGGGGTGGCAGTCGTGGTCGGGGAACCCCTGGCCCTACTTCACTACGGCCCATATCCGCGCAGTAGGCTCGCTTGAACATTTACCCGGACGGACGATGCCCAGTCTTTGTATAAGCCAAAAAGTTGGGTTTCACCGGAATTCTTCGATACTCAATACTATCTTAACAGGAGAAACTCGCTTAAGGACAGACTACCATGGGAGAAACACAGTGGGGCTTGTGCAATTTGACTCGTCGGGGTGGCACTCGTGGTTTGGGGTACCCACTAAAACTCCTGGCCGTTCCTCATTACGTCCCATATCCTGACTATAGGCTCGCTTGCGCATTTGCCTCCAACCCGGAGGGACGTTAGCCGGCTTTTTCGTTGACTGACCGATCTTTGTATAGGCCGAGGAGCTGGGTCTCTCCAGGATTCCTCGATGCTCAACACTTACGCTGTCCTAGTACCGTGGAATAGAAAATACTAAAGATGATCAATTTACCCCGTACACGTTGTTCTGCTCTTTAAAAAAATATAGGACCCGATCTCAGCGCCACCTGCTGGTTCCAAACGTGGATTTAAACCTTCCGGGAACCCACTCAACCATACAAAAACAAAATCATCAAAATCGCTCCAGGTGATTAGGAGGATACTCGAACCCAATCTCAGCGCCGCCTACCGACTCCAACGGGATAAAAAGTATTCTATGTTAATCTCCTGGTTCTAAGGTTCCACCTCCCCACCAATTTTCAGCCAAGTCGGTACAGTCGTTCTTGAGTTTTTGTAGGAATAAAAAGATTTATTCAAATATACCTTTTAATCACTTTAAACAATTAATTACAATATTATAATTGGGAGTACATGTTATCAAGGGCGGATGAACGAATGGAAGGGGCGATGACGTGT
Source organism: Dendrolimus pini (assembly GCA_949752895.1). Taxonomy (NCBI): domain Eukaryota; kingdom Metazoa; phylum Arthropoda; class Insecta; order Lepidoptera; family Lasiocampidae; genus Dendrolimus; species Dendrolimus pini. The sequence continues at coordinate 21,846,317 of OX457136.1, forward strand.
GAAACAAATAGGAGGCAAAGGTTTCGTGTCTATAATTCCATCAGTATAAATAGTGTAACTAACACGACTTTCTTATACTATTTAAAACATATTTTTATTAAATAAATATGAAATCCCAATTCGCTCCTTTTCAATCTGTAAAAAAATAAAGACACATTTTATTTACCTTTAAAGTACTTAATTGCTAGTTAAGCACTTTAGGCGCATATAAAGTCTTTACATACAATTTTTTTAAATACATTTGCATTAATTAAGTAGTCAGATAGATAACATGCGTATAAAAATATAACTCCTTATCATTGTGTGGACAGACATGTACTTAAGCAACAATTTATTAATTAACTGTTTTTTTATCTAAATATATTTGTAAATAAAGCCTGATTGACATTTGAATTAGTTAAGATTACTTGATTGAAACAAATATAGATCAGGCTTTATTTAAACTAATTATAGTATAGTTACTAACTACAGTTTACTTACCAAAGTGGCGAGTTAAGTTATTGTCATGTGGACAGACATTTTTGGCTAAGTAACAACTTGTCTATTAACTAAATCTCAGCCCAAATAACGGTGAGAACTTATTCTGACTTAACCTTCAAAAAGTGTAATCAATTGGAATTTATTTTGAATAAAAAAAAGTGAATATTGCATTTTTTGAACTTTCGCAAGTTACCTCTTACAAATGTTTATAAATCTAGATTTGAATTTGCATTAGTTTTTTTAATTAATAAAATAAAACTACGTATTCTGGTTTCGTACCTTTTATTAATAGGATTTAAGTTTTATGCGCCGTATTTTATTTGATTTTTATTATTTAGTGATCACGGCTACTGAAAAGTGGCAGAAATGTCGGATTAATTAGAATCATACAAAATTAAAACGAGCGCTTAAAACCGTTAAAACGTAGTTTTAATTATTATGTGTTCTAGTCGCGAAAACTTAAGAAAATACTAAAAACTTTTATTTATTGTTCGCGTTTTGTTGTTGTTACTTTGCTAATAAATGACATTTGTATTAAAATGCCGTTAGAATTACTATAGAATTTATTAGAACTATACAAACACGTATAACACAGGTACAAATATAACCGGACGCAATAAGTCCAAACGTAATGCACAATTCTATAACACGCGCAAAGTCCGTCACTATTATAAATGCACCAATACAATATGTCTCGACAAAATACTCGACCGCGTAACAATAATTTCCAAGAATCACACCTGGCTAATGACTATCATAAACAGTATAATACACAATGGCCTGTTTTTCTAATTACAAATTTTAAACACAAAGTAAACAAAAGAAGTCAAAAATGCGGAAAGGTAATAAAGTGTGCAGGTGTGAATCCACTTTTGTCGGTTGTAACAATATTTATGAAAAATAATTTATTTTATGTTTTACATGCTGTTACATGTTTGGGCGTTGTGAGGATAGTGTGTGTGTGTGTGTAGTGTGCTTATATTATTTTCTTAATACCTATAATCATTTGCATTAGTTAACATTATTTAACTAATGCAATGCAAATGTAAATCTTGTTAAGGGTTTGTAACAGTTTTATAATGAAATTGGTATCTAACTCAAATACAGCAATACAACTGCGTTCAAACCCCTAAAACATTATGGTGTGTAACAATAAGGTTCTTGAATTGTTGGTAAATATATTTGTCATTCACACAGAAACGGGGGTTTCTTACACCCCAAATGTGGGCTTAAACAATTTAATTAATATCAACCGCCCTACACCCACCACAGAGCCCTTTGTATTCATGAAATCTTTGTATGCTGTTATTAGAATAAAGTTCTGCCTCAAGGTTGTTGATGTGTGCTACTCAGGTACCTTAATTACCTTAATAAATAATTTGGTTAAGCGATTGTAAAAATATAGATACAAATAAATACAAATATAGATATAGGTATGTTAATGAAGTCGGAATTTTCAAATAATTTACAAGATAAAAGTTAAGTATTGTTACGAGTTGCAGGTATCGAATTAAAATTCCGTTGGAATTACTATAGAGTTTATTAGAACTATACAAACACGTATAACACAGGTACAAATATAACCGAACGCAATAAGTCTAAACGTAATGCACAATTCAATAACACGCGCAAAGTCCGTCATTAAATAGATTACCGAATGTACACAAGTCTTGCTTTGCTCGTGGTTATCGCTAGACTGCCTTGTCCATCAATCGAGGCATTGCTTTATAGTGCACGGCCACATGGACCGAATTTCCTAGAATCACACCTGGCTAATGACTGAAATAAAAGATTACAATACACAATGAGCTGTTTTTATAATTACAAATGTTAAACTCAAAGTTAACAAAAGAAGTTCAAATGACTAAAAGTAGTGTTATTATTTAATTTATAATTATTATCACCTTTTGCACACCATGGAAATGATAGAATGTAACTATAGGACATCAACTTATCATTGTAACAAATTTTGTCCTACATTCTGGCAAATAAAGATTATTAATATTATTAGAAACCCTATACATTTAAAGTAAACTTATTAGGCTTTAAGCTAAAGAAGAAACTGTCCGTTTATGGAAAGTGCATAAAAATTTGAAAATAAGAAGGCAACTAAAAATTCAAAATTATTGTTCTACTACATCTTGAAGCCGGTGCCAATCTATCTATACTCTAATACGTGAAGCAAAAACTTTGTCCCCCTTTTTTCGAAAATTGCGCGGACGGAGGAGTATGAAATTTCGCACACTTATCTATACCAATATTCTAAAGAGGAAAGATTGAATAGGCACCGAAACTACTGAACCGATTTGAAAAATGCTTTCAGTGTTGGCAAGCTACACTGCTCCCGGTTGACATAGGCTAAAAAAAGTTGTTTTTAAATACCCGTGCGAAGACGAAGAAGGGATGGGCCGCTAGTAGTTTATACAGAAAAGGAGTGCACAATGCTAATATATTGTTTAAATTATGCATTATACATTATAATCAATAAAAAAACATTACACACACTACCATGTATTTGACACACACTCGCATATAATTTCTCTTTTGTTTATTGTTAAAGTCAAACTAACAGTGTAGCTTGGGCGAAATCTGGGATTATAGACGTCTTTGACATTAATGTTATGGTCGAATTTCGACCATGGGTGTCCACTAGTAATAATAAATCTGTAGAAGATTCGAGTTTGTACAATGCATTTAACAACCTGAATAAAATCAGGGGGGGGGGGGGATTCGGACTAGGAGATTCTGGAAAAGCAATTTTTAGATTTTTGTCTGTCTGTCTGTTAAAGCATCACGTGAAAACTACTGAATGGATTTAATCGGAACTGGACACCGAAAAAGCTCATATCTCGGGGTGCAATTTAGAACACTAGGATATATAGGATACGTTTTATACCAATAAATAACGTCATTTCCGCGGGATAGACGAAAATATCGTAAAAGATGGCGCTGCATTCGCATCCTTTTTGAAAACTACAGAACACATATGAACGAAACTCGACAAAGAGATGGATTATATCCCGAATCAACACAGGATAGTTTTTATCCCAACAAATGATGTCGTTTCCATAGAATAGACGAATCAGATAACCGCGTTTTTCAATTTACTAACAAATACCTACATTGTCATAAATAACATGTCATTCGTTGTATTACTTCAAATCGGGTTGGCTTCGACTCATCTCTATGATTTGCTGGCAGTTGTCTAGACTATATAGTAGGGTGGTCGTTAAAAATTAAATTCTTTCAGACGCCCAAAAAATGCCTTCCTTTTGACGAAAAACTACGGAAAAAATTTTGCTTTTTGATTTTTAACAAAAATAACACGTGCCGGCGGCCAATTTAAGTTCATTTTTCGATAAAATTATAGTTTTTTGGAATATTTGTTAATATCGAATATAACTTGGTAGTCATTAACTTAATCTCTATAAATGAATAATTGTATATAAAATTTACTAAATTGTTCATATTTCAAGAAAAATAAAGTTTTTAGTGCTAAAATAAATGATTTAATAAAGTGAATAAGTTTACCAATGAGATTATCTCGATGGATATGAACTTCATCTAAAAACAAAAGAAACCCTTTTGTAGAGAATTTGATTTCCTATAAACATATTTTCATGATTTTTTATCAAAATATAATAATGTAACAAATATTCCAAAAAAGTATAATTTTATCGAAAAATGAACTTAAATTGGCCGCCGGCACGTGTTATTTTTGTTAAAAATCAAAAAGAAAAATTTTTCCCGTAGTTTTTCGTCAAAAGGAAGGATTTTTTTGGGCGTCTGAAAGAATTTAATTTTTAACGACCACCCTACTATATAGACTTAGTTTCTTTGCTATTATTGTATATATAAACCAAATAAAGTTTTTGTGAAGTTAAATAAAGGTACTTACTGCCTACTACTACTCTAGTTAAAATATAAAAAGCAACAACGACAGACTTAAAAAATAAAAAAATAAAAATATTTTTTATGTTTTACTTCGCACGGACTTCAAGATGTATTTTCTTTTTATTTAGTTACTCTTGAAGTTGGTTTCTTTTTTGATAGAAAAATGTATAGCTTTCTAAGTCGTATCACTTCAGCAAGAGTTGTGCCTATTTCCCAATTTCAAAAGTGTTTATTCAAACGAAGTTCTACTGAAGAACCTTTTTTTTGAGGCCATACATAGATATGCAAATATTTTTGCTTTGTTGTACACTGCTTGTTATAATGACTCCATCAATTCATCGAAAAATAATTGTATAACACACTTTTGTCCTATAAAAAAAATGAGATAGACAATTAATATGAAGTAAAAGAATTTTTAGCCAGACGTGAGAAAGGAACATGCGTCATAATAATGACATAATTATGACACATACTAAAAAGTCTCTACGAGGTAGGCAACGGATCGGCTCCCTTAGTGTTGCAGATGTCCATGGGCAACGGTCGCCACCTATCACCAGGTGGTCCGTTTGCCAGTTTGCTTATGAGCAAAAAAAAAAACAGTGCAACATATTTCTATAAATTCCAAACATGTTTGACGAAATAAAATGTTACACAAAATAGTTCGAGCGAGATGTTACGCCAATGCAGTTTTGTCATTGAAATATTTTCAACAATACTATATTGTTGTCCCTTTCACAAAGCATTTTTCATTTCATTTTGTATTTTGTGAAGAAGAAAACTAAATACTTATAGCACGTACAGTTTATATCGTATGAATTTTTCAAATAGGCCTTTGGGGCTAAATTGTAAATGATGTGAAATAGTGAAAAACACTCAAATAAGTCTTTAGGCCGATATTGACAAAAACCAAAATATTGTTACATACCGACAAAGAAATGCGCACCTGCTTGTCATAAATCGCAGTTTATTACCTTTGTCGCATTTGGAATTCTTTTGTTTACTTTGTGTTTGAAATTGGCAATTAGACAATAGCCTATTGTTATTGTTTTCGACTTTGCTGGCCATTCGCAGGAATTAACCAGGTGTTTAGATTATATTTTCTTGGAAAAACTCAGTACACGCAGTCGATTGTTTGCGCGTGTTATTGAATCGTGCAGTTTGTATAAGTAGTGTCTAGTTATATTTGTACCTATGTTATGCGTCTTTGTATAGTTCTAATAAATTCTATACTAATTCCAACGCCATTTTAATTCGAGTCCTGCGTAACTCGTAACAATATAACCGTCAGTGTGTCTTTTTTATAGCTGGAGTACAGCAGCCAGGCTGACGATCTGATGGAATGCGGTTACCGTTCCTATGGACGCGCTGCCGACCTCGAAGAAATTTTATGACACCCTTTTTGAAAACTCCATATCGTAGCACTGTGGGAATACCTCGGCTGGGAGCTCATTCCAAATCCCCACGGTTAGTAACAGAAACGTTCTACAGAACCGTTGCGTACATGAGCGAAGTGGCTCAAGGAAGTGGGGGTGAACTCCCAACCGATGGCGAGCGGTGCGATGGTAGAAAGAGGACGAAGGCACCATTCTAAATAGCTCTTCGGAACATTCCCCATTATACAGTCGGTAGAATACGTAGAGAGAAGCAAAGTCTCTCCTAAGGCCAAGCATAATATCTAGACTGTCTGTAAGTATGAGATCATCAACAACGCGGACGGCTCGACGTTGAATACAGTATCTGGTTGATCGTGTATTGATTTTTATCTTAGTACCTACTTTTTCTAAAGATAGGTCTTCGTATGTATAAACCTAAGAATCTTATTGCCGTGTGTCTATTCAAGTAATTGTATTATGAAAATCTCATGTTAAGGGGCTTTCAGTATATTTACTTCGGTGTCAAGTTGATTGAACTACGTCTGAGTGATTTTAGACAAAGGTTTCTGAATAATTTATCACTAGAACTCGGTTGAGCTTCGAGAATTTAAAGGCTTTTATAGACTCATGTACAGCTCGAGAGATGCGCACGACTGTGATGGAACAATACGAGTAAAAGATACTATATCTATAAGTCACAAAAGAGAAAGTTAAAATTGAAAAATAATGTTTTATTTTTTCATATTCTAAAAGTACGCTTGTAGTTGCTTTATCACAGAGATGAAAGCAGTTTTGGACTTACGTCAAAAGGAAGGTTTGCACTGAAAATCAGCGTTGTGTCGGATGTAATTCCGGCACAGCAATATGCTGAATGCAAACCTTGTTTGCTGCTGCGTACAAAGTCTCCAAATATGCTCTGTGTATAATATAATAAATAATACATAAGGTATGTAATTACGTCGCTATTTCTTCAGATAAAGCTTTTCTTTCTTAATTTTCGTCCCTGGGAAACGATTTTCTCAGCTGTCAAAAAGTTTATTATTTATGCGAAACATAAATAACACATGCAAGTCATGTGCCAACTTTTTTTACAGCCACTATTCAATCGCAGCATAAATTGTAATTAAAAATATTAACAATTTTCTACTAACGTCCTTTTACTTGTAAATTAATTTTCAGTGAATTATTTTTTAATTAACACAAAAAAACTAAATATTTACTGATAAAAATACCGGCTGTTGGAATGCCATAGACAAAGAGATTTACTTGATGAACATTTTTATAAAGTGACTACTTCAGATTTAGATATGGATTTACCGCCTGATTTCTTTAGAGAAGTAGTTGTTTTCTTAACTAATCTGTTTCTATTTACTTTCTTCAAATTCAAAAGTTTTTATTCAAAATAAGTTCCACTGGAGAACACTTTTTGAAGGTCAACATATAGGTTAAAATTTAATTTTACTTCCTAATGTATGTACACCGCTTCCCCACGTGTTATTGCTGTTAAGGAGAAGAAGTGGCAAGAAACTCCCCAGCAACACGTATACGAAATGAAAAGCAGTGTTAACCTCGGATGAAAGACCTATTTAGGTACTCGAACTCTTAGCGCTCTCGCTACGCTCGTGCCTAAATAGGTCACTTTCAACCCTCGTGTAACAAGCTACTATTTCGAGGTAGTAGAACCATTCTGCAATCATTATCTTGATTAAATCTCTTAGGGCTGGCGCGATCGATGTGATACCAAGCTCACACAGAATATTGGTGTGAAACGTTTGGCCTTGATTCGTCCGATGAGTGCGAGTCCCGACGGCCATCTATCTTCGTAATTCCATCCACCCCATTTCCTCTTCTTTCTTTTTTCCTCCTCTTTACGTCGTAAACTTCTTGAATTTCAGATGTCACTACTCTATTAACTCCATTTCAATTTAATTAAATACATGAAAACGAAATTGAAAAGAGCTTAATTAGATGACTGATTGAGGTTTAGTTATTTATTTATATTTATAATTTATATTATCTATACTCTAAACTTCGTTGCCGTCAGCCATTGACAGTCCACTGTTGGACGCAGGTCTCTCCAAGTCAGCACCACTCATCCCTCTCCTCTGACTTTCTCATCCAGCGCACCAGCAACCTTGTACAAGGTGTCGTTACCTCGGGCTGGAGGGCGTCCGACACTCCATTTACGTCCATTCCAGGACTCGTGTGCTCCATCGGCCATCGGTCCTGCGACAGACATGACCGGCCCACTGCCACTTCAACTTGCTAATTTTGCGAGCTTTGTCGGTTACCTTGATTTTCTTACGAATCTAATCTTCATTTCTAATATCATCCATAAGAGAAACACCCAACATAGCTGGCTTCATATCCCTCGACTTGGAACTTGTAGATCAATCCTACCGTCAGTGTCCATTTCTCGGCCCCGTAGGTGAGGACGGGGAGGATGCACTGCTCGAAGACTTTTGTCTCCAAACATTGCGGGATGGTCAATGAAAAGACTTGACGAAGCTTACCGAATGCTGACCGGCCCAATTGAATCCTCCTATTAGCTTCCCCCTCGAAGTAGTGCCTGCCTACCTGTATTTTACTGTCCAAGGTCCAAGACATATTCCTGCACAACTTCTAGAGGGTCGTATTCATTGAACATGACTTTCGTCTTAACATATACCTGCCAGTGCCGTTTTATTTCAATAACGCCCTATGTTTACCTTTGCAAATGAGAAACTTTAAAGGTTGAGAAAAACCTCGCCCATTACTCCCTTGAACCCGAAGTGACAAGGGTCTCCGCTATTAAGTAATCGTCTTTTTCCATTCAAATTAAACTGCGAAAACCTCTTTTAAAATACAGACATTTCCAGTTGTGGTAAAAGGGAACTTATTCTTAAAAGCCTTTGACAAACTGCCATCCACAATCACTGCCCACGGTTTCTCGTGTCACGTCTTTTGCTTATAGAGGTCACGGTGCGCAAACTACGCACCTTTCTTCTACGGACGAACAATTAAAATACTTCCGTTACATTAATATAATAGTAAATAAAAAAGGCCTTTATTTTTCGCTGTTTATTTTGTGTCATATTTAAAAAAAAAATGTAGTATAGGTTTGCCTTTGACCACAATCTTGCCCTATGTAGAGCGAAGATGTGATCTAGGATGGAGCACGCCTACTTAGAAGATACCTATTCACACGGGACTTGAGGTTATAAGTATCGGGAAAGACAGACTCCGGCAATGAGTTCCACTCTTTTGCGGTGCGTATGATGAAGCTAGATGCAAAGCGCTTCGTTCTTATAGGTGGAGTAACCACCATATTTTGATGCCGCATGCGGGTGCGTCTGGTTGTCCGATTAATCTAATGTGAGCAGCAGAGAGAAGCATGCTAGGCTTCTCTCTGCTCCTCACAGCAGCTCATTAATACAATAGGCCACAGCAACACTTTATAATGATCTTATTGTGCTTTTCATCTCTATGGTAGAAGCTAATGTATTTACTCTTAAATACGTAAATAAAACAAAGAAGAAATGAAGAAGCCAAGTGATAAATTGAGAAACAACGACGATTTATTCTTATGCTTTATTTGAATTTTTTATTTTCGATTGACGACCTGCGCAAGATCGCCGGCAGGAGCTGGATGAGGAAGATCCCGTCTTCCTCACGTCCAGCAGTGGACTGAGATGGGCTGAAGAAGAAGAAGATGCTTTATTCACAAACATTTTAAGATTTTTATAAAGTAAATGACTTGCTCGTCGTATAATATAGGGCTTGATGTCTGTTTAATGCGAAATAATGACTTAATTCCTTAAAATTTTAACATAAATTCAACTTAAAATCGACTCAAGAACCTAAAGGATAGAAACCAAAATTGACTGTTAAAACTTTAAAACAACCACAGTGATTTCTTAAAAGCATAACGCTTTGTATTTTAGTGAAATTTTAATAAAATGCTGTTTTTTTATTCTTTTATATTAGTTAAATAAGTTGGGCTTTGTTGTTTTATCTTCAACCGACAGTCTTGTGAGGTTGGCCACCATTTTTTCGATCTGTAACCGAGAATAGAACAGAATAGAATAACATTTATTGTATAAACTGTCCCAAACGAAAAATTATAGAGGTTTTGACTTTTCTGTTGGAACGATTTGCAACTCGATCTGTGTGACTGTTGAGCTTTCATGGAAAAACTACTAGGATTACTGGATCGGTTTTGCTGTAATTTTGTTTTAATGTAATTTTAGTACCGAACATGGACATATATACTTTTCATCGCGGGAGATGGGATAGTTGGCGATCTAAAATGAAGTGAATCTTCCGAGGGCAAATAGCAATGACATAAAAATTAAATTAAATTACCATACCAGGAATCGACCCCGGAGCCTCTACATTGCAGCGAAGTAGGCTAGCATAGTCTTAGCCCGCTCAACCACAGAGGTCGTCAGTCGCTTGAATCTTGACTCGGTAGTTACAGACCCCTGGAAAGTCCACCATTCCGTCTTCAAAATTTACATCAACTGGTATTCATAGTGTTGAGTTTGCGGGACTTGAATTAAAATGCCGTTTGAATTATTATAGAGTTTATTTAGAACTATACAGACACGTATAACACGGGTACAAATATAACCGAATGCAAAAAATCCAAATCTAATGCAGAAGGTCGTAATTCCATAAAACGCGCAAAGTCCGTCACTTATTCTATTCCCGATTGTAGTATACACGTCTTGCTTCGCTCATGGTTATCGCTCGACTGCCGCCTCTCTCAATGGGGTCATTGTTTTATACTGCACAAATGCAATATGTCCGCCCGGCAACGTGGACCGAATTTCCTAAAATCAGCTTGTGCTTTAAAATCCGTAACACGTGGCTAATGATTACTATACAGCAATAGGAAATATGCCAATAAATAAGTAAATAAAAGAGGACGATCATAAAAGAATAACAATAGTTTCAATGTTATTAGTAATCAGTTCAAATGCTGACGGGTAATATGCTTTGTTTCAGATATGCAAGTGGGTTTTGTTTTTGTCGGGACCTGACTTGTAACAGTATAATTTAATCTTCATGATAATGCGTCTGTGACTTTCTGAAACGACAAACGTTCACAGTATCCGAGGTATTAACACCTCTGTACTTCCAGAGATGGAACCCATTTGTGACGGTGGAAGCAATAAAACAAGCATTAAAAGGGTAGACTCGCTTACCGCCGACGCCGTTGCCGCCGACTGCTATTTAGCTGTTAGGTACCGGTTGAATGTGTTTGGCAACAGTCAAAACCTTCTGGCGGTATTTTTATTAGGATTCCGTAGTCATTTTTGTCATAGCGCGTCCAACTGTTATATATTTATCCAAAATGAATTTATTCACTAAAAAATACAGTACATAGTAGAAGTGAAACTTCAACAGACAAGTGGAAAAACGAATCGCTGCGGACAAGTGGCAATACGAATAGCAACAAAATTTTAACTTGAAGTTTTACGGGCAGATTGTTAATGTACTGTCCAATTTGAAAACCTGCCCGTAAAACTTCAAGTAAAATTTTGTTGCGATTCGTTTTGCCACTTGTCCGTTGAAGTTTCACTTCTACTATGTGTCCCAGCACACATTTCGAGGTTTACTCCACATTATGATTTGGTTAGGTTAGGTACATTTTAATGAATGCATTGTCTATTTATACATATTTTATCAAACAATAAAACCGAATTCGATCCGGAACCAAAAACGCATCCATAGTCTACTCTAAAATTATGCCGCCTCTCACCACGTCTAGTCTAAATTTATGCCGCTCCTCCTCGCGGCCGTGACGCTTTTTGGTGATAGAAGCATCCTAAGACCCCGTCTATATAGAACTTTCATTTCAAAAATAGATTACAAAGTCACGTGTTAATGTTTGCTGTCCCCCTTCTCACTAGAAATGGATACACGGTAGAAGTAATAATTCAAATATTATACAGTAAAAGCTCTTTATTCGCGGGATATATGTTCCATAAATATGCCACGAATCCAGAAACCGTGAATACGGAATGGTAATTTATATGGGATTATAGGGGATACGTTCCTAGAGAATAGATATATAAAAAAATAAATTTAATTGTAGTTTTTGTACATTTTGATTAATTATCTTAAGGCTTAGGCAATGGTGTGAAGAATTTTGTAATTTTCTCTTGTTTGCCAGTTTTTAAAACAGCTTTTATTCTGTTTGTTTACATTCTCAAAAACACCGATCGCGGCGAAGGCGGCTTATGTCAAAGTCCTCGGTGATATCATTTAACAACATACTTTAGGCAAAGTTATAATAAGATCTATTTTACTTTTTTATTAGTCCATTAAACGGCATTTACAAAGGATAATGGGTTGGAAACCTATTGGAATCCTTTTATTATTATGTACGTACTTATTAGATCCGCGAATAAAGAAATTTTCAGCCGCGAATATAGGAATTGGGTCGCATTTTTTTAATCCGCGAATAGTGAAAACGCGAATGACGGAAATGCGAATAAGAAGCTTTTACTGCATAATAATAATAATATTTATAATTGCCCGCAGGGGGGCTTTGTGGCCCGCAGGGGGGCTTTGTGGCGAAGCCTTAGGTGAGTGGCGACACCTCGTACCTGACTCCGGGGGCCAAGACAAGGCCCCCGCTTCCGTGCTTGCCTTAACCGGCCGGCACGGAGTGGAGATCGCTAGAGCTAAGACTAAAGCTCCAGGGGTGGAAGTGATAAATGGCCTAATGTCGGAAGTAGCTTCGGTGAACCTGCAGCCCACCTCTCTACACCCCTTAGCCACTCATACCCATGTTGCCCCTGCCTTTTATGGCATTTTTTGGGGCCCATGCAGGGAGTGGCGAGTCACCGTCTGCCCATTTTTCCATGTTCCCCGAGCATTGGGACGGGCAGACGCCATAGTCCCCATATTCCCAGACCGCTAGTACCACTAACAGTTCACCCCAATAGCCCGGTTCTTTTTGTCTTCATTTCCCACAATAGTCCAACACTGGCCGGGGCTTGTCCTTGGGTGCATTATTGTATGGTGTAGACAGGGATAGTCGCCGGTCAGTGTCTCGCCACATTTAGATTAAATTTTTCAAGGCACCTCTACGTGTTGGCCTCCCCATGGCCCCACGCAAGCCCTCCAAAAGTCCGGGCCATTTTTATGGCCCGTGGTCTTGATAGACATACATTTTTTATAATTGTACTTAATCGCAGACCTAGTATCTTCGTGAAACCCCTTAAGATGTTTATATATACAAATTATGTATGTTTTTGTTTGAACAAATAATTAAAAAAAAAATATAGGGAGAATTTTTCAAGTGGACCTTCAGGGCCAAACCCTAAACTATGTATAAATAGCGAAGGACACTCGACGCAATCTCCAAACTGATTTTGGCGAAAACTAAAGTGGCATTATTAGACTTTTGAAAAATTACACTCAACAGGGATCGAATCGTCTGATTTTGAAAATAATCACACCTGTATGATTATATCAAATCATGGTGTAGTTCATAGGATTAGTTTTTAAAAACGTAGTTCTTTTTTGGTGTACAATCACTCATACGTACTTAAGATATAAGTAGAACAAGAAATATAAAATAGAATAGAATAATAATTTATTGCTAGAAGTTTATTTGTGTGAATATTTTTTTGTGGTAATTGTCTCAATACATTTTGCCTTATTAGGCGTGCAATTTCCAGATCTTATAACTAAATCTACATTGAAACTAATTTACAATAATAATCAAATAAATTAGGTAATATTAAATGTCAAGCAAAGCATTACTTAAATAAGAATACATTAATTTAATAATCAATAGAAATTATTTATATATTATTTATTATATATTTATTTATATTTAAGAAACACAATTTTTAGCTAGACGTGTTGCTGGGAAGATTTTGCCGCTTCTTCTCCTTAACAGCAATAACACGTTGCGAAGCGGTGTACATAGACTTGGAAGTAAAATAAAATTTTAACCTATATGTATATGACCTACAAAAAGTGTTCTCCAGTGGAATTTACTTTGAATAAAAACTTTTGAATTTGAATTTACAGTAAATTCAATTTTTTTACATGGAATTTACGTTTCTATGTAAAAAATAGAAAACCACATTCGTGTTTTGTTGCTTTGTGTATGTTGCATTTTGAAATATAAATGAGCTTTTCTTGTCTTTTTATATTTTGTAAATTTATAAAAGGTTTTGTCGCAGTTGATTTGGAGTGTTTACTCCCCTATGCAACATTATTTACGTTAAGTTCCGGTGAGGATTCAAACTCACGTTTGTTTGTTTGAAACGCTAGTTTGTGACTCGGAAATGTTTCCCACAGTTAACTGTCAAAGTCCAGATAACCGCAAAGGAATCCTATTTCGTTTTATAAAATAACTTTTTTAAAGTTAAATAAATGAGCGCTCGCTCAGTTTACTACCTCGTCGCCGTTTTTTATTTCTTTTTTTAATATGACCAAAGGAAATGCTAAGCAAACGACTATTATCTGGGCGACCGTTGGCTTGTTTTCAAAGATTTTTATTTTAACCGGCAGACAACGGGCTTAAAAAACTTTATATTATAGTCTAGATCATTTATTGTATTTTACCCCAGGGATTATTAAATGTTTTTTATAATATTGTTACGAGTCGCGAGACTCAATTAAAATGCCGTTAGAATTACTATAGACTTTATTAGAACTATACAAACACGTATAACACAGTTATCGCTCTACTGCCTCCCCCCTCCATCAGGTTATTGTTTTATACTGCACAAATGCAATGTCCCTGTATCATAATCCGAAACACCTAGCTAATGAGTCGACCGCAACGGCTATAAACGAGTTCAATAAAACAATGGACCGTTCTTTAGAATAATTAGTAAACGTCAATAAATAAGTAAACAAAAGAACTCCAAATGCCGAAAGGTAATAAAAATGTGTTTTTACAGGTATGCAGGTGTGAATTTGTTTTTGTCGGCGTCTAGGTCGTAATGATATAATAAATTACTAGAAGAATATAATTACACATTAAATATATGTTATAATCTTGTCCTGATTTATATATTATCAGAAAGAAAGAAAGACTTTTATTAGTGGCAGTTGCTTCTTCCAAATAAAACTCGATGTGGACTATATTACTTATTATTGGCGTTATTTACAATCAAATTGAAACTATACATTGATGAGTCACAGAGAGAATGATGAATGACAGAGAGTAGAGTATAGCGTATTTGTATCATATGTATGTAGGCAATTGAGCAATGGAGCAATTTACGGCCCCCAAGGCAGCTTCTTTTATCCCCCGATCCGTCTGACGCCTAGCTGCTAACTGTGCGAGCTATGAGCGTCGGCGGTATGCGGGTGGGTCAGGGAGGTGCTCTCTGTCCACAACAACTTTATTTGAAGAAATAGCGACGTAATTACATTCCTTATACATTATTATACACAGAGCATATTTTGAAAATTTGTATTAATCAATAATCAGGAAATTACATTTCAGCCACTCAAAAAGCCTCTAACGCGCACAACACAGGGCCGCTGTGCAAGCGCCAGTCATGAGTATGTCGGTGACGCGAACGCACGAGATTTCAGCCACCCAAAAAGCCTCTAACGCGCACAACACAGGGCCGCTGTGCAAGCGCCAGTCATGAGTATGTCGGTGACGCGAACGCACGAGATTTCAGCCACCCAAAAAGCCTCTAACGCGCACAACACAGGGCCGCTGTGCAAGCGCCAGTCATGAGTATGTCGGTGACGCGAACGCACGAGATTTCAGCCACCCAAAAAGCCTCTAACGCGCACAACACAGGGCCGCTGTGCAAGCGCCAGTCATGAGTATGTCGGTGACGCGAACGCACCAGATTTCAGCCACCCAAAAAGCCTCTAACACGCACAACACAGGGCCGCTGTGCAAGCGCCAGTCATGAGTATGTCGGTGACGCGAACGCACGAGATTTCAGCCACTCAAAAAGCCTCTAACGCGCACAACACAGGGCCGCTGTGCAAGCGCCAGTCATGAGTATGTCGGTGACGCGAACGCACGAGATTTCAGCCACCCAAAAAGCCTCTAACGCGCACAACACAGGGCCGCTGTGCAAGCGCCACTCATGAGTATGTCGGTGACGCGAACGCACCAGATTTCAGCCACCCAAAAAGCCTCTAACGCGCACAACACAGGGCCGCTGTGCAAGCGCCAGTCATGAGTATGTCGGTGACGCGAACGCACCAGATTTCAGCCACCCAAAAAGCCTCTAACGCGCACAACACAGGGCCGCTGTGCAAGCGCCAGTCATGAGTATGTCGGTGACGCGAACGCACGAGATTTCAGCCACCCAAAAAGCCTCTAACGCGCACAACACAGGGCCGCTGTGCAAGCGCCAGTCATGAGTATGTCGGTGACGCGAACGCACCAGATTTCAGCCACCCAAAAAGCCTCTAACGCGCACAACACAGGGCCGCTGTGCAAGCGCCAGTCATGAGTATGTCGGTGACGCGAACGCACCAGATTTCAGCCACCCAAAAAGCCTCTAACGCGCACAACACAGGGCCGCTGTGCAAGCGCCAGTCATGAGTATGTCGGTGACGCGAACGCACGAGATTTCAGCCACTCAAAAAGCCTCTAACGCGCACAACACAGGGCCGCTGTGCAAGCGCCAGTCATGAGTATGTCGGTGACGCGAACGCACGAGATTTCAGCCACTCAAAAAGCCTCTAACGCGCACAACACAGGGCCGCTGTGCAAGCGCCAGTCATGAGTATGTCGGTGACGCGAACGCACGAGATTTCAGCCACCCAAAAAGCCTCTAACGCGCACAACACAGGGCCGCTGTGCAAGCGCCAGTCATGAGTATGTCGGTGACGCGAACGCACGAGATTTCAGCCACTCAAAAAGCCTCTAACGCGCACAACACAGGGCCGCTGTGCAAGCGCCAGTCATGAGTATGTCGGTGACGCGAACGCACGAGATTTCAGCCACTCAAAAAGCCTCTAACGCGCACAACACAGGGCCGCTGTGCAAGCGCCAGTCATGAGTATGTCGGTGACGCGAACGCACGAGATTTCAGCCACTCAAAAAGCCTCTAACGCGCACAACACAGGGCCGCTGTGCAAGCGCCAGTCATGAGTATGTCGGTGACGCGAACGCACGAGATTTCAGCCACTCAAAAAGCCTCTAACGCGCACAACACAGGGCCGCTGTGCAAGCGCCAGTCATGAGTATGTCGGTGACGCGAACGCACGAGATTTCAGCCACCCAAAAAGCCTCTAACGCGCACAACACAGGGCCGCTGTGCAAGCGCCAGTCATGAGTATGTCGGTGACGCGAACGCACGAGATTTCAGCCACCCAAAAAGCCTCTAACGCGCACAACACAGGGCCGCTGTGCAAGCGCCAGTCATGAGTATGTCGGTGACGCGAACCCATAACATTTTTCCCTACCAAAAAGTGCTTAACACGGCTAAAGAAGTTTTCACTTCAATAAAAATAGTTATACCAGTAAAATTGTGAAGCGTGTTTCAGCTATTTCAAAGTAAATATTTTATAGTTATTACGGCGGCATAGTCTAGTTTAGGTAGGAAAATCTACCCTGCCCTACCATCTTTCTGCGGGTTGTTTTGACGCCTTTACGGCTGAAGGAATTAATAGCCTTTCTCTGTTTCTGTACGAATAAAACAATTGAAACATTACCTACTTCAATGCAAACAATTCCCGAAATATATTACATTTCCAAGAACTCGACGGCATACAGTCTTTGAGTGGCTGTATACATTTGATTCCGTGAGCCTTAAAGCGAACCCTTTGATCTCTCAAGTAGAAAATTTCCATAAAGTCATATAACTTCAAGACTTAACCTTCCTTGAATTGTTTTACTTATAACTTTTTAGGGTTTTATTTTGGTACAAACTGAACTATTTCATTTTTTTCTATGTATCTGCTCGTTTATACTTATATTTGACGTTCATTTTAACTAGAAACTATTGAGTAAAGGCTGATCTCTTTTTGGTATCTCTATACTACATTGTTGAAGTAATCAGTAGACTGTTATAACTCTAAGCTCGTCAGAGCCCTATAAGCTCAGGAAGACTTTATTCATCAGAATTCATCATGGCATTGCATATTATATATGCAGGTATATTTTTGAAATTAGCATCTTTTGTGATCTTTACCAAAATAATGTTTCTATTATGTTTCTATTGCTTGAATAACAATCATCTCTGTTGATATTAACACTGATTACGTCATAATTCACTTTAATTGAGGCAATAGATCGGTTCGTCGAGTACTTGCGCTGCCGACTATTTTCTAGACAAGGTTATATATCTTCCTCCTTACGGCCACCTTCCTTAGTCACGACTCTCCGCGAGAGTGACATCGACAACATATCTTACTTGACAGTGTGATAGTAACGTTTCAATGAACTTTCTACATATATATTATGCACTACCCTTAAAAACACTCTCAAGTAATCCCCTACCTCATTCAAATTCAATTCAGAGAAGAGAAAAGCCATGTCCAACCGTATCATTTAGAACCACTTCTGCAAATAAACAATATGCACCAATGAGCTCACATTTATACAGCAAAATCGATCACCTTATCAACATAGTTTCGCTAAGTCCATTCGAAATAAAGCACAAATTGAAATATTCGCTATTAACTTTCAATTATAACGAAACATAAGAATTCTTACGGATTGGAGCTTGAACACACCATTCGTTTAGTAAGCACTAACTTTGTTATTATTTAAGTAGACAGTGCAGCAGAGAACACTAGAAGCTCCAAAGATACAGTTAATACTAGTTTTGGAGCTAGTAGTATCATAAATAATAATTTAGTTTCTAGTAACACAAATTTGTATATATTTCGTGTGCTAATTAAGATTTTTACTTAATTTTGAATCGAATAAATTATTTCATGTTTTATTATTATTAATGATGTGATCTCTAATACGACCACACTACAGGTATTACGCTGAAGCACAGCAGACAGCTGACGGTCCAACCATGATAGAAAGTGGTAACAGTCGCCTACTGATATTAGCTACACCAAAGGTGCTACCAATGTGCTCTTGATGGAGAAACTGGAACATGGCCACTAATCCCGGAACACAACTCAAAGTTGTTATGGCAGCATACTGTAGACCAGGGATGTTAGCTAGCCAGTTGGGCTAATGCCCTACCACCTGGCTGTTGGTTGTTGTTTTGTCGCCTTTTACGACTGGCCACCCGGCCGCAGGAAGTCGTATCCTTTTCCGTTTCTGCACGGATAGGAAGGGGAAGTGAGCTTTCTTTACGAGGAGAAACCTGATTGAGGGCCATCAGTCGCAGAGTGTGTGTGGCTTTTGCCAAGTCGGGGTGGCACTAGCACTTCTAGCCAAAGCTGAAGATTCTGTTGCCGCATAATAGTTAGGGATACCCCTCGGTATGTCGTCCTTCGCCTTTAATGCCTGGGCCACGGGTAAATGGCTCAGCCTCCGCTGGCCTTGGCAGGCAGTGGCCTGTCAGCCTCTTCCACTGCCGGGAAAGCACTTTTGTTCCCTGGTATCTTTTTACTCTTATTGCGTGGAGCGGTTTGTAACACACCCCACGGGAGGAGAGGTGGACTTACGCGGAATACGTCGCACCCCCATCTCGACGGCATAAAGCGGGTGGGGAGCCCTTTCCTTAGGAGAGCTTACGGCGGCCGAAGGTCCAAGCTAGCCCTCCGGCACCGACGCGTCCTCCTTTAACGGGAGCGTGACAATAAAGTCCACTCACGCTCCCGTAGGGGGAAGTGAGCTACCGCAAGTCTCATCTGTCTTACGAAACACAATTAGCTCAAATCTAAGCGTGTCATGTCGATATCCGTGCAGGAACGAGGAAGAAATACAATGTCCTGCAGCCGGGGGGCCTCTCGTAAGCGGTGACAAAACAATCCAAAGCCAAGCGGTAGGGTATTTGCCCATCTGGATGGCTACCTACCTTGGTCTAGAGTATACCATAACAACTTTGAGTTGTGTTTCGGCATTAGCGGCCAGTCTCCCTTTAGATAGCGGCAGCACACTGATAGCACCCTTGGTGTTAAAAATGTTCATAGACAATGGTAACCGCTTCCCATTAGTTGGCCGTCTGCTTGTCTGCTGAACTCATGTATTCATATAAAATAAAAAAAGATTCCGCGTTCGCAGATACATGTTACACCGGTCGAGCCGACCCTAAGGACTGAAATCATGATAATGACTCCAGCATGCGGTCCATAACATAATAATAACCATTCAAGACAATCTTGAGGTCCATTACTTAACGGATAATCTGTTCGGACGCAGCCTGCGATAGTTTCGCTTCGTTATGGTGGCCAAAGGCGTAAGCAATTTACTTAATCTTGATATAACAGTCATTCAGACAAGATTGAGGACCATTTAAGCGCAGTCTATAGCCTGTTAGTAGAATGTGATAAAGATATTCCTATAATACAACCGGTAATATAGCCACCACGTTTGTCTAAAGCGGCTTGGCAAGCTCGACTCATACATAGTTTATCTCGATGTGCAGATTTCTTTATGATATTTACCTTCACCGTTAGCATTTGGTAATTGTATTAATATGGACATAAGGTCAGTGTGGGGCACTGTAGCCCACAGGTAAAGCTAGTTGAATTTGTGGACTGTATGGGAGACATATGTCATAGATCCTTGCATCAGAAAAGCAGAAGCTCCACTGACCTCAAAATCCCCCCTAACCTGGCTTAGGTTGCACACAGAAACAGCACACGGCACTGAATTCCACTTTCGAGCTAGCACTTCTTACAAGGTCTTAAGTAAGATAAAGTTCTTGTTACAGCCAGTATTCATAAAAAGTTCTAGAAAAGTATGAGCGCACGAAGCGGTGTTTCTTGATCAAACTTTGACAGCAAGTGTCCAAAATGGCTGCCTCTACCCTGCTATGTATTGGCCGTCGATATCATACAGAAAGAGGGTAGACAGCATGCTTCCGGCGAGGATTCGAAGCAGCGCCCTTTGAGTTTGAGACGCGAATGCACTTAGTTTTAGTACCTGTGCTGTGTTGGACCATGTATCGGGACAGGAACATACCGAGTGCCAACCTCATTTTTAAAAATTACGGCATTCAATTTTTATTTTCTTTCTTTTTTACTAGAAAGAATTATTCGTGCATACTTTCATAGACAGTAGTAGTCTTCGCCACAATGACAGCCAAAGGATCTTAGTCCAAACAGTCTATTTTTAACCGACTTCGAAAAAAGGAGGAGGTTCTCAATTCGTCGGGATCTTTTTTTTTTTTTGCTTTTTTTTTGTATGTTCGCCGATTACTCCTTGATTTATGATCCGATTTACGTGATTCTTTTTTGTTCGACGCGGAATAGCTTCCAATTGGTCCGCTAAAAATTTTACATAGTTTGGCCTAGTAGTTTTCATTTTATGAACATTTTTCATGAAAATAATTTTCACTCCGTTCCATATATGTACACCGATTACTCTGACATTTATGATTCGATTTACGTGATTCTTTTTTGTTCGACACGGAATAGCTGCCATGTGGTCCCCTAAAAACCTGACATAGTTTGGCTCAGTAGTTTTCATTTTACGAAATTTTTTTTGTTCTCGTTTCTTGGTACCTATATTTTTTAAGAAGCGCGGCACCATTCGTAAGTCCACCCATACATAGCTAGACACTAAAAAGTAACAAATAAAAAATAAAAACTTCGTTTAAAAAAACCGACTTCAAAAACTAAAGAACTAAAATGTATAAAATAACTTATTTCTAAAGCTATTATTATTAATATATATTATCTAAAACATCTTGAAGTCGGTGCAAAGTAAAACATAATAAAAATTACTATATTTTGTTTGAAAATTACTAAGCACCGACTTTAAGATGTTTTAGATAATATTGTTACGTGCGAGCGGGGGTACGCACTTATGGATTGGAAGAAAACTCCAGTTTTTAATTTAAAAGCTTTTATTGACTTACACAGCCGCACGTAGTACCTCTCTGTAGGGTTGCCCCTATACGCACGACCAACGGTGCACAGTCCCGACGATAAGTTGTCACACCCTCAATACCGTCGCCGATATTGCGCGGACCACCTCCAATATTATCGCGGGTAGCTCGCTTCTGGTTCCTCCTTCGAACTACGCTAAACACCTCCTTTGCGTATCTGTCCACCAAACTTGTCACTAAATTCACCACTTAATCCGTCTCTGTACTCTATTAACCTTCTCTGATAACCCTTTAGTATCGCACTTGTCGTTTCACCGTCTTGAACTGAACTCAACTTTAAACTGCAACTTTCCACTCTAAACTGCCCGGTAGGCGCGCCCTACGCTGTTTATATACCTGGAAGAATTTTCTTGAACCCGTCTATCTATCTCTGTCTTTTCTTTCCCGAACCTTCTGTTCGGGAACTTTCGTTTATACATCTATCCCTTTCTAACATCTATCTATCTCTTTCTCTCTTTTGTCGTCTATCTCTTTCTAACATCTATCTATCTCTTTCTTTCGTTTATCGTCTATCTTTTTCTAAATATATCCGTCCTTGTCTTTTTGTTCTAGATTGTTCTGGATATTTCCAAAAGTTCTAAAACTAACTAGACGGTTCCACCATCATTCGCCACAATATATATTAATAATAATAGCTTTAGAAATAAGTTATTTTATACATTTTAGTTTT
The DNA here is from genome assembly GCA_949752895.1 of Dendrolimus pini. Taxonomy (NCBI): domain Eukaryota; kingdom Metazoa; phylum Arthropoda; class Insecta; order Lepidoptera; family Lasiocampidae; genus Dendrolimus; species Dendrolimus pini. The sequence goes on from OX457136.1 coordinate 21,868,696, forward strand.
TTCGTTTTTAAAGTCGGTTTTTTTATGTATAAGTCTTCTTATAGCTCAGTCGAATTGAAGATGTTCGACTGATTCATAATAAAACTTAATGAGGTGTCTTTAGGACACCTAGTTGGAACAAGGTTCTCCTAAAAAGTATTAAAAATTCTCAAAACGTTTCAAAAAGTGTTTATAAGGATAGAAAACCATCGAAGAAAACAAATAAATTTTATCAAAAAATCTGTAAGTATAGAAATACATAAACGAACAAATTCTATCAAAATATAGATCATACATACATAACTTCACGCCTTGCGGGGTAGGCACGAACAACAGAGCGCCATTTAGGCTTTTTCTTACACACCTCACTTGCTTCTTTGACATTCATAGCTCTTGTCATGCACGCTCGTCTGTTTTTAAGGCTCCTGACATCACCTTCTGCTAGCACACGATCAATTTGATCATGGAAGCTGTGTCGTGGCCTTCCGCGACTTCTGCAAAATATAGTAAAGGGCCAATAACACAGAGAGAGTTTCTTGGCTCCAGGATACGATTGTCGAGAGCAAGAATCGTATATCGAGTTCAGCTAGTCACCAGTCACCAGTCGCAAGCATAAGTGTAGTGCGCAAGGGTGTTTTAGTTCTTTCTGCTCTTCTAAGACAAGAATTAATTAAACGCGAAAGCGAAAAAAACGATGTTGTGTTATAAAGTGTTCGCACTGTCAAATTATTTCGTAAACTACCCGCTTTTCCTAACCGCGTTATCCAATCGCCTTTTCCCAGCCGCCATGTTCCATTCCATACGACTATCCTTTTCGTACTTACCGTTGTACTACGTTGTGCTCGTCTTTACGATTCAGTCTGCTGTCGATCCTTGTACAACTACCCGCAAATCTTACCGCCACCAATTGCCTATAAGTGCAGTTATACCGCGCCGCTTGTGTACATATTGCTACGAGTTGCAAGACTCTAATTAAAATTCCGTTAGAATTACTATGGAGTTTTATTAGAACTATACAAACATATAACACAGGTATAAATATAACTGAACACAATCAAACCAAACGTAATGCACAATTCAATAACACGTACAAAGTCCGTCACTAAATAGATTACCGAATTTACACAAGTCTTGCTCCGCTTGTGGTTATCGCTCGACTGCCCCCTCTATCAATTGGGGCATTGCTTTATACTGCACAGATCCCATATGTGTACACGACCACGTGGACCGAATTTCTTAGAATCCCACCTGGCTAATGACTACCATAAAAGATAACAATACACATTGGGCTGTTTTTCTAATCACAAATTTTTAACACAAAGTAAACAAACGAAGTCCAAATGCCGAAAAGGTAATAAAATGCAGATGTGAATTTGCCTTTGCGGCACCCAGATCATAACAATATAATATTGTTACGTACGAGCGGGGGTACGCACTTGTGGATTGGAAGAAAACACCAGTTTTTAATTTAAAAGCTTTTATTGACTTACAAAGCCGCGCACAGTACCTCCCTGTAGAGTTGCTGTCCTTAAACACACGACCAACGATGCACAATTCCGACGATAAGTTGTCACACCCTCAATACCGTCGCCGATATTGCGTAGACCACCTCCGAAATTATCGCGTGTAGCTCGCCTCTGGTTCCTCTCTCGAACTACGCTACACACTTCCTTCACGTATCTATCCACCAAACTTGCCACTAAATTCACCACTTGATTCGTCTCTGTACTCTATTAATCTTCTCTAACAACTCTTTAGTATCGCACTTGTTGCTTCACCGTCTTAGACTGACTCAACTTTTAACTCTTAAACTTTCAACTCTAAACTGCCCGGTAGGCGCGCCTTACGCTGTTTATATACCTGGAAGAATTTTCTAGAACCCATCTATCTATCTCTGTCTTTTCTTTCCCGAACATTCTGTGGGAACTTTCGTTTATACATCTATCCTTTTCTAACATCTATCTATCTCTTTCTTTCTTTCGTCGTCTATCTCTGTCTAACATCTATCTATCTCTTTCTTTCATGTATCTTCTATCCTTTTCTAAATATATCCGTCCTTGTCTTTTTGTTCTAGATTTTTCTAGACTTTTCCAAAAGTTCTAAAACTAACTAGATGGTTCCACCATCATTCGCCACAATATCGATGGCCGCAAGGAGACAAGCCAGAAGATTTGCTGCAAGGCTCGAGACTTGGTGATTAGTACGCATAGTGCAGCCCAGAGGCATTATAGCAACTACAGTAGTAGCAGTTCCACTACAAGTAACCACGGAATCAAACCAATTTGTTGTTCAGACATTTGTGACTTAATAATCTAAAGCACGTAACTAACATGGCGCAATTAACTGACCCGTAAAAAATTATGCACCGTAACCATAATTACATTCCACTAGAAATAAGCTCCATGAAATTCACGAACTTTACTCAAGGTATAATTTATTTTTCCACGAAATTTTACGTTAGACAGCTAAAGAATAAAATCTGTTCGGAATAAAGATAACAAACAAATGAAATTGGACTGTGCTCCTGGGCAGAGATTAAATTTCGGCCTTTGATGAGGATGGACGTATTTTATTTTTGAAGGTAATAAAGATAATATACCTTTTTGTTTGTACTCTGATTTCTGTTATGTAATAAAGAACCAAAGAACCTTTCGGTGTAACCTCAACTGAACTTGTATATATTGAACTAGCTTCTACCCGCGACTTCGTCCGCGTGGAATAGTTACTTTGGGCCAACGCTAACTTTGGCCCGTGACTTTGTTTACGTAGAAGGCACATTGCACGCAGCGGAAGCTCTCAAAAGGAATCCCCGCTCCCTCGATTTTGAAACATTCTTTATTGGTGCTCCACTCCTATTGGTCTTAACGTGTTAAATGGGCTATCTAACACTATTAGTTTTATTATAATTTGTTTATTTTATATATTTATTCTCTTCTCATTTTGTTTTGCTGTGCACGTGATCGGTACAAGGAGATATATATATATATATATAAGGGTGATCCAAAAAAAAAAATTATTTTTTTTTCCAAACAGGCTCAAAAGTTTCTTTTGGGTGTAAAAAAAATTCTGTGAAAAGATGAGCACTTAATATTAATATTAAGATTGTCCTCATCGCATTTTTTTAATTCCCATAAGAATAACACAGGAAAAATTTTTTTTGCTTCTTCTGATTTTTGTACAGTTCAAACGACTGGTTGACTGATAAATCGCTGTTCCAATCTTTATAGAGAATTGAACGCTCTACAAAAAAGGTCCGATAACATTTTTTTATTAGGTTAGCGCGTTTAAGCAAACAAACTCTTCAGCTTTATATATTAGTATACATTGTCCTAGTGCTTGTCACACCACGCAGAATGGTGGATTCCGTAGACGTGGTGAAGAGCAAATTTAAATTATCATAAAAGTAGGACTTATCTCGAATGCCTAAATTTATATATAACTCGAGGTACCAGTAGAGGTACCAGGTACCAGTACCAGGTACCAGTACCAGGTACCAGTACCAGGTACCAGTACCAGGTACCAGTACCAGGTACCAGTACCAGGTACCAGTACCAGGTACCAGTACCAGGTACCAGTACCAGGTACCAGTACCAGGTACCAGTACCAGGTACCAGTACCAGGTACCAGTACCAGGTACCAGTACCAGGTACCAGTACCAGGTACCAGTACCAGGTACCAGTACCAGGTACCAGTACCAGGTACCAGTACCAGGTACCAGTACCAGTACCAGGTACCAGTACCAGGTACCAGTACCAGGTACCAGTACCAGGTACCAGTACCAGGTACCAGTACCAGGTACCAGTACCAGGTACCAGTACCAGGTACCAGTACCAGGTACCAGTACCAGGTACCAGTACCAGTACCAGGTACCAGTACCAGTACCAGGTACCAGTACCAGGTACGAGGCAGCAGTCTTGCCCTGCAAAAATAAAAATCTAGGACTCAACCCCAGCGCCACCTACCGGTTCTGATTGTGAATCTCAACCAACACTTTTTAATTAATTTTTTCGCCAGTTTATCAATGAATTAAGACTTTATATTTAAAATTAGGTTCAGAGGTTAACTTGAAAGGTTAATAATATCACTTGACATGATAAGTACCGGGGTAGGCCCACCGTGTTGTATTTGGGTAAACCTTTCTCTCTTTTCTTCCATTTTCTCCCAATTGGGGTTTTGAAAGAGAGAAAAAACGTTTATTCAATCTTCACATAACGAGACACTTGACGATGAATTAAGTGTTACGCGATGTCCATCACAGCAGTTATGAGAACCATAGATTATATTAATATCACATAGATAATCTTCATAGATAATAATATTATTATGTAGGGTATTTTTCGTAGTATTTTTGTATAAAAGACGGTGTGGCGTGTAGACGGTGTTCATTTGCTTATTGTGTGTTAAAGGGGTAAACTCTGCCCAAATAGTTAATATTAGGTATATTTGGTACTTTCTTGCCCAAATCTCTGCAAGGCTTTTTACATAAGCGATGTAGGTATATTATACCCGAAAAAAATCTCACGATGGTACCAAATAGGTGCAGTTCAGCATGTGCCAGGCAACAGGTGCCTGACGCTTTTCAACTGCACGCTAGGACGGACGGATGTTGCACTGTTAAATTGCGGCTAGTTATACCTAAGATTATGTACAAGAAAGTTCACTAATTTTATAGACAGACTGAAAACGATTTCATATTCACTTGTTATAACGATAGAGAAAACCCAAACACGCATAATGTGTATGTTATCTTATAATTAGGATATGGCTTAGAATAATAACAGTGTGGAAATAAATTACAGAGAATGGAAACATTATGTTACTAGTGGGAATTTAACTCACGTAAAAGTAAATAACGATGTAAAATGTAAAGGAGACGGGTAATTGTGGGGCCAAAGAAATATAAGTAGTTCAGATAAAGCTTAAAGAAAAGCGTTATATATATTTTTCTATTACAAAATGAAGACAAGATACATCAGCCCTAATTTTTATCTGGAAGACGATCTTCAAAATACAGTGTAATTTCCATGTAACGTCACTCGACTTAACTACAAACTCCCTTAAGCGTCGAAATCACATGGCTTTGGTTGGTTTAGCTTGTCTTCCATACAATCATACACTCTATATAGGATTACACCCACTCTCAATAACGACAACAATTATGTAATAAAAAGTACATTTTAAGTTGCCAAAATTATTAAAAACTGCGCGGCTGTGTACGTTCTTGTATCGCTTTATTATCCTAGCCCATAATAACCTTGACTGTCGGCCTCATGCACACCGAAATTTCAAAGAAATTCCCAAATAGCGAAATTTCTGAGTACTTCTTTAATTACCAAGTCGCCTCAAAATCGCAAGATATGAATAAAATAAGTAAAAAATACAACTAAATTACTGGTGCAGCAAACGACGTCAGACAAAAATAACATATTTCTCTTCAATAAACGACAACTCTCTATAACGCCATAAAATGCACAGTCCCTTCAGTGTCGTTATATAGAGTTTACTCTGTATTTGTGACCTTTTATTTTATTAATTTATTATTAAAAAGTATCCAACAGTATATCCATAATATGAAGGCCTAACAATACATACAATAAATCTAAACCAAAACTGGATACTTATAATCTAGAAAACAGAACAGAAAGAGATAGTGTGTTACACTACACTAAAATTAATTACTCAATATATCTATCTAATACTGAGAAACTTCTGACTGGACAACTAAACCCAACTAAATTGTTAGGTCTAAATACAAACACTACATTCCTTTTCAATCTTATTAATAAGTTTACTAACTACTGAAGACTAGAAAATTAGTTTCGAAGAATTAAAAATGTCTATGTCACTAAAATATTTGTTGTAGGTATTTGTACAACGACGCAGATATTCATTTTGTCCGTAGTTAGTTTTCGAAACAGGGGTAGCAAACAGTTTGAGTGAGGAACAATTACGAGGGTAACGCTGTGGTACGTTGATATTCAAAGACGAAGTGAGAGCAGGACAATCGATAACAGAATTTATGATATCGTACAAAAACGTCATGTCGAGGTAATGCCTTCTTTCACTAAGGGGTATAAGATTATAATGTAGACAATCTGCAGTATTATAATTGAAATGGTTATTAAACTTGAAATTCAAATGTTTGACTAAAAGTTTTTGGATACGTTCAATTTTGGTTATATGTATGTAATAATTAGGATTCCATACAGTACTGCAAAATTCTAAATGAATGCGAACATAAGCGTAATTCATTTTTAACCGACTTCGAAAAAAGGAGGAGGTTCTCAATTAGTCGGAATCTTTTTTTTTTTTTTTTTTTTTTTTGTTCTTTTTTTTATGTATGTTCGCCGATTACTCCGTCATTTATGATCCGATTTACGTGATTCTTTTTTTGTTCGACGCGGAATAGCTTCCAATTGGTCCCCTAAAAATTTTACATAGTTTGGCCCAGTAGTTTTCATTTTATGGACATTTTTCATGGAAATAATTTTCACTCCGTTCCATATATTCGCCGATTACTCCGTCATTTATGATCCGATTTACGTGATTCTTTTTTTGTTCGACGCGGAATAGCTTCCAATTGGTCCCCTAAAAATTTTACATAGTTTGGCCCAGTAGTTTTCATTTTATGGACATTTTTCATGGAAATAATTTTCACTCCGTTCCATATATTCGCCGATTACTCCGTCATTTATGATCCGATTTACGTGATTCTTTTTTTGTTCGACGCGGAATAGCTTCCAATTGGTCCCCTAAAAATTTTACATAGTTTGGCCCAGTAGTTTTCATTTTATGGACATTTTTCATGGAAATAATTTTCACTCCGTTCCATATGTTCGCCGATTACTCCGTTATTTATGATCCGATTTACGTGATTCTTTTTTTGTTCGACGCGGAATAGCTGCCCTGTGGTCCCCTAAAAATTTGACATAGTTTGGCCCAGTAGTTTTCATTTTACGAACATTTTTTTGTTCCCGGTTCTTGGGACCTATATTTTTTAAGAAGCGCGGCACCATTCGTAGGTCCACCCATACATAGCTAGACACTAAAAAGTAACAAATAAAATTTAAAAACTTCGTTTAAAAAAACCGACTTCAAAAACTAAAAAACTAAAATGTATAAAATAACTTATTTCTAAAGCTATATTATTAATATATATTATCTAAAACATCTTGAAGTCGGTGCAAAGCAAAACATAAAAATTACTATATTTTGAAAATTACTAAGCACCGACTTTAAGATGTTTTAGATAATATATATTAATAATATAGCTTTAGAAATAAGTTATTTTATACATTTTAGTTTTTTAGTTTTTGAAGTCGGTTTTTTTAAACGAAGTTTTTAAATTTTTCAAACATTTCATATTATTAAATGGCTTACAAGTTTGCATTAAAAACCCAAGATTCTTATAAGCTCGGTCAGTAAGGTATCTATATGTTTCACAAAACTCATTTTAAAATATAAAAGTACACCAAGATCCTGGACTTCTTTTGTTCTTACTAATGATGTATTACTAATCACATAGTCAAAATTAATTAATTTAGTTTTACGTGTAAAAGAAATGGCAACACATTTGTCTATATTGACGGATATATGGTTTTTCCTATAATACTCGGAGAGTCTGTCTAGGTCGTCTTGAATTTTTAAGCAATCTTCTATAGATCGAACAGCCATAAATATTTTTTTATCATCGGCATAGAGTAGGTGCCGAGCATTATTAAAACAAGTATCTAGATCAGAAAGATACGCGTTATAAAATAAAGGTCTTAAGTGGGATCCCTGAGGCACGCCTGATGGAATACAAACGTAATCAGACTCGTATCCACCAACAACTACCGCCTGTCGTCTATTTGTGATGTAAGATTTAACCCATCTGAAGAGATCGCCCTGTATTCCGAGGTTATACAATTTGGTTAATAGTATATGATGATCGACGCGGTCAAAGGCCTTTTCAAAATCCTTATAGATAACATCCGCCTGCGCATTAGAATCTATATTATTTAACACCAATCCGACAAATTCACAAAGATTCGTATTTACAGCAGATCTTTTACGCTTTAGCTAATGTTGGAAGTAACTGTAACATAAATAAAGTCGTGAACCATTTTCTCAAATAATTTTGGAATAGAACTCAAAATGGATATGAGTCTGTAGTTTCGTATGACTAATTTTGAGCCTTTTTTTGTGCACTGGTACAATATTAGCAGCTTTCCATAAATCAGGAAAAACTCATTCCTTTATAGACCTATTAAAGATTATATATTAAGGTAATACAGAAATACTATTTTACCTCAATTATTAATTAACATAATCGATTTCTATTAACTAATTTCAATGATTAGTAATATTAAAACACTTACGCCACACGATTAAATATATCAGCCCGTAAATAGCCCACTGCTGGGTTCGGACCTCCCATTATAGGGGGAACGGACAGTTTACTCGCCACGCTTGTCCAAGGCGGCTTAGCAGGTTTGACACATCGGGTATCTCGATGTGCAGGTTGCATCACGATGTTTTCCTTCACCATTGTTAGCACGTGGTAATTGTAACAATATGCACATTAGATCAGAAAACTTAATTAGTTTGCATGAGTTCCAGCCAGAATCGAACCCACGCCCTTTGAGTGTGGGTCGTGTACGCTAGCCATAACGCTATCACGACTTACCACCACACGATTAATTCACTCAAAATAACTAAACCAGCTACATTTATTAAAAATACCAACACAATTAAAATAAACCTTAAAATCCCTCTCATCTTTTTTTAATTAGGGTCCAAGAATATATGACAGCGTATCCATCTCTTTTAAGAGAGATTTTATAAACAAACTACCTTTCATGTGGTGTATAAGTGTTGCTTCTCGGCGGTTGTTTGCTTTGATTGAATTAAATTATCGACGTAAAGTCACTAGTTTGTCGGTATTCTATAGGATACACTTTGGGGAGTTTGCCACGGAATTACATGAATTGGTTCCTCCTTCACTACTTTACCACCGGACAAGCAGACTTACGCATTCACGCCACCGATATATGGTGGAAATACCAACAAAGCGGACGAAACGCTGTGCTTCCACTTTCATCATACGCACCGCTGAAGAGTGGAACTCTTTACCATCGTCTGTTTTTCCTGAAGAATACAATCTAGGTGTCTTTCAAGTCTCGCGTGAACAGGTATCTTCTAGGTAAGCGTGCTCCACCCTAGACTGTATTTGCCCCTGACACCAGGCGCAATTTCAGCCAAATGCGAATCTATTCAATTAAAAAAGAAAAAAAATACGTTGATTTTAGGTTATTACAAAAACTTCAACAACGATGTGTTTTCAAGAAGACTTTTTATAAGTGTTACCACTCTATAACATAATTAATTGCACAATCTTTTAGTGTTGCCATTTATATAATGGTTCAGTGTCACTAGCGACACCTTGTTGTAGACAGTGGTAATAAATGCCTTTGTGATTATTTTCAGACATGAAAAGATCCGACGAAGACAAAAGCTGGGAGACAATTGTTACAACAATAGTGTGTTTTCTCGTTCTCCCAATTTGACCCTCAGTAGGTAAGTACACACATTTATTTTAAGGACATATACAAGTGAAACAAACACATTTAAAGTAATTAATAAAATACAATAAAAAAGAGAAACTAACCATAAAGTATCAGAAGATATACATATTGTTATGAGTTGCAGGACTCGAATTAAAATGTCGTTTGACTTATTATAGAGTTTATTAGAACTATACAAACACGTATAACACAGGTACAAATATAATAACACGCGCAAAGTCCGTCACTAAATAGATTACCGAATGTAGTACACACGTCTTGCTTTGCGTGTGGTTATCGCTCGACTGCCTCGTCCATCAATCGAGGCCTTGCTTTATACTGCGCGGATGCAATATGTCTGCCCGACTGCGTGGACGGTATTTCCTAGAATCACACCTGGCTAATGACTGCCATAAAAGATTACAATACACAATGAGCTGTGTTTCTACTCGCAAATTTTAAATACAAAGTAAACAAAAGAAGTCCAAATGCCGAAAAAGTAATAAAATGTGTTTCTACAGGGCTGCAGGTGTGAATTTGTCTTTGTCGGCACCTAGGTCGTAACAATATTATGTCCTGAAAATTGGATCAAGCTCAGCAAAATGAGAACCTGTTAGACAAACACTGATCTTCCGCTTGAACCTAGAGCGACGTCACGGCAAACTATACATTATATTATATTATTAATAAATAATTATATTATTGTGCTAATAAAGACAAATAGTTCAATAAATTTAGAAATATTTATAACATAAAATTCATATACTAAACCATATAACATACCATTTGATAAACACAGTCAGGCCCGCTTGCATAACGATCGCCTTTAAATAAAATTAGTTAATCATATTAAAATAACTAAATACGTTTTACACAAAACATATTGACAGGTTTTTAAACAAATTTAGCGCCAAATTTTGCGTTGTGCAAGACGCTAATCGTATTTAAGGGTGTTAAATGCGTTTAGTGTTTCTTAAATAAATTTAAGGAACCTTATGCAAGCGGCCCTCAGTATTTGTTAGTTAAATATTGTTACGACCTAGGTGCCGACAAAGATGAATTCACACCTGCAGCCCTCTAGAAACTAGTTTTATTACCTTTTTGGCATTGGACTTCTTTTGTCTACTTTGTTTTTAAGGTTTGTGATTCGAAAAACATCCCATTGTGTATTGTAATCTTTAAGGCAGTCATTAGCCAGGTGTGATTCTAAGAAATTCGATCCACGCGGCCGAGCAGACATATTGCATCCGTGCAGTATAAAGCAACGCCTTAATTGATCGATAACCAGCCGCGAGGCAAGACTTGTGTATATTCGGTAATCTATTTAGTGACAGACTTTGCGCGTATTATTGAATCGTGCATTACGTTTGGCCTGGCTGCGTTCAGTTATATTTGTACCTGTGTTATACGTGTTTGTATAGTTCTAACAAATTCTATAGTAATTCTAACGGCATTTTAATTCAAGTCCTGAAACTCGTAACAATATGAACTGAAAAGTCCATGGCCATCTATTGGACAAATAAATAGTCCAACCACTTTATTTCTAAGGCAGTAATTAAACGATTTATCTGACTATAGAGAAATCGGCTCTAAATAACAACAATGTAACATTTGTTTGTAGAAGACATAAAATTATTGAAAATTAAAAATCTATAAATAATATTTGAATTAGTAACATTGTTCAAAAACTCCCTTTAAAAAATATAGCTGACATATTTTTCCAATAACGGCAATATAATAATGGACTGAAAATATGTCAGAACGAATCTGTTTTTTGGGATCGGCTTAAAACTCAAAGGACGCTTTGTGTTTTTGATAAATGTAAAGTGAATCATGGAGCGTTGATATAGGGTTTATCATTTGTTTTAGGCCGCGTAAACGCTGGGCCAACGATAAAATAAAATATGTTTATATAAAAATGTGTTCATTTAAATGTATCTGACCTAATCAAATCTTAATTTGCAATGAACGTGCGAAAAATCGAAATGTGTGCTGGGTGGGATACATAGTAGAAGTGAAACTTCAACGGACAAGTGGAAAAAACGAATCGCAACGGACAACAACAAGCAACCGTAAAACTGCAAGTTAAAATTTTATTGCCATTAGTTTTCTCACTTTTCCGTTGAAGTTTCGCTTTTTCTGATTAACATATAAATATAATGATTCTTTATGAATTGGAGACATTACATTGATGTATTGCTCGAAATATCAAAGATTAGGAAAATTATAATAGAAAAAATTACTTCAAAATGCAATCATAACAAATTACTTATTGCAAGGCATGATTCTACCACCGCTTCGAAAGTAATTTTCGTTCGTTCCTTTCCAAGCATTTATTTTAGTTTAGACAGCTCGATGACGGATCAATTAGTAATTATTGTGATGTACTAATGTTAGTATTATTTAGTAGTTATTTACTCGATTTCTTATAAAAATTGACTCCATTTATAAATAAATTTTTAACTGACTTCCAAAAGGAAGGAAGGAAGGAGGAGGTTCTCAACTTGACTCGAAATAGCTGCCATTTGGTCCCCAAAAAAATTGTCATAGTTTGGCCCAGTAGTTTTCATTCTATGAACATTTTTTATGAAAAAAAAAATCCATTCCGTTCCATATGTACATCGATTACGCTGAGATTTATTATCCGATTTAAGTGATTCTTATTTAGTTTGATACGGAATAGTTGCCATTTGGTCCCCTAAAAATTTAACACACTTTGGCCCAGTAGTTTTCATTTTATGAAAATTTTTTATGAAAAAAAAAACACTCCGTTCTATATGTACATCGATTACTCTGAGATTTATGATCCGATTTACGTGATTCTTTTTTAGTTTGATGCGGAATAGTTGCTATTTGATCCCCTAAAAATTAAACATTTTATTTTATTTTATTTGGGGGGCTAACAGCTATCATTAATAATAACTAAAAATAAGATAGATTTAGAGAAGCTATTAATATTAATAAAGCCTCCACAGATAACAGTAAAACTAAGAAGTAAAAATAAAAGAAAATTATACAAAGAAACAATAATAAAATTTGCACAAATATAAGGTACTTAAACTGATAAATCCGAGTTTGAATAGAATTTGACCAACTTTGCGCTAAACAATGCTACACTATTAGTTAATTATAGTATTAACATAGTTGGGCTCGGTAGTTTTCATTTTACGAACATTTTTTTTATGTATTTTTTTCCGTTCCCGTTTCTTGGGCCTACCCATAGCTAGACAATAAAATGTAACAAATAAAAAAACTTCGTTTACAAAAACCCATTTCAAAAACTAAAGCGTATAAAATAACTTATTTCTAAAGCTATTTTTAATATATATTATCTAAAACATCTTGAAGTCGGTGCAAAGTAAAAAATAAGATATAATTAAAAATAGCTTTCGAAATAAGGTATTTTATACTTTTTAGTTTTTGAAGTCTGTTTTTTTAAACAATTACTTTTCTTTCAATTAGAACATTTTTTTATTTTCAAATCGATTACTTTGGATTCATTTACGTATAGTGTCGATAGTTTAATAGTCTGTGCATTACATGCCTCACAGGCTACATTCCATTAGAGACTCACAGCGACAATGTTCACGACCGCGATTTTTCCCGTTTGGCTTGCTTGCCGGCGTTACAATCATAAACCCAAGTGGAACGGTTATTCGACCCCCCTCTTGACATGGGTCGTGTGATCGAAAATGATGACGTCATTAGTGACGTTGCCGCTACGACGACAACGACCGCCGTCGCCTTGTGGAATGGCTAACGGATTATTTTGGGCGTTATGAGCTACTAATAGACCGCGCTGACAGATCAGCAATATTACGTCACCCTCAACAATAAAGTACGAAAATTATGTCATGTGAACTTTACTGTTATGTCAAGTAATGTGTAACTTGACAGACGTGCAAACTTCAAAAGTAAAATAATCCCTTGAAGACACTATAGATGGATATACTCCAAAAAGAATGAAAGCAACTGCCAAAATCTGAGATAGAAAAGATAGCTTAAATAAGAAGAATTCTCTGGTATCGTAAATCAAAGACATGTCTTGATTCCTCGGCTTTTACGCCCAGAATTTTAATGCCCACGTATCTCGTATAAGGCGGTAATGTCATGTTTATTGAGCGAATATATTTTACGAGCGGCCATTTTTGTGTAATAGGCTATTTTGAGCTATAGGCCGGCGGCGATCGATAAGAACCTGATACTTTCGAAGTAAAATTAATGATGTGAAAAATAATACTTTTCATGTACTGAATATTTACGGGCAATATTTATTATTAACATATTATACTGTTACGTATTTGTAGGGGTTTATTTATAGGATGTAAATTCGAAAATGCCATTGGAACTATCGCAATATTTATTAGAATTCTTCGAAACCCCCGCGACAACCTATAACCCCCCTCTTTCCCCCATTAAGAACTACAGTACTAGGTGCTAACTCCCCTATCTCTAGAATGTGTAGAATTCTCAACAACAGCAGTGTCGTTACCGACATTCACTTTGACTCTAATAGTTCATTTTATAAAAAGATTCGTTTAGCCCAACAGAACACTTATTAGACAGACTGACGGACGTACTAATTTCTTTACCTTACACATTTATACATTTATTTATGTTATATTTATTATTAGAGTCTAAATAAATAACAGAGAAGACATTATACTGCAGGCTGTGTTCACCTATAATTAGTTTTTACATCGCATTGTAAACCTTAGGCATAAGTCTGGTAACTGATCAAATGTACACGACTGTTGGTGATCCTTATTAAAACAAAATAAATAAAACATCTTATAATTCGTAGACACATCGAACATATTTTTTACTTCAAATTACTAAATGATAAATACCCGTAAATCCATCTAGCGACGCGAAGGCGGAAATAAACATGAGAGCAACAAATAAAAATTGTCGCTGTCGTTGTCGTTGCCTGGCGGTGTGTTAATGGCTGGCTACACTGTTAATTTGACTTTAACAATAAACAAATAGTATATATGTGTGTGTTAAATACATGGTAGTGTATGTAATATTTTTGGAACGAAGTTACTTATCGCGCGTTGCGAAAGGGGGCTAGACGGAAAAAATTAAGACCAAAAGTTGTAACGACACTTTTTGCTATAGTTGTAAGCCGTGCGCCGTGCGCGTGTTAATTAAGTTTATATTACATTATATTTGTTAATAATAATAAAAAATATATTATTAAAACTTATTTTTTTTTTAATTACAATTCCTTCACTAATTAATCGAAAGGAACTTCGTTCCATCCGGGTGTCCCTTGACACGGCTCAAGTTTTTTTTATTTATTGAACTAATGTATTCTTTACGCATAATTAAGAAAAATTGTATTCTGCACGCCTTCTCTATATAAACTATAAGTGTGCGAAATTTCATACTCCTCCGTCCGCGCTATTTTCGTCAAAAGGGGTACAAAGTTTTTGCTTCACAATAAAAAATAATTGTTTTAAAAATTATTTGAACGTGTACACCAATGTTTTAGACAACATGTTCCTCAAAGTTGATGGACGTGATGTTATATCTTATTGGATTTTCCAAGTTTCATATCGGAAGTGGATGAGCTGCCGTTGCACGTTGTTAAGTTCGTAACTTAAGCTTCGACGGGGGTCTCAAGTTTACGCCACAACATGTTGTTCTGTTTACTTTCTCTCTGTTACGGAAGCGGGAATTTGCGTTTAGATTCTAGCAGCGGATAAAATAGTTCCATTTTGAACATCTTTTATAAAACTTTAATAATAGTTATTTATTTAATTATGGAAAACCTACAGCCATTTGAAGTTTTCGCCAGTAATATTGTTGCGAAGCGGTTCTTTTGCAGGTGTTTACTACTTATAAAATTTGATTGATATTTTTTGCGCTAATCCCTTTGTACGCTTCCCGGTAAGGCGTCATAAATCCTTCTTTCTATTGTATGCATTTCATGCGCATTCTTAGAAGGCATTTAGTTTACGAGTATAGAATTTAGAGGAACAGCGGACTTGGTGCCAGGAGCCCATGTCCGATTTACAAATGTCGGTCCGTTGTGTATGAGTTAGTGGGATTTTAATTGCGGTCAAGGAGTTTCCTGGTGTGCTTTGGAGGGAGTATCTTATAACGACGAACGTTGCGCGATTTATGTTATTAAGATTTTCTGCTTTACAGTTTGGTTTTGTTGCATTCGGTTTTATTTGTAAGAAATGTGAATTACGTATACTTCTAATAAAGTTTGTGATAATTCCAACGGCATTTTAATTCGTAGCCCACAAATACGTAACAATATCTTATTTAAGTAACACGCAGATATACTTACAATACACTATAAAGATAGTCACAAAATATGGCTTAGACACCGACTGGCTCCCGAAATATTGATCCCAAATGCCGTAATATCGTTATTTATACTAATTTCAGATAACAGTAAAAAATAAACATTATTATAAAATCTACCGTTATTTTTAGCCATTTTACCGGTAAAAAATATAATAATGATATTATTTTTATCAGTAATTATACCGTTATAACTATGTTCTGTTACCATCGTCGCCTTCTTTCACTCGCAAAGATTGTCAAACAGCACTGTGCTAAGAGCGCGCGTATTATTTAGAGTTTTGTTTGTCGATTGTTTCGGTAACATGCAGTCGTAATAAAGTCAGTTCTTAAAAATGTCCACGTCGCTTGAAACAACGTAAAAATTACCGATACTTACAACGTTATACGTACAATATTTAACGTTATATTATAACGTTAAAATCATAAAAGTTATCAAGTAACGGTAAAAAATATAACGGTATGGCAGTATCTTTTTCGAAACCGGTAATTACCTATATTTTTAAAGGTAATTGATAACGTTTTCAACCCTGGTATGTGCGAAGCAAAACATAAGAAAACAACAAAAATTTAGTAATTTTTATATTGTACTTCGCACCGACTTCAAGATGTTGTAGAAAATATTTATATTGTGCATTTCAGTTACTCTTGTAGTCGGTTTCTCTCTTCTCTGCGTTAAAAAAAAAATATAGGTATTTGGAATACAAAATGATTATATAAATTTGTTACCGTAAAAAGCAAATTGTATTTACAGTAATATCCCATTGAACCATGATGGAAAATTACTTTTAAAGAGTTATAAGCATACTGGAAGAGACGAGGAAGGAAAAATGAATGGAATTTATAAGAAAACGTTATTTTTTTTATAATTTACAGATTTTGAATAGTTCAAAATCAAATTCAAAATAAGTTCCACTGGAGATAAATTATCGCTTAGCATGCAGTAAAACAGGTATTTCGGTGAGAGTACTTATTTTACCGCACCGTCCATTGTAAAAGCAAAATGTGTTGAAAATACTATTTTCATTGTATTTTTGATATAATTAATCACTGTCAAAACCATAGATACATATAAATCAATTGCAACCCCAAAATCCACCCCCACATCTGTGTGTGATGTTTTTACGCTTCGTCAGTAATTGTTAGTTTTAAATAATTCTGTTAAGCGTGTGTGTGTGTGGGGGGGGGGGGATCCAAGTATAATTGAAGGTTCTGTAGAGGTCATATTCGCAAGATCTCCTCTCTCGCCCTCTCTCGTTCAGCGGCCTCCTTTTGAGACATTACTGTCTTGCAGAATATGGATGCTCCCTCCCAATGATTGTCGCTGTGCAGCATGGCCGGACTAGACTAGCCAGGAATCGATCGGACCTACGAAAGCCTCGAGTTCAAATCTCTGCGCTGCTCATGCTGCGCAACCAGCGTATGTAAAGCAGAGTCCAGCACGTCACATAGGCAGCACTGAGGGGAAGGCAGACATCCCACAATCTGATGCAGATTGCACCCGTGCCCTGTAAGTATCTGCATGTATCTGTAACATCACTATTATGTCAATCACAACAAGCGAGGTGGATATGGAGAGAGCATGAAAGTAGAGTAAACGCGGTCGAGATGCGAGCACTGCGCAAAATCTGCGTAGTGACGCTCGCGGACCGCGTTCGTAATACCGAAGTAAGAAAGAGAGTTGGTCTGAAAGAGAGTGTCGAAGGTAAGGAAAGGAATGCTCCGGTGGTTCGGGCATGTGGAACGAATGTATGATGAAAGAATTACTAAACAGATATACAATGCAAAAGTGGATGGATGCAGAAGTCGCGGAAGGCCACGACACACCTTCCATGATCAAATTGATCGTATACTAGCAGAAGGTGATGTCAGGAGTCTTAAGAACAGACGAGCGTGCATGACAAGAGCTATGAATGTCAAAGAAGCAAGTGAGATGTGTTAGAATAAGCCTGAATGGCGGTCTGCTGTTCGTGCCTACCCCGCAAGGGACCTGGCGTGAAGTTATGTATGTATGTATGTATGTACAACAATAGAGTACGACAATTATTACGTCATTTGTTTGAGTGGGTTTTGCTGCGAAGAAATGTGCAATTTGATAGACGTGCAAACGTCGAAAGTATAATAAACGCTTGGACACAGTTATAAAAATATTGTGTCAGCTAATTTTTGAAACTATGACCTCAATCTTCTTGTCGATTATTCCACGTGGTAATTTAAAAGTTAGACCACAACTGTTTACGACTTTCGAAGCGGGTATCACTTCAACTATTGCCTGAAATAAAATAAGTCATAAAAGAACGTCATTATGATTTTTTATTATCTCATTAAATATACTCCAAATATTATAGAGTACATTATTTTATACTGTTACGAGTGCGAGGGACTCGAATTAAAATGCCGTTAGAGTTACTATAGAGTTTATTAGAATTATACAAACACGTATAACACAGGGATCAATATAACCGAACACAACTAGTCCAAACGTAATGCAGAAGGTCGTAATTCAATTAAATGCGCAAAGTCCGTCACTTATTAGATTCCCGATTGTAGTATACATGTCTTGCTTCGCTCGTGGTTATCTCTCGACTGCCTTCCCCCTCCATCAGGTCATCGTTTTATACTGCGCAACTGCAATGTCCCCGTATCTAAGGCGACTTAATCCGACAAACTTGGCTAATGACTGCCACAAAAGGTTACAATACCACAATAGACCATTTTCTAATCACAAATTTTAAACACAAAGTGAACAAAAGAAGATGATCATAAAAGAATTTAAATGTTATTAGTTCAATCGCCGACGAGTAATAAATGTGCTTTGTTTCAGATATGCAGGTGGATTTTGTTTTTGTCGGGACCAGAGTTGTAACAGTATGTATGTTAAATATATATCATCTATTTAATATATAGAATTGCTGCATATATATCATTTATGTATTTATTATTAAAGAGTAAGTAGCTTGTGCTATATGTTACGTAAACCACTATCACAATTATCATCTCAATTTTTTCCTGGAGTTATCTGGAGGAGATCGCTTTTTAGCGATAAGACCGTCCTTTGTACATAATAATTTAAACTATATCTAATAATTTTAGTATTTAAATTTATTTTTGTATTGATGTATAATAAAGTGTTATCTATCTATATATCTGCCACGATATTTTGTTTGTCTTTTATTCCGATGTTTCGGCCACTCATCAGTAGCCGTGATCACGGAACACAGAACTACTCTAGCTTCCGATGACAGTGCGTGTGCGAAAGAGACAACACCACACATACTAGGTAACGAAAAAAATACAATGCACAAAGACAGATGCAAATGACCATTTCACAGGGGTTCCGTTATTGTGTTCCGTGATTCCGTCATTCCTACGGAACCTTAAAAATGACCGAAATTTGAGACATGCCCGCGATTGTTGGTGTTGATGCATGCGATTGACACTTTAATGTATATGTCATGCTGTCATTATCTAAGTGTCCGTTATTTCCTGTATTAAAGAAAAAGCGTGATTTTGTATATAGGAGTTATTATTCCAAATAAAAATAGTAAAACATTGGTCCAGCGTCATCGGATTGTGATTTGGTTTCAATATCATGGATTGAGACATTACTGTGTTGTCAAGTGGAAACATATAACTCTAGTTAGTTAGGTTAATATATATAGATATAGACATAAGACACATACTTCATGCAGCAATTAACAGATGCACTCTAAATTAGCATAAGTTTAGTATTGAACTTAGAATAAATTAATATAACAAGTTATTCGTAAGGTACAACACAACACAAACATCATTGAATAAATGTCACACACAATAACAAAAATAACAAATAAGCATGTATAAAATCTAAAAACTTTCTTCTAAATTAAGTTGTAATAACTTGTTTTTTAAAAATGTTATTAAATACTTTTGGCTTTTGGAGTCCTGGATATCATGTAGCAGCAGAGTGCTAGCCAAGACAAGTAAAACGAGCCCAAACACGACGGATCTATCTTGTTTTGTACGGGAGTTCCTATGGCCACCTTCCAACTCCATCATCAGATCAGCTCCATGGTACCATATTAATGCACTGTCACGCGATATACATATGCGTGCAAAATTTCAGCTCAATCGGAAACCGGGGAGTTGGTCAAATTTGCCTTGCAAGATTCCACACGAACTTACATACATAGGTTGCATTGTAATATACATTGCAAGCTAGATAAAAGCTGGTCAAAAAGGGTACTGAACTCGAGTCTGTAAGTTTGTTAAAAAAAACATATAACTCTATACAAAATCTGGTACTTATATATAAATACATAGAAAGGGAATTTGTTTGTTTGTATATCCGTGTCACGGGTTTCGATACACATTCTCAATTTTTGATATGTACATATTTGAGTCGTGATGAATACACGATACTTTTATCTCGAAAATTGTAAGAGATCAGAAGGGATCATGTTGCAAAGTTAATTTATTTCAACATCGCCTCTGTGGTTGAGCGGGCAAGTGTTAGCCGGCCGAACGCAGAGGTTCCGGGTTCGATTCCTGGCTTGGTAGATTTCGGAAACGAACTTTATGTTATTTACTATGGTCTGGGTGTCTGGGATCAGCCCCACAGTGGTCCGTTGTATTGCCACCCTTAACAGTGGCGTAGCTTGCTTAACTTGGGCGTGGTTGTCAGTTTGTGATGGTTCGTGATTTTTAAAACGTTATTTAAAATATTACTTGGGTGATAGCGTGAGCAATGAAAAACATGAGAACAAGAAGCGAATCAATTGGAATTGACAATTACATACATAAAGCAGAAGAAGACAGGAGTTCAAACTGAGACGGAAAATCCCTAATCTATCCATATAGGAAGAGAGAAATAATACAATCTCCTGCTTTAGAGCGGCCTGTCGTAAGAGGCCATCCCTAGTTTGTACCACATTACTAGCACCTTTATTGTTACGAAAGATACCGCTTGACATCAGGTGGGCCGCCTGCTTGTCTATAAAAAAAACCTATAGTGTGATATTCTTGGCCTCATCGTCTTGTTTAATATGTTGATGAGGTATACTATTATAGAAAAAAAATAGTTTTATTTATTTATTTCGAGACGATAATTCTACTCACAAAAATATTTAGAGCAAAATCTAGTTAACTTATGCGCTTGCAATCATTTAGATGGTATACTATACCATACTATAAATATATATATATATATATATATATATATATATATATGTCGGAGGGAAGCTATGACTATGACGATATGACGATGTATTGTTGACTGGATGTATAACGCACAATATCATTTGTTTACATTATAATCACTTCTAAAATTCTTAATGTAATTTAATTAGATTTGTTAATGTTTCTATAACTTCAAGATCGTTCTAACCTAATAAAAGTTATGAATATTGTAATTTAATAAACGACCAATCAGAGCAGAGCATATGGCGGAGCGGGGTCGGCGCCTTCTATACTTTGAGTAATATCTACTTGGGTAGACTGAGGAGTTTTTGTGACACATTGAGTTGATGGCAGCAGGTCGAGTTGGACCTTAGAGTATTTTAAAGAAAGTGTTTTAAGTTAGAAGTATGAGCGGGTGCCCTGAACCCGCTGCTCGGTCTAAACTATGTCATAACGTTGATCAAATCTAAATTAAAAGTGTATAAACCGTGGCTATTGTGTTTTATGCTCGCATTTCATCCTGATGACGCCCACTAAACCTGAAATAACTAAAGATGTCGTGAGAACGAGGCCGTTCTGCGACATATATATATATATATATATATATATATATATATATATATATATATATATATATATATATAGGTATACAATACTAGGTACTACTTAACTAACTAACTAACTCCGATGGCTCAGCGACCCAAAATGTGTCTTGGCCTCCGAAACGAGAACACGCCACCTGTTCCTGTCCTGTGCGATTTCTTGCCAGTTAAGGGGCTTTAAGCTCACACAGGTCAGCCTCCACTCTGTCCCTGCACCGGTACTTGGGGCGACCGACCGGACGTCGCCCATCCGATCGCCCCAAATAGGCCCTCTTCACACTTCGATCCTCTTCCATCCGTTCCACGTGACCGAGCCAACGGAGGCGGTGAGATTTTATTTCTCCTAGTATGTTAGGCTCGGCCACGAGGTTTTTAATTTCAACGTTGATATGGACCCTCCAGCTGCCATCGTCTCTCATCGTTGGAACCAAAATCTTGCGGAGAACCTTTCGTTCAGCCACTAACAGCTCGTTCTCTTCTTTTCGGGTAAGCGTCCAGGCTTCGCAACCGTACAGCAGGATGGGCCGTATGACGGTTTTACTAGGTACTACTTACTAGGTAATAATAGCTGCTCGCTCCAACCTTTTATACTATCTTCTGTATAACGTTTTTATTCTGCATAAGATGTAACATACTGCGAAGCAGTATACATAGAATAGAAAGATTTAAATTATGACTTAAATGTATGACCTTCAAAAAGTGTTGTACAATGGAATTTATTTTGAATAGAAACTTTTGAATTTGCCCCCGACCTCGTCCGCGCTTGACTTGAAATTCCCTCTGGATTCTCGTAACACAAAGTACTGCAGCATTAGAAAATAATAGGCTATCGTTTTGCTGTAACCTGTGTCGGAATAAGCTAACTTTTATGCGTCCGAACAACTACTAAGCGGTACCGGGAAAATTTCCGCGAAATTCCCAGGGTAAAAAGTAGCGTAAATTTTAAGTTTCTTAGACTTAAAATTTGCTGTCGTTCAGCGAAAACCGCATCGACACCGCCCAGTAGTTTTCAAGTGAATTCCAAGCAAACCGACAAGAAACCTACAAAAAATCGTTTTCTCCATCGTTATATAGTCTATTCCAGTTGGTTTTTTTTAAATAGCTTCGATGTAGTACAAACACGGCACGCTTAGAATTTTCTAATATTATATAGATTAAATGATCAAATTTGTTAATTTTAATGACGACGGCATATAAAAAGATACGACTGCACGAATTTGACGAGGTAGTTGATATTAGTGATGTTGTAAAGAATCTTGGGATTGTCATTGACAGAGAGCTGTCATGGAGGCCTCACTTGACCAATCTCAGCCGAAGAATCTTTGCGTCGGCAGCTTGAGCTTAGAAGACTTAAAAATTTCCTCCCTACTGCTACTAAAGTAATGCTTGCTCAATCTCTGTTATTACCCATACTTGATTATGCTGATGGCAGTTATGTCGACTTAACCCAAGAACAACTGAATAAGCTCGATCGACTTCAAAATGTCTGTATACGGTTTATATTTGGGTTGCGCAAATATGACCATGTTTCCGAATGTCGTAAGAAGCTTAAATGGTTACCTATTCGCCTTCGCCGGAATGTTCACTTACTCTCTCTTTTGTACAATATCCTTTATGATCCTCGTATCCCTCTGTATTCAAAGGAACGTTTTGATTTCCTACATCTTTCTCATTCCCGTTATTTGCGCTCTAGTAATAATCTCTCCTTAATGACACCTGTACACACTTCTTCCTTCGTTGATAACTCTTTCACGGTACAGGCTGACCGTTTATGGAACTCCCTGCCACTCAACACAAGACAAGCTAAATCCGTATTGTCTTTTAAAGTGATGGTTACTAAATATATTTGGTCCTCGCAAGTCTAAAACGTGCTGCTGATTCTATATATAGTATTGTGGGGTCATATGTTCTTTATTATCTTAAATTGTCCTTTATTTATATTTATCGCGTGTTCTCCTACCGGGACAACATCAAATAAAAAATGTTTTACAAGTAAAATTCTGTAATCATTCACACAGTCACGTACACATCTAAGAGCGGGCAATGAACAACGGCGCACAAGTACACGGTCACGAGCCAACTGACAATCGGCCTACGTCGCCCACTGGTCGCTACTTGTGTCCCTACAGTATGATATATCTTATTTTTGTATAGTATATAAAGTATATTATTATTTATTTATTTACTTACTCTTGGGATGTTTCTTATTATTTATTGTTTTCACCGCCACTGTCTTAATTTTTTCCTTACTTTAGGGGGTTGCCTGGAAGAGATCGCTTTAAGCGATAAGGCCCTTTGTTCAACATGTACTGTACTTAGTTTTAAGAACGTAGTTTTAATAATTGGTGAACAATAAAGTGTTTTCATTAATTCATTCATTCAGACTGCAGCGCCATCTATTTGCCTATATTGTTATCCCTCGGGAACAGTCTTTTAGTCTAAATGAGGGGTCCTTTACTGTACTTAAGTAATCCCACGGGAACCTTAGAATTTTCCGGGATGAAAACGAGCCTATGTGCTATTCCAGACTTTATCTCTGTGCAAAATTTCATCCAGATTCGTTTAGCTATTCTGACGTGAATGAGGAACAAACATCCATCCAACTTTCGCATTTAAATATGTGTCTATTTATAAATATTGTTACGAACTCTTTCGTATTTATTTTTAAATATGTTCTGTTAGTTAGGAAAGTGACGTTTCTGTTTATCTTAGTTACCAATTATACTTGTATTTTTCACCATCGTTGACCAGCGTATTATTTCTCAATATTCTTATTAAATTCATACAGTCCTCAACATTTTGGTCCTTCTACCGTTTCTAATAACAACGATGGTGAATACGCGATCACATAAAATAACGACCGACTCCAACCTCCCGTTGGGTGAGGCTCAGGATTCTCGAGCGGCCCATTCGTCGTCGACTAGAAACATCGACGCGTCGCCGGGAAGCCACGAAGAGCCATCGCCGAGGAAAGGACGTCACACTGCGTCGCATTATACAAATGGATCGCACAATACAGGGAGTACTAAAATTTCTATCGCTAAAGCAGTAGCTGAAGCTGAGTATATTCGCCGTTTAGCCGACATAGAACGCCGGCAAATAGAGTTGAAAGCAGCTGAAGCCAAGTTAGCTTTAGATAAAAAAGTCGCGGAGGCAGAGTTACGGGCCGAGCTTGTCGCTGTAAGAAAAAGTGGAAGCGGCAGTTCACGGAGCCGTAGGGTGGAGTCGTGGCTTCAAAGCCATGATAACTTTGATGGTGATTCAGTAATGGGGCCGGTTAGCCGGCAGTCCAAGGTTAGCACTCCTGTGCTCGCTGTGCCACCGTCCAAAGAAATGCCATGTAACGGTAACTCTTTTTACCTTCCCAATGACGACTATAAAAATAGTATAAATTTAACTAAAGCCTTAGAAGGTTTAACAAACGTATTGTCTAATAAACCGAATTCAGTTAGTGTAAACCTACCCACCTTTGATGGCAGGTCAGCGCCTGAATGGCTTTCTTTTAAACGTATTTTTATTGATACACAAAAATTGTATTCAGCAGGTGAGAACCTGGCACGCCTTAGTAATGCGTTAAAGGGTGCTGCGCGTGAAGCGGTCTACGTCCTTCTGGTCTCCGCGCGTGACCCTCTACAGGTTATAAGCGCGTTAGAAAACAGGTTTGGTTGTCCTGAAAGAATTGTCCTACAGGAAATAAACTCTGTACGTGCTTTACCTAAAGTGAGTACTGAAGGTAAGGCTCTAGCCGTGTTTGTGTGTCGCGTACAGAATTGTGTGGAAATTATTCGTCTGCTGGATCAACCAGATTACCTACGCTCTCCAGAGTTATTCAACGCTCTTATAGGTAAGCTAAACCCTTTATTACGTGCCAGATGGATGGATTATGCTGTAAGTTACGATTGTGGACAGAGCAAACTTGAATTGCTTGCCGAATTTTTATCTCGAGAGGTACAATTACAAAATAAATTTGGTATATGTGTCGAAACTTATTGCCCCCCGTCAACATTTGGACAACAACCTTTTAGGTCACAAAATTACAGTAGACCTGGGCAAGACACACAAAAGTTCAATAGGATCGGGATAAACAATATTAGCATGCATTCTAAATCTTCTGAAAACACAAAATCGGAAAAATTATGCATATTTTGTAAAAATAGACATGACATTGCCAATTGTGATGACTTTTTGTCGTTGTCTATAGACAACAGATGGAAGTGGGTAAAATTAAACAAAGTTTGTCATCGATGTTTACAAAAAAGAGTGCATAGGTTTAAGTTTTGTAAAAATAAATCCTTATGTAGTGAAGAAGGATGTGCATATAAACATCATAAACTTTTACACCGTAGTGATATTAATGTAGTCGCGCATACGGACATCGCCGAGTTAGAACCAACTGTATGTAGCGTGCCAATTCAAATGACGGAGACGAGAAGATCAAACGAAGAACCCGTTAAAGAAGAAGCTGTGCACAATGCTTCGACATTTCACCATAATAAAAAATCTTTCCGTTCTTTATTAAAAATTATTGCTGTGAAAGTTACCGGTCCTTCCGCTTCTGTGGACACCTTTGCGCTACTAGATGACGGTTGCACTACGACGCTGATAGATTCGAATATTTCGAAAAGAATCGGTGCTGTAGGTCCTAAAGGCATTGTGAATATTAATTGTATGGGTGGACTATCAAAGATTAGTGAGTTTCACTCAGTAGATTTTTCTATACAAGGTTTGCATTCTTCAGAGGCATTTCAAATACATGGTGCACACTCGATTGAAAACTTAGGCGTAAGATGTCAAAGTGTAGTCCGCACTGAAGACTTAAGTATGTATAGTCATCTCTCAGATATTATTGATACTATATGTTATGAAAATGCACAACCTACGATCGTATTAGGTGTTGATAATTACCATTTACTAGTTCCGATTACCGCTAGAGTGGGGACAATTTCGGAACCGATAGCTATTCAAACAGCTTTAGGTTGGGTTGTTTGTGGACCTATTTCGCATGATAGTAAAGTCGAGTCACACGAAGTAGTCACTCATAATATTGAAACTAGCGAAAATGGTACTACTGATGAATTGATTAAAGAATACTTCAAATTAGAGTCAATCGGTATAGCTAAAAATGACTATCGTGGTACTTCCGATACTCATGCATTAAATATTTTAAACCAAACTGTGAATCGGCTTCCAGATGGTCATTTCGAAGCGGGTCTTTTGTGGCGGCCAGATATCAATAACGTGCCAAATAATTATAAATTAGCACTTCAACGTTTTTTAAGCCTTGAACAAAAAATGAAAAAAGATCACGAATATCGTAAATTATACCGCGAAAACATTCACGCTATGATAAATAAAAAGTATGCAGAGATCTGTGAAGAGCCGCCTACTGGTATTGTGTGGTACCTCCCTCACTTTGGTGTTACTCATCCCCACAAACCAGGTAAACTGCGTGTAGTACATGACGCCGCGGCTAAGTTTCAAGGTATTAGTTTGAATTCTCTTTTATTACCTGGGCCAGATCTTCTTCAACCATTGTTAGGAATCCTAATGCGTTTTAGAGAGCATCCTATTGCCCTAACGGCAGATATTCGCGAAATGTTTCCACAAGTGAAAATTCGAGAACAGGATCGTAATGCTCAAAGATTTTTGTGGCGAGACGACACCACACAATCAATTAAAGTTTATCGGATGTCATCCATGATTTTTGGAGCATGTTCTAGCCCTTGCACTGCTCTTTATGTTAAAAAAGTAAATGCTGATGAGTTTCATGGGGAGCTTCCAGAAGCAGCACATGCGACTATTTACGACACCTACATGGACGATTATATTGGTTCGCATGAAAGTGTCGAAAAGGCAGCTCGTTTAGCCGCAGATATTGTGGAATTAAATAAACGAGGTGGTTTTGAGATGCGTGGTTGGGTATCTAATAATATTGCTGCTTTGTCTGCTCTTCTAAAAGACCTCGTATCTGAAAAATGTTTTATAAAATATAAAGATTCTGTTGAATTGGGAAATCCAAATGAAACTCAGACAATTCGAATTCTAGGCTTAATTTGGCGTGCTTATGATGATGTTATAACATTTAGCACAGGTATCAAAAACGATATTTTACCAAATTGTATAACAAAGCGCGACATACTTGCTTCCCTGATGCGTGTCTATGACCCCTTGGGTATTTTAGGTCCAATAGTTTCTAGGGGACGTATTATGTTTCAAAATTTGTGGCGTAAAAACTTTAAATGGGATGACAAATTACCTCAAACTGAACTTGATCTTTGGAATATATGGTTCAAAGATCTAAGTTCGTTAGTCAATCTTGAAATTCCTCGATGTTATAGTTTGAATGAGTCGCTGGTAGTTAAACGTGAGCTTCATGTCTTCTGTGATGCTAGTGAGTTAGCCTACGCAGCCGTGGCGTATTGGCGAATAATTTATGCTGATGGAAGCATGAAGACTGCCCTTATCTCTAGTAAAAGTAGAGTAGCTCCATTAAAACCGACCTCCATTCCTAGATTAGAACTTCAAGGAGCATTAATAGCTAGTAGACTTGCAACTTTCATTATTAAAAGTCACTCGTATAAGCCTACAAAGCGGATATTTTGGTGTGACTCGTTAAATGTATTGGGGTGGATTCGAAGCGACGCTAGATCATATAAACCATTTGTCGCTCATCGTTTAGGCGAAATACTCGAAGCCACACAAGCTAACGAATGGCGATGGATTTCTAGCGACTGTAACGTTGCTGATGATGCTACCCGAATCAGTCGTCAATCGTTATGTGCATCAACACGTTGGTTTGTTGGTCCTAGTTTTCTACTCACACCAGAAAGTAGTTGGCCATCATCTTCACCAGTAGATATGGCTAGTAGAAACATCAACCATGACTGTGAGCTTAAATCTTCATGCGTGGTAAATCTTGTTACTTCAGTGTCATCTCCCATGCCTCTCGTAGTTAGCTCTGATAGGCTAAGTTCTTGGTTAAGACTTGTAAGAGCGACAGCTAGAGCTCATAAGTTTATTGACCTGTTACGGAGGAGAGGCACAAAACATATCACTGCAGAAGATTTACATAAAGCAGAAGTACATCTGCTAAGGCAGAGTCAAATAGATTCGTTTGCGAAAGAAATAGAGAGTGTTAAAAATGATCAACCGCTTTCGAGAAAAAGCAAGCTCTTGCATCTTAGCCCTACTATTGGAGAAGACAACCTTCTACGGCTAAAGGGCAGAATTGATCACACACCTCATATTACCCAAGAAACCAAACGACCGATAATCTTGGATTCAAGAAATAAAACGGTTAAACTGCTTATCGCTCATTATCATGCAAAGGCTGCACATGGAAACACTGAGATGGTAGTCAACGAATTGAGGCAATTTTATTGGATTATTCATCTGCGTAGCGCTGTACGATCCATTTCATTTGAGTGCAGAATATGTCGCATGAGAAGAGCACAACCATTCGATCCACCAATGGGCGATCTCCCCCTGGCACGATTAGGGCATCATAAGAGAGCGTTTACCTACGCTGGTTTGGATTATTTTGGCCCAATACAGGTATCTGTCGGCCGTCGTCGAGAAAAGCGCTATGTTGCACTTTTTACATGTCTTGTGACGAGAGCGGTTCATTTAGAATTGGTGTATAGCCTGAGCACCGACGCTGCCTTGATGGGTCTGCGAAGATTTATTGCTCGAAGGGGAGTTCCTACGGAAATTTGGTCGGACAATGGTACGGCGTTTGTTGGCGTCAGCCGTTTGTTAAGATCGTTGTACGGTGAAACCATAG
Organism: Dendrolimus pini; assembly: GCA_949752895.1. Lineage (NCBI taxonomy): Eukaryota > Metazoa > Arthropoda > Insecta > Lepidoptera > Lasiocampidae > Dendrolimus > Dendrolimus pini. Next base: position 21,898,083 of record OX457136.1, read on the forward strand.
AAGAGTTTGCAGCTAATGAGAGAATATCCTGGAAGTTTATACCACCCTCAGCTCCGTTTATGGGTGGAGCATGGGAGAGACTGGTTCGATCCATAAAAACTGCGCTAAAGGTTACTCTCAGAGAACGCAACCCTTCGGACGAAGTTTTAAGTACTGTGCTCTTTGAAGCAGAAGCTTTAGTGAACTCTCGCCCTTTAACGCACGTTTCATTCGATCCCAGACAGGAAGAAGCGTTGACACCGTTTCACTTCATATTAGGAACTTCTTCCGGAAAGTCAATTCCGACGACTTTAGATGACTCAGACCTGGTCAGCCGAAGCAGTTGGAAGAAATCAGTACGACTTGCTGATCACTTTTGGTCAAGATGGCTGAAGGAATATCTGCCTACTTTACTCCCAAGACGTGCACGAGGTTTAGTTCCAGAGCTTAAAGTCGGGGACCTAGTAATTATTGTCGACGACCAACTTCCACGAGGATCCTGGCCAAAAGGAAGAGTTATTTCTGTCCACCCTGGGCGAGATGGAGTCGTTCGAGTGGCTTGCTGATCACTTTTGGTCAAGATGGCTAAAAGAATATCTGCCGACTTTACTTCCCAGACGTGCACGAGGTTCAGTTCCAGAGCCTAAAGTCGGAGACCTTGTAATTATTGTCGATGATCAACTTCCACGAAGAACCTGGCCAAAAGGAAGAGTTATTTGTGTACACCCTGGCCAAGATGGAGTCGTTCGAGTAGCGGATGTACAAACTTCTGCTGGATTATTTCGTCGACCATTGAGAAAGCTGGTGCCTCTCCCCATTTGAAGAAAAATGGGAGAATGTTACGAACTCTTTCGTATTTATTTTTAAATATGTTCTGTTAGTTAGGAAAGTGACGTTTCTGTTTATCTTAGTTACCAATTATACTTGTATTTTTCACCATCGTTGACCAGCGTATTATTTCTCAATATTCTTATTAAATTCATACAGTCCTCAACAAATATTAAAACGTGTCTGAAAATAAATTATCTATTTCTGTAAATGTAAACTCTCAACAGAAATTGTTATAAATAACAAAGTAAAATAAAAGCTTTCAAAAGGAAATCAAGTCGTTTTAAATATTTTCTTGGTATTAATTCCTTATTCCCCGAAGAGAGTTGAGCTCTTTTAACATGGCTTATCTTGTTTAATATAAACGCGGAATATAAATGTTCAATGAGTTACTTAGGCTTAATGCCTCGGGGCAAGAATCAAGCGAACAGCGGAAAAACGCTTTAATAGTGATATTAAATTAACTATCATTAATCATTAATTTAGATTAAATATAATGAAGCACTGATTTATTTCACCTATTATTAGGCCCGGTACTGTACCTAATATACATTAGTGATATTCCAGAACTAAGCAGGACTCGAATTAAAATGCCGTTGGAATTATTTTAGAGTTGCTTCGCTCGTGGTTATCGCTCAACTGACTCCCCCCCCCCCTCCATTAGGTCATTGTTTTATACTGCGGAACTGCAATGTCTCCGTATCTTAATCCGACACACCTAGCTATTGACTGCCATAAAAGATTACAATACAACAATGGGCAGTTTTCTAATCACAAATTTTAAACATGAAGTACAAATGCCGCAAGGTAATAAAATGTGTTTTTACAGGTGTGAATTTGTTTTTGTCGGCGTCTAGGTCGTAACAATAGCACAGCTACTTTTGCGGATGACACAGCTATCATGGCCACAGGAGTTACCCACGAAGAAGCTGTGGAAAATGTCCAAAAAGCAGTTAATAGGATCTACAGCTGGACAAAAAAATGGAGTATTCTGCCCAATGAAGCCAAGTCGATCCACATTAATTTACTAACAAAATGGCAAATTATCACCCGATAACCCTACTAAAATTATAAATGTGAATGTAAGTTTGTTTGTTACGCTTTCACGCGAAAACTACTCAACCGATCATCATGAAACTTTGTATACATAGTCTTGGAGGTATTGGAAATAACATAGGATACTTTTTATGAAAAATAATTCCACTCCGACGAAGTCGCGGGCAGAAGCTAGTACATAAATAACACTGTAGTACCATATGAAAATACTGCAAAGAAGTGACACTTGACGCTAAACTGCGCTGGAAAGCTCACGTCGAAAAGAAACGCGAGAAACTGGAAGCTCACTACATAAATATGTACTGGCTACTTGGAAAACATTCAAAGGTGTCCGTGCCTAACAAACTGCTTCTTTATAAACAAGCCCTGATGCTAGTCTGGACCTATGGCGTACAGTTATGGGGCTGTACCAGGGGTGGTCGCCACCCAGTCGAGCAAACACCCTACCACCTGGCTGTGGGTTGTTTTATCGCCTGTTACGACAGGCCGTCCGGCCGCAGGAAATTGTATTCTTTCTCCGTTCCGGCACGGATAAATGCAGGAGCACAATTCTGCTATTACTATCTCCTCTAAATCAATGGCGTGTCACTTGCACACCCCTCAATCGTTTCAAAACATTTTAGTAGTATTTAGTAAATAGTTTTAGTAGAATACGCATATTTGACACTTATTGCAATGGAACCGCACTTTGAATATGTTCGTAACGTCAATATATTGAAATTACATACTTGGGTAGTCATAATAATAAAAAAATGAATAAACCTTTTATTACCTTAAAAAGATAACATATATACCAACTTATGGTTGAAATTCGACCATAATAATTAATTTAAATTATAAGTTTGATTATTAAGGTTCTGTTGTCAAAAACTATACTTCTATAATCACAGATTTACTGTTGATTTGATTTTAACAATAAACAAAAGAGTATAGCGTTTGTGTGTCAAATACATGTGTGTGTGTAATGTTTTTTTATTGATTTAATGTATTTTTATGCATCATTTTAAAAAACATATGTACTCTGCACTCCTTCTCTATATAAACTGTAAGTGTGCGAAATTTCATACTCGTCGTCCGCACAATATTCGTAAAAAGGGGTACAAAGTTTTTGCTGTGTTTTGTTTCACGTATTATTATATAGATAAACTCGAATCTAATAAAATGTTATTTTTTCTTACTCTTTAAAGCCCCAGTTTGGGTATAGGCCTCATCCAATTTTTCCCCTCTAATCTTGTCCTGTTAATCCAGTTTTGGCAAGCTGTTTTCTCTATTTCGTCGACCCAGCATTCAGTGGGTCGCTCTCTCTATCTTTTTCCCACTTGCCCAGGGTAGTTATACCCTACACAAATGTTTAGAAATGGTATCGTTATTCAAGACGCTTAAGTAAAACAGCAGTTTTTATTATAATACACTGTTTGGACCAACGATTCAAGCGCCCCGTGCAGAAAGCAAAAACACTTATAACTTCACCGAACCAGGTGTTGTATGAACCAAAACACTTCTCTGCTTGAGCTACAGGGCCGTAATAAGGTAATACTATTATTTAACTACTGTTACATTTATTTAGATGCATACCTAGTTGTTCTTGTCGTTTTCTTTTTAAGGTTAATAATTAATTTTGTTATGTACCCTCTTAATTCTAAATAATAAAATCTGATATTAATGCTATATTTTTATTTAATCTGTGATTAGCCCCTGTTTTGTATAGGGTAATGAAAAAATTATGTAAGAATATTTATCTTAAATATGATGTGGTAATTTTGTAGATTATAATTCAAAATCCCTCAAGTGTATATATACGGTATTCACTATACATAATTTTCATGTTGGCAGACGCGATAGATTTTTACTGTTTGATTTGATTTTACATCTAAAACATTAAATATTAATTATTATTTTTTATATATAAAGTATTATCTAAAATTTCCAAACAATAATGCATTAATTTTGTCGTCCATAAGCCTTTTAATTAAAATAGTTTATCAATGACTTCAATCCGCTATCGGTTGTGCCAATTTGCTAAGTTTCTTATCCTGTAAAACTGTTGGAGGGATGGCGAGGTGTTCTAAAATACTTGTAGAGTGAAATCTCAGTGTATAAGTTGTATTAAAACCGGAAGGTTCTCTGATCATAAAGTATTGCGACCAGTTGCTGTTCTTTTATTACTATAAACGCTTCTGAATTGTTGCAAGTATTATATAAGGCACAAAAAACATTACTAAAGCTAAGATATATTCTTCTGTGTAGTCTATATTATGCTGACCATAAAATAAACTTATTTATAGTGTTTTTAGTTATAAACCTGTAATTTTTTTAAGCCTGCTTAATGCAGCCCTGTGTTCTCGCTACAATTGGCAAGATGGAGTATATGACGCGTAATACTCTGAACAAACCACCCAACGTTATGGAAATTTGGATCCATTTTGATATTAATACCGTTAAGTGAAAACGGAAATTTCATTATCAATTTGAGGATTAAGTTGAGTTAGAGGTCGAATAATTATACTGGTTTCAATTAATTTTGATTTTATTGTTTTCCTAACTTTTCTAATACTAGAGTTTTCGGAACAAACCCCAGCGAGTAACTCTATTTTATAGATAGATAATTCATTATTGTACACCAAAGTATAAACAAACAGAAGTAGAACAATATAAATAAAGTTCAACGGGCGGCCTTATCGCTAAGAAGCGACCTCTTCCTGGCAACTCTTGGTAGGGATTCATAGATTTTTAATACTGTGGTGCAGTATTAAAAATAAATATAAGTATGTATATATATACATATGTATAATAATAATTATACATATGTATATATATATACATACATATTAGGGTGGCGCAAAAAAAACGCCTTTGTTTGTTTTTGAGTTTCGTGTGAAAAAATGATAGTGTTGATGTTTTAAGAACTCCCACCCGCCAAAGGACAGCTCAAAAAAACATTTTAAGAGGTCGCTCCAATTTTATTACATTTGAAAAATCGCCAAAATCTGATATGTTTTTTATTCATTTTTTTCTCGTTACGGTATAATTTTATAGACTAAAAATAATACGTTGAAAGTTTCAGTTCAAAATTTGAGTTTTAAAAGGTCGCTCATAATTTCTTTTAATTTACTATGTATGTATTACTTTACATTTTTCGAGCGACCTTTTAATATGCACATTAATATTCCATATTTTTTTATTTTTTTTTGTCTGATAATCGATAAAAAAACGCCAAGAGATGAATTTAAAAAATCAAACACCAATACAAAAAATATTTTTCAAAATTTACTAGTCCATGACTCACTCGAAAAAATCTAATTTGTATTTTGGAAGATCGCTCATAATTTTATTTAATTATACATTAGATTTTTTCCAATTTTTAGAATTTTTGTCTGTCTGGATAGCTGATATTATAAGAAGTAACTTAGACTACTTGTAAAAAGTAATGTTTGATAGCAAAAAATGTATGTGAGACCATTTTAAATCTAATGCAAAAAGAATTTTCAAAATTGGAGGAGAAACAAAAACACGACGAATTTAGAACGTAGACCCATTTTTTAAGTCGGTTTAAAACACCAACGGATTGTCTTCCATGCTTGTAAGAGAATACACATACATAAGACAAGAATTGTATTTTAACCTTAATAGAATTAACAAATCCAATTTCGGAAATTAATAATTTATTTTCCCTCCGAAATTTAATATTCCAAATTGTGCCGGTATAACAAGAAAGCTCGACATAATTGTATTTAAAATATTGGTTTACTAAATCTCATGACTATTAAATAAATCCACGTTTCGCAATTTTCTGCGTGAATTATTCCACCAAGTATCGTAATACATTGACTCGAAAGGATTTTGGACTTTGCTATGTAATAGTTTGTTTATCTATACATAAAATAAAACTGAAGAGATCGAATTTCTGTACAATGAAAAAAAATGCTAAAAACCGAGGGATGTAAGAAGTGAAATAGAATTAGATTTTTTTCAAATTTTTTATTTCTTTCTTTGTACGGGCTAATGTCCGAAACAACTGGACCGATTTATATGAAATTTTGTATGGTGGTAGCGTATATCTCTGGTCAACATAAAGGATACTTTTGAGCCCGAAAAATTAAATAATTCCCGTGGGATTACCACCAACCACCAGGTGTGCAGATTGCGGTTTCTCGGAAACCTCAGTCCTTTGTTGTATTGTATAGTTAGTATAAAACAATGCCCGAACGGAGGGGTGAGGCAGTCAAGCGACGATTACGATACACGCAAGACGTGTACATTGATAAGCGATATAGTGACGGACTTTGTGCGTGTTATTGGATCGTGCAGTTTGTACTAATAGTGTCTAGTTATATTTGTACTTATGTTACACGTGTTTGTATAGTTCTAATAAACTCTATAGTAATTCCAACGGCATTTTAATTCGAGTCCTGCGTAACTCGTAACAATATAAATTCCTCCCTCCGGGCGTACAAGATTGTCCGGGTTTTGTGCTTTTTTAGGGGTTGTGTGCTTTTATTGTATTTTTTTTAATTCTTTCAAATATTGCTACAATAGTCTTATGATCTAATACATTTTTCTTTCTTCCAAATGTCTACAAATAGATTCTTATATTTTGACACTTATAACTTTCTACTTTTATTGTTTTATGCACGATACTAAAAAGGTACTTACTGACTTAATACCATTTTGCCGGGTGGTAGGGTATTTACTCGACTCGATGGCTACCACCCCTAGTCTAACTATTCAAAAGAACCCTTCTCAGGCGTTAACTTAAGGGTGTATGTTGTTACTCACGTCATTGAAAATCAGCGAACCATATTTCCATCAATGTCTCGCTATAATTCATGTCGAAATATTTTCAAAAATGTCCTCTTGTCTACCTTCAATTAAATGAACTAAGAATAATCGTTTAGGTACTAGGTTTTATAAAGCCCAGGTGAGGCCGCATATGGAGTGCTGCTAACACTTGTGAGCCGCGGCAACCCCTTGCCGGGTAAATCCCCTGGACAGTATTCAACGTCAAGCCGCATTGTCGACGATCCCATACTCAAAGACGGTTTAGATACGCTTGGCCTTCGAAGAGGCTTCTCGCCTCTCTGCGTATTCTAGCGACTTTACAATGTTCCGAGGAACTATTCAAAGTGGAGCTTTCGTCTTCTTATTATCACCGCACCGCACGCGGCTGGGCGGTCATCCCCACTTGCTAGAGCCGCTTCGCTCTTGTACGCAACTGTTCTCTAGAACGTTTCTCTTGCTCACCGTGGCGATTTGGAATGAGCTCCCAGCCAGGTGTCATAAAATTTCTTCGAGGCCGGCAGCGCGTTACACCTCTGATCTTGCAAAAGTCCTAACGACTTTCCATCTCTATTGGGCGGTCTGTCTGTCTGCTGTAAAAAAAAAACAATCACTCTACCAGCATGCCGCACTGTGTAGTGTCAACATTTACCACTCTACCGTCTTTGTGCTTACTGCCTATACTAATATCTGCCATGAGCTCGATATTTTCAATGTATCAGGTAAGTACATTAAGAAGTTTCACACTCTTTGTTTATTCTAACTTCATATTATATTTGCAATTGTATATGCAATTTTTATGAAAAACTAGTTGATTTCAAAGTTAAACTAATACAAATAAGAAAATTTACCCTGAACTCGTAATTAAAAATAAGTTAAATTGTAAATAAATTAAACTAAAAATAAACTATATAAACAAACTAAAATTAAACCATGAAATCTAGTTCCAGACCGTTGTCAGTCGGAAACGTGCCCAAAAGACTGGCCACATTGCCTCGCTGAATGGCAATGCTGATGCGTTGCCCGAGGTATAACCCAGTCTTTTGGCCATTATTTATTTATCTATTTCTTTTCTTAAACTGTTCCTTAAATTATTATTACGCCCTGGGGATTAGAAGGACACACTGACCTAAAGAGAAACTGTCTTTAATTGATTAATTTATTAAATAAAAATACCTTTTCATATTATTCATAGCGCAGATTCATAGCTGTTCTACTTAACATGATGGATGGTTCTAACATTTCCCAAAACGCAAACAACGCAACCAACAAAAGGTATTTATTCAAAGAATTTCGGGTTCCAATTATTTGAGTGTAGTCAAATATTTTTCATTAATCTCAAACACCGACAAGCTGGCAAACCTTCTCTTAAACGCGAAGGGACGAAATTACTACATATTTTAATACCCTCCTGGTCGGTCCTTGCCTAGTGAAGTAGGTAGAACATCGCTCCATGAATTTTGCTGTCTACCCTCTTTCTGTGTAAGGTGACGGCCAATGCACAGCAGGGCAGGGACAGCCATTTTGGACTCACAATCATCGTTGATAATATATATAAGAATAAGTTTTATTTCGGCATCAGTGACTAGGTTCCAGTCTCCCTTAAGAAAGCAGCAGCGCATTTTTAAGCACCTTTGGTGTTGCAAATGTCCCTAGGCGATAGTACCCGCTTTCTATCAAGTACGTCGTCTGCCTGTCTGCTGAACTCCTGCAATTAAAAAAATCGTTCAACGACAGCGCCGTACGCTCATGTGTTTTTTTTAATTCAAACAATCGTAAGTACTGGCCGTACCAACAACTTTTATTAAAACCTAATCTCAAGTGAAACCATATTGCCGTGCGCTGTTCCATAGGGCAACCCGAGCCTAGCTAGGAGGGCTGATCCGAGGTTGGTGGAGCTTCTGCTTCATAGTGCAAGGATCTAGGTCATATCTGCGCTATACAGTCCATCAGAAATTGAACCAGCTCATTATCAGTGGGCTACAGCGCTCCACACCTCTTGTTTACGATATAATTCTTTGGATGAACGACCCGCTTAGTGTTATTAGCTGTTAAATTAAATAAATTAGAAAATAAATGCTACAAATAATACATAAAATAAATAAATATAAGTATGTACTTGTCACCCCTTTTCAATATTTAAGACAAAACGGTTTAAAATTAATCTTGTAAAATATTCACGTATAGTTAGAATATCGCGTCTGTACAGTTCATATTGCAACGAGTTACGGGACTCGAATTAAAATGCCGTTGGAATTACTATAGAATTTACAAATACAGCAAGTATAACTGGACACAACCTGTATAAACGTAATACACGATTCAATAACACGCGCAAAGTCCGTCACTACATTGCTTATCGAATGTACTACACACGTCTTGTCTTGCTTCTGCCTATCGCTGGACTGCCTCATCTCTCAGTTGGGGCATTGCTTTATACTGCACCAATACAATATGTCTCGACCGCATAACAATTATTTCCAAGAATCACACCTGGCTAATACCTACCATAAAGGGTAACAATGCACAATAGGCTATTTTTCTAATTACAAATTTTAAACACAAACTAAACAAAAGAAGTCCAAATGCCGAAAAGGTAATAAACTGCAGGAGTGCATTCACTTTTGTCGGCGTGTAATGTTGAAAATCTAAAAACATTGATGTATTTAATGACAGTTCAGATACATTCTGCAAAATAATACCCAGATAGATTAACTATATTAATTTTTTTTCATTATACTTTTTTATTTTATTGCTTAATTAATATTTTATAAAATGTAAATCACCCAAAGTTAACCCATTTTATAAAATATAACATAATGCATGGTGGACCACCTATAATAGGGAGTATATTGAGCATGAGCATTGTTTAGATTTAAGAAGGATATACAATGTATTTCCTGTTGAAGGTCCAAAGTTTATATATTAGATTCAAATGGGTGCGAGGAAAAATATGATATTTTATCAATCAAATTGGTTTATGTTCCGGTGCCGCTAAACTGCTCCTAAGCGGTGGGACCAGTTTTAATGAAATTTATTTTTTGTTAGTTTGGAGAAAAGCTTAGATTAACATTTGGTCCCGGTAGTTGGTGCTGCAATCGGTTTCTAGATTTTTATTTTTTAAGACAGGACGTCAGCAGGGCACAGTTAGCTCAATATACTCGTAAATGTCACATTTATGTCTTGCTCCAATTAAAATAATCATGCACCGAGTAAAAACTGTTTTTCTACTTGCATCACTTGGATTCAGGGCTGGCGTCTGCAAAGTAGCCATTCATATCCGTCCATAGCCCGATTATTTTTCCCGCTCTAATACTTTTGGCACACATCCCACGAGCCATTATGAGAACATTTATTGCGTTATATATCGTTGATATTAAAGTTTTATGATCCTATGAAAGACAAACCAGTATTTTATTAACATTTTTCATTGGATTGAAGACACGCATAAGAAACGTGCTAACAGTAAGTCTTGGAATCTCCACAAAGAGTTTTTATTTATTCGGTGTGGCGTAGTACTGACCACCAAATATGCTAATACTTTTGTTTTCTTTAAATCTGTATTTTTTCCCTCATTAAAATCGTCATTATATTACGCACGTGCAGTTTTCTTTAATAATTAAAATATTTACAGTCCCCAGTAAATTTATATTTAAAGAATTGTTTAACAGTTAATTCCAAGCGTTTTTTCTCTTACAAGGATTCACTTCTGTATTTTAATTTCGATGAAGATGGACTAAAGAAGGTAAAAAACGCTGTCAACGCCGGAGGAGCTGCTACACTTCAAAGAACCCTGAAACGCCGCAAATAAGCATCGATCGGTGACGGATTTGTGGCTTTCGGGGTTGAGATTTTGGAGCCATGGGGACGTGAGGTTTATCAACTTAATCGAGACTTCAAGGCGATTAAAAGAATTCTCGCGTGACCTGGGCTGGCCTATATTTAAGGCAACGGATAAGCGTTGCCATACAACGTGGGAATGCGGTCAACATTTTGGGAACGCTCCCCACCGACAGCTATCTGGACTACATATTTTACTTGTAAATGTTTATAATAGTATATAATTTCTAAGTTTTTTTGTAGTGTAATTTATTTATAACTAGCTGACCCGGCGAACTTCGTACCGCCATATTTTCTGAATTCCTAAAAGACTGTTTCATGACACAAAAACAAAATCACCAAAATGGCTCCCGGTGATTAGGAGGATTCTAGAACCCGATCTCAGCGCCACCTACCGGCTCCAATTGTGGATTTAAACCATCCCGGGTCCCACTCAAACACACACACAAAATTTCATCACAATCGGTAAAGTCGTTCTCGAGTTATGCGCTTTTACATTTTACGATTCATTTTTATATATAATCAATTTTCCATTGTTTACGCAGTCACGAAAGACCGACACCATGAAGTTAGCTAAAGTCAACATTTTCGTTTTTGTATTGTTAGTGTCGTTTTTTCTACAAACGTAGAATAAGGCGAAAGAAAAAATGTAAGTTAAAAATATCCCGCGACTTTGAAACAATCTTCATTGGTGCTCCGCTCCTATTGCTCTTAGCGTGATTGTTTAGAACCTATAACCTTCCTCGATAAATGGGCTATTTAATACTGAAAAAAATATTCAAACATTCAGACCAGTACTTCCTGAGATTAGCGCGTTCAAGCAAACAAACAAAGAAACAAAGTTATCAGCTTATATATTATATATACATAAGATAAAACTCTCTCACCGACACCGCACCCTGTCAAATCTCCGCTTCTATTATGTTACGTTGCAGATAAATTACATTCATTCTTTTATAAGCTGTTTAAGTAATTAAAGGTTTTTCACTATCCCACGGGAACTCTTAATTTTTCGGGATCAAAAGTATCCTATATGTTGACCAGGGATATAAGCTATCATCTTACAAAAGTTCATGTAAATCGGTCCACTCGTTTCGGAGATTAGCCGGTACAAACAGACAGACAAACAGAGAAACAAAAAATTCGAAAAAAAACTAAATTAGTTCTATTTCACTTCTTACATCCCCTGACTCGGTTTTTAGCATTTTTTTTAATTGTACAGAAATTTGACCTCTACAATTTTATTATATGTAAGATAGTATAGTAAGCAAGATTAGATATTCGATCGCCATAACAAATAAGAATGCATGAATGAATGAAAACCGAGAGAGTTCCCGTGGGATAGTTTAAATAAACATTAATTACTTAAACAGCTTATTATACAACTGATGCACTTAGTTAAGTATTGATGTTGCCGGTATCACCATACAATGAAACAATAAAACAATTTGTACATAAAAAAATATACATTAAAAAGACAAGATTCCGCAAAAAAGCCTTGCAAAACAGTGCCTAGAACAGCGTATTTCATCATCATATTAAATAGACTAGATGGCGCTGATAGTATTCTACATCGCGATCGTGACGCGGACGAAGTCGCGAGCATCAGCTAGTGTATATATAATGTATTAGTGCACCACGCTATCGTATTGGTGACAACTGTAATTTATAATTATAGCGATGCTTATAAAATAAATGAACAAATTTAGTCAATTATGATATTTTATTCAAAGTGAAATAATGAAGACAGACGTATCAGTGATTTACGAGGGTCCGTTTTATTCTTGTGTCACAATGACGCCGCCGCTCGACCAATTCACAATTAGGGTGGATCTTTTTTCATTGTTATGGAAATTTTGACTGTATTTTCAGTACAATTGTCCTAACTTTATAATCCAATATAAATTCTAACATGTCTTTCTAAGTCTATCTATAATATTGTTACGTGCCGGCAAAGGTGAAGGCACACCTGCCTGTCATAAAACTTCGTTTATTACCTATCCCGCATTTGGAATTCTTATGTTTACTTCGTGTTTAAAAATCGCAATTAGACAATAGCCTATTGTTATTGTACTTGTTTACCCGTCGCAGGTGTCCAAATTACGGTTTCTCGGAAGCCTCAGTCCACGCGGTCCTTTGTTGTATTGCACAGTTTAGTATAAAACGATGACCGACTTGACCCGGCGAACTTCGTACCGCCACATTTTCTAAATTCCTAAAAGACTTTGTTTCATGACACAAAAAGTCACCAATATCGGCCCAGGTAATTAGGAGGATTCTAGAACCCGATCTCAGCGTCACCTACCGGTTCTAGTTGTGAATCTATACATCTATACCATCCGGGAACCCACTCTAACACACAAAAACAAAATCGGTCCAGGTGATTAGGAGGATTCTAGAACCCGATCTCAGCGTCACCTACCGGTTCTAGTTGTGAATCTATACATCTATACCATCCGGGAACCCACTCTAACACACAAAAACAAAATCACCAAAATCGGTCCAGGTGATTAGGAGGATTCTAGAACCCGATCTCAGCGTCACCTACCGGTTCTAGTTGTGAATCAATACATCTATACCATCCGGGAACCCACTCTAACACACAAAAACAAAATCACCAAAATCGGTCCAGGTGATTAGGAGGATTCTAGAACCCGATCTCAGCGTCACCTACCGGTTCTAGTTGTGAATCTATACATCTATACCATCCGGGAACCCACTCTAACACACAAAAACAAAATCACCAAAATCGGTCCAGGTGATTAGGAGGATTCTAGAACCCGATCTCAGCGTCACCTACCGGTTCTAGTTGTGAATCTATACATCTATACCATCCGGGAACCCACTCTAACACACAAAAACAAAATCACCAAAATCGGTCCAGGTGATTAGGAGGATTCTAGAACCCGATCTCAGCGTCACCTACCGGTTCTAGTTGTGAATCAATACATCTATACCATCCGGGAACCCACTCTAACACACAAAAACAAAATCACCAAAATCGGTCCAGGTGATTAGGAGGATTCTAGAACCCGATCTCAGCGTCACCTACCGGTTCTAGTTGTGAATCTATACATCTATACCATCCGGGAACCCACTCTAACACACAAAAACAAAATCACCAAAATCGGTCCAGGTGATTAGGAGGATTCTAGAACCCGATCTCAGCGCCACCTACCGGTTCTAATTGTGAATCTAAACCATCCCGGGACCCACTCAAACTCACACACAAAATTTCACCAAATCGGTAAAGTCGTTATATATGCGCGTACATACATTTCTACGATTCATTTTTATATATATAAATATGCGTGTGTATGAGTAAGCATCTTCCAGGTCCATAGTTCCCTCTTTCATGAGCCAAAAATAGGTTAAATTAAAAAAAAATACCATACATTAAGGCAGTCGTTCCCCTTTACTTCCCACAGAAATTGAATTGCAGAACATTTGTCAGGTACAGAAACAATGTACTGCGTTAATTAAAGCCCGAAATATATTTCTCTCGTGTTTAATATTCTTCACAGATTGCTATTATTCCATTATTCCCGAACACGTCACAACAATTATCGCAATTACGGCCTCGGGCTCCGTGGCTTGCGGTTGGCGCCAGATTTACGGTGAGAATCGCGAGCGGTTGATCGTTCCAGGGTTTCAGGAACAAATGTTGTAAGATTTATATTTCAATTTGCTCAGTTTTGCTCGGGATTCAATATGTTCTTGCCGGATAATGAAAAATGTATAAGATCGATTAAGTACCTTCATATATGTGGAAGGGGGAAAATTGGTTTATCATCACCATGGAAATATAGTAAAATCTTTCATGTGACATGGAGTAATCTCCACGAGGAATATATAAAAACAAAAAGTTAAAATAACCCCTATTATATTGTTACAACCTAGGCGCCGACAAAAACAAGTTCACACCTGCATCTGTAAAAACACATTTTATTACCTGTCGGCGTTTGAATTGATTCTTTTATGAACGTCTGCTTTTGTTTACTTATTTATTGGCATGCGTTTACTAATTATTCTAGAGAACAGTCCATTGTTCTACGTTTACGGCTGTGGTCATTAGTCAGGTGTTACAGATTTTAAAGTACAAGCTGATTCTAGGAAATTCGGTCCACATTGCCGGGCGGACATTTTTGACTGGGACTGCATTTGTGCAGTATAAAACAATTGCCCGATGGAGGGAGGTGGCAGTCAAGCTAGAACCACGATTAAGGCGTGACGTGAGTACAATCGGGAATCATAGTGACGGACTTTGGGCGTTTTATTGAATGACGACCTTCTGCATTACGTTTGGATTTGTTGTGTTCGGTTATATTTGTACCTGTATTATAAGTGTTTGTATGGTTCTAATAAAGTCTATAATAATTCCAACGGCGTTGTAAACTCGTAACAATATAGTACATTTCGGGCCGTAATATTTTTATACACTATTAGAACAACTGATTAAAATATAGTATGATATTATATATATATATATATATGTATATATATATATGTATATATATATACGTGTGTGTGTGTGTGTGTGTATATATGTCGGAGGGAAGTTATAGTTGGATGGATTACTATTTGGATGTATAACGCACAATATCATTTGTTTACATTTTAATTACTTCTAAAATTCTTAATGTAATTTAATTAGATTTGTTAAATGTGTCTATAACTTAAAGATCGTTCTAACCTAATAAAAGTTATGAATATTGTAATTTAATAAACGACCAATGAGAGCAGAGCATGTCTTGAGCGGGGTCAGCGCCCTCTATACTTTGAGTAATATCTACTTGGGTAGACTGAGGAGTTTTGTGACACATTTGGTTGGTGGCAACAGGTCGAGTTGGACCATGGAGTATTTTAAAAAAAGTATTGAAGCTGGAAGTATGAGCGGGTGCCCTGAACCCGCTGCTCGGTCCAAACTATGTCATAATGTTGATCAAATCTAAATTAAAAGTGTATAAACCGTGGCTATTGTGTTTTATGCTCGCATTTTATCCTGATGACGCCCACTAAACCTGCAATAACTAAAGATGATGTCGTGAGAACGAGGCCGTTCTGCGACATATATATATATACTTGAAAAAAATCACTTGTATAATAAATCGCTACCGCTTCCTCGTATTCCCAGCCTTCCTCCTTAAACTCGCCGCAAACTCACACATAACGAATCCTTACCACGTATACTAAAGTTGCGGTCAAATTAATTTGAACGCACTTTGACCTGAAACTGAATTGAGTTTAGGGCCTAAGGATATTGATATAACTTAAGAAACTATTATCACTTTAGTAAATCGTTTTGAAGAGCTTTAGGGGTGACCCTAATGGGTGGAGGAGCGGAGTAGAAGCTCCTCCGTCTCAAAGGTATAGCTTTGCAATAGCAATAAGACTGTAAAATAATAATGAAATAAATAAAAGAACCCTTCACCAACCCAAACCCTCCCAAGTATAACAAGATGTATAAGCAACATATCATTGATCCATAGGCCAAGCGTAGGGAGATATATATGCGAGAGTCTGATCATCTCCTCTGGGTCAAAACAACCAGCTCAAACGCAAACCGAGTTGGGGTTTTGACTTGGGGGAGGCAACGCGGGCTCTCGGCTATATACAGGTATTAAATATATATTATTAAAACACCCACATCTAGTATATGTAAGTATATAATATAAACCAACATTTATTTCTTTTTTGAGGCGAGGGAAAATGCTGACCGATTTACGCACTCTCTGGGCCGTCACTAGGAAACGGCACGCATCCATCGGGGGCGATAACGCTAGCAATAGTATGCTTTGTTTGCGCTCCGTCCGCGATGGCGTGACACAGAGGAGTGTGGAAGACTCAGAGCGATGCCGCACGGGCGAGCAACCTCAATACCCACTAAAAACCCCCTCCTCCCTGTCGACCCTGCGCTTTGTTTGTGATGGAAAGACTGAGATATAGAACATAGTTACGCAACAGTCGATCCAGCGCAATAAAGTGCCTGGATTATGAATTATGATATTATTATAAATAATGTAAATTGTAGGAGCTAAATCTGCACGCCAATTTGGCAAAAACATGTGTAGCTAAATATAACTATTGTAACACCTCTTGAACCATGTTTTTTGCAGTAAATAAATTTGAATTTGAATTTGAATTTGGAGTGTGCCCTGGGAGAACACACCCCACTTCGAAACGGGGGCAGATTTATCCCTTGCGTTGCCTAGTAGCAAGGGCCCCCCGTACCGGAACCTACCTCAGGGAGGGAAGTAATGCGCGTACCTGCCTCTCCGGGTGCCGGCTGAAGGCCTGGGACCTCGAGAAGAGACCGTAGTACGCGCTGAAGGACTTCGCTCCCTATCCCTTTCCGCGGCCTCTTTAAGAGACATTACAGCCTCACAAAAAGATACCGCGGTTTCCCAGCGGTCGTCGCTGTGCAACATGGCCGTTACTAAGTCGCCAAGCGATCCGACGGCTCCTACGTTTGTCTCGAGCTCGAAATGCTGCGGCGTCCATGCGGCGCACTCGACAAGCGTGTGAAACGCCGTATCGGGTGCGCCACATTGGCGACAGTCCGGAGAAGGCAAGCAGCCCACAATGCGAAACAGATACTGGTCGAAACAACCGTGTCCGGTCAGTATCTGTGTCGTCCTGAAGGTCAGGGTACCGCTGGTGCGGTTGACCCATCTCTCCAGCTGTGGCCTGACTGCATCCACCGTAAAGCCGCCGGCCGCAGGGTGTTCGAGGTCACGAGACCATTCGACGAGGTAGCAAGCGGTTTCCCGCTTCCTGACCGTCTCTAATTCGACTTGACAGAAGGTCAGTCCTCTAGCTAGGGCATCCTGCCGGGTACGACGAACTCTGGACAGGACGTCTGCCTGGAGATGCCAAGGCAGCTCGCCTGCCAAGAGAGTCGCCGCCGACTACGACACTGTGCGATACCCCCGTATGGTCCTCACGGCCAGAACCCGCTGCGCGCGGTGCAGCAGGGTTCGGTTGTGGCGGTGAAGCGAATCGGACCAGACGGGCGCACCGTACAGCGCCATACTCCTCAGGATGCCGGAATAAAGTTTCCGCGTCGCACCCCTCGGCCCCCCACGTTGGGAAGAAGCCTGGAGAGTGCGCCCGCGGAATTCACGAGTTTGGGAACTAGCTGCTCAAAGTGCGCTTTGAACAGCCATTTCCCGTCTAGAACTAGCCCAAGATATTTCATCTTGGGTCCTACTCTAATCGCCACCCCCTGAACTGTAACGGACAAGTCCGGGGGAGGATTCCGGAATTTCCTATGGAACATGACGGCCTCCGTTTTCGCGGGGGAGACCTTCAAGCCCAGCCTAGCTATTCGATCTACGACGATCGCCAACCCGTCGTTGGCGACGTCCACGGATTCCGAAAAAGACGCATCGCGTGCCGTGAGTAGGGTGTCGTCCGCAAAACAGATCAGCCCTACCCCGGGCCGGACCGTTACTCGAAGGATCCAGTCATAGCTTACGTTCCAAAGAATCGGCCCGAGTACCGACCACTGTGGAACGCCGCACGCGACACGTCGCCGACCTAACACGTGATTGGCGGACTCACCGCCCTGCCAAAGGATATGCCGATCTCTATCTATGCTACTAAAGTACTGTATATATATATATACATATATATATATATATATATATATATATATCAGAAATAGTAATAGACCTGGGCAAACCTTGCTCGCCCGGGCTAAGGAGAAAAAAAAAACCTAGGCTCATCTATTTTTGTTGGATATTTGTATATATATTTTTTTACGTATCGAGAATCACTTACGACCTCAATTATTGCACAGCGCCATCTACTGGTTTGTATTGTTCAGGGTTCTTGATTTTTAGTAATAGCCAAGTTGTCCACGTTTGAATCGAGGTTCAATTAAGAATAGAGGTTCAAGTACGAAACGTTATTTGCTATAACTTCATTAATTCTTCGAAAAGTAATCTATATTCTATACATATTCGTATAATAAAATTGACAAATTTCTGTACAATGAAAAAAAATGCTAAAAACCGAGTCAGGGGGATGTAAGAAGTGAAATAGAACTAATTTAGATTTTCCATTTTTCAAGTGAAGAAACTTCTTTATCGCCATTGGAAAAAAAATTACCGTCACTTTTGTCGGTTACGCGCCATCTTGTTTTCTTGCCCCTACCACGGTCGATTCGACTAAGTTACATATAGTAGATCATTTTTCGAAAAATAAGGTCATAAAGAAGTTTCACTTACGTGTGTACACTAGTACACGCACACATTTTTTTTGTTTCTCTGTTTGTGGGTTATTCTGTCTGTTTATACCTCCGAAACAACTGGACCGATTTAAATGAAATTTTGTATGGTGCTAGCTTATATCCCTGGTCAACATATAGGATACTTTTGATTCCGAAAAATTAAAGAGTTCCCGTGGGATAGTTAAAAACGTCACCACGCGGACAAAGTCGCGGGCAGAAGCTAGTTATATAATATACTTATTCTACTGTTAATACTTACAGGAAAAAAGCCTAAGGACTGATTTTTCTATAATTAGATAATAGATGCGTATTACCCGTGCAGGAACGGCGAAATAATACAATTTCCTGCGTTGGGCCGGCCTGTCGTAAGAGGCGACAAAACAACCTAAGGCTGTAAGGCATCTTTCTTGGGCAACATCAGTAGGAAATCGTTTTACTACATATTTTGACAGGCTTAGACATTTCAAAATGCTACCCTTGTCATCACGTAGAGATTTACTGGATTTGATGTTTTTATTCAAAATTGACAGAAATAAAGTAGAATAGAATAGAATATAATAGAATAGAAAACACTTTATTGTTCACCAAATAAACGATTACAGAATAAATAAATTACAACAATGTAACGGCAAAACAAAAGGCGGCCTTATCGCTCAAAGCGATCTCTTCCAGGCAACCTGAAGTAGATGGCCCACAGCTCTTAGAACTTTTAAATTTTGCTGCCCCCACTAGGATTCCGCGTTATCAAATCAAGCCCTTTGCACCGCCATTACGCGTCTACGCATTCTGGTATTAGTGACCAGGTCTCAGTCTCCCTTAAGGAGCAGCAGCGCATTTGTAGCACCTTTGGTGTTGTAAATGTCTATGGGCGATGGTAGCCGCTTTCCATCAAGTGGGCCGTCTGCCTGTCTGCTGAACTCAAACAATAAAAAAAATGATCTACTCGATATAGCCCCAAAGCTAATACGAGCAAAACACCACGATAATGCTATTACCGAATACTTTAAGCATTGATGCCCAAGTAAGATTAATGGTTTCTGCAAATATACTGTGTCATCTTGCCTATACAGCCAACAGAAATTGCCTTGCGTGTCTTAGGTAAACACGTTAGTACATACAACACATTATTTTAATGGGCTACCTTAATCGCATAGAATAAATGAAATGAAAAATCTTTCTGTTTGATCCATAACGAAAATGACATTCAATAATATTGTTACATACCGACAAAGAAATGCACACCTGGTTTATTACCTTTCCCGCACTTGGACTTCTTTTGTTACTTTGTGTTTAAAATTTGCAATTAAACAAAAGACTATTGTTATTGTTTTCGTTTATGGCCGTTCGCAGGAATAACTAAGCAGGTGTGCAGATTACGTTAAATTGGAAAAATTCAGTCCACGCAGTCGATTGTTGTTTTGTACAGTTTACTATAAAACAATGCCCGAACGGAGGGGTGGGGGAGTCTAGCGTGAACCACGATCAGCGATATATACGGACTTTGCGCGTGTTATTAAATAGTGCAGTTTGTACCGGTTGTATTCAGTTATATTTGTACCTGTTTTATACGTGTTTGTATAGTTCTAATAAATTCTATTGTAATTCCAACGTCATTTTAATTTGAATCCTGTAGCTCGTAAAAATATTTTAAAATGTCAGTATTTTTTTATATACCCGTTTACACCTGGATTAATACAGTTTTACCCGTGTTTTTATAAGCTTTTATTTATCTTACAATGTATGTATGTATGTAAATTCTGTTGGAATCTTGCAAGTTAAATTTGACCAACTTCCCGGTTTCCGATTGAGCTGAAATTTTGCAAACATGTACATCGCGTGACAATGCAATAATATGGTACCGTGGAGCTGATCTGATGATTGAGTCGGAAGGTGGCCATAGGAACTCCTGTACTAAACAAGATAGACCCGTCGTGTTTGGGCTCGTTTTACTTGTCTTGGCTAGCACTCTGATACTGCTTCGTGATGTCGAGCATCTCAAAAGCTTGTATTTAAAAACCTTTTAAAAAATGCTTATTACGCTTCTCTTTTGTATTCATTTACGTAGACAAAGAGTAGAAAGTAAGTACATAAAATCACTATTCTATTAAAATTGAAATATTATGTATAAAAGTCAGTGAACCTGTTATGCCTGCTGTTTATTTATTTTATACCTACTTTTCACAATATCAATGTTTAATAAAAATAACCCTCTAACAAAGAAAGAAAGACAGACATATTTTATTTAGGACAAATACAACATAAATTATTATCAAACAATAAATAAAAGAAACAGAATAAGTCCTAAAATTGGAGCCAGTCTCAGCACATGCTGACCAATTGAGACCAGCGCTGTTCTTCCGCCTGGGACCAGCAAGTGGAGTCACGAAGGACAATACAACACACCTAATAATATATAATGTACAATGTAATTCAATAATGATAAAAAAAACCTATAACATATTTAAAGACAACATTTTGGAAAATAAGAAAAATACATTAAAAATACACATAATCATAAACAATGAATAATATATATAATATCCTTGTACCGATCACGTACACAGCAAAACAAAATGAGAAGAGAATAAATATATAAAATAAACAAATTATAATAAAACTAATGTAAATTAAAAATCAAATAGCACTTGTGTCTTTTGCACGTTGTCTTGTCTTAGATTAGCTTGCGCAATTTGGTGTACATTCAAAAATTTCTTAAGTTTGACCCTAAAAAGTGAAACTGGTAGAACGTACGTTTCTTCTAATCGGTGGAGGAATATTATTCCAACACCTTGAAGCTGCATAGCATTAGGACAGGACAAAAACATCTAAGTAACAAAGAATTTTTTGTCCCTAAAAAGGATAATCCTCCTACGCTCCAGGATGTTGTTGTAACGTTTGAGGATAAACAAACATTATTTAACAACAAACACATGTCTATTTCCGTAATTCAAACAATCTGTTCTATTTCAACACCATTTCTTATCAACGACAATATTTTTCTGCCAGGTATAAACTAACTCTGTTGGCTCAGCGGCCCTCCGAAACGAGAAGACGCCACCTGTTCCTGTCCTTTGCGATTTCTTGCCAGTTAAGGGCTTGAAACTCACACAGGTCAGCCTTCACTCTGTCCCTCCACCGGTACTTGGGGCGGCTGACCGGGCGTCGCCCACTCGATCATCCCAAACAGGCCCTCTTCATGCTTCGATCCTCTCCCATCCGTTCCACGTGACCGAGCCAACGGAGGCGGTGAGATTGTATCTCTCCTATAGACTCAGCCACGAGGGTTTCAATTTCGACGTTGGTTCGGACCCTCCAGCTGCCATCGTCTCTCGTCGTTGGACCCAAAATCTTGCTTATGCCAGGTATATTAATACGAATTTCTAGGATGTGAATTCGAGAATGCAATTGGAATTCTCACAAAGGTATTAGAAGTACACACACGTAATCACAGTTCTTACAAGTATAGCTGAATACAACAAAACCAAACCGTAGGGCAGAAAAGTGTCATCACATAAATCCAATGAAAGTACACTAAGGAACGCTTCGTTCGTAGTCAGAACATCACTGGCGCATTTACCGACTGACCGACCCTCATCCATTTGTAAATTAGACATGGATCTCTAGCAATACACCGCCTACTCGTTCTTGAAATTGTTAAATGATCAGCTCAACGGCTTCCTAGAATTCGCATGCAACACCAACAGAGGTGAGAAGGTTTTATGATAACTTACGCTGGCGTAAATTAGAACCAGTAGGTGGCGCTTAGATCGGGTTCTAGAATCCTCCTAATCACCTAGAGCGATTTTAATGATTTTGTTTTTTTGTGTTTGAGTGGGCCCCCGAATGGTTTAGATTCGCAATTAGAACCGGTAGATGGCGCTTAGATCGGGTTCTAGAATCCTCCAATCACCTGGACCGATTTTAGTGATTTTGTTTTTGTGCGTTTGAGTGGGTCCCCGGATGGTTTAAATCCACACTTGGAACCGGTAGGTGGTGCTGGGATCGGGTCCTAGATTTTTATTTTTTCAGAGCAGGACAACGTCTGCCGGGGCCGCTAGTGTAAATTAAATTTTAGTATCTGTTTGTGATGTCAAAATAAAAATGTGATAAAAATAAGGGGGATAATTCGGATCAGGAGATTCCGAAAATGCAAATTTTAGAATTTTGTCTTTCTGTCTATCTGGATATTCAGGCTAATCTGTAACGGCTGCACCGATTTCGACGAGACGTTCACCGGCAGATAACCGATGTTATGACAAGTAACATAGGCTAATTTATGCTTTTTTACGGTTCTACGAAAAATATTCCACCCGAACGAAGACACGGGCACAGCTAGTAAATATATGTGACAAAAGTTAGAAATTGGGATCGAAATGCAAAAAGGAGGAATTTTCGCAAACAATATTTCAAAGTAAATGTAACAATTCGGGACCGATGTCCGTTCACATATTGTTGACGGAATGTTTCCAATGGGAACACTCTGGTCAGGCCTTTATTAAAAGTTTGTTTGTTTGGGTCATAGACAATCACTCGTGTTTGTAATATGTTACACAAAATCCCACGAATATGCTACAACATTTACATCAAAATATTAAGCAAAATTAAATTCAATATCTACCTGTGGTTGCCTAGGCTTGTTAGAAATAGAGTCGGGTAGGACATGATTTTAAAATGAGTTTGTAAGAGTAACGCGAAATTTTGTACTGAACTAGTACAATGTACCAGTTCAAGGGAGGCGAGGAGATTTGTATGATTTGTACCGCGGAAGTACATATGAAGCAATGAAGCCGGTGAGGCGTTGAGCGTCATTCGCTCACTTGTCCCTTACAGAACTTCTAGTTCGGAAATGTTCGTTAAGAATCGGATGTAATCGGCCTCGGTCACCTCATTTTACTAGCAGTCGTACATGTCATGCTGTATCTCTTTGTCATGTTAATATCCGTACAGGCGTTATTGTTCCGTCCTTTCTCTTACATTTAAGGCGCGAGTAGTAGCGCGGCAAATTATTTGAAGCATTACTTCTTTTAGGTTTTGTGCCGTATAATTAAAAATAGATTTTATACGGGACAAATCTACCAGCTAGTACGTGTCCAACGCAACTCTAGTTAGAAACGTCGTAGGCTGCGGCTGGCGTGACGCTGTACGCGACCGACGAATGCATATTATGAAAATACAGTTGTCTCTCTTATGCTGTGATGTTAAATTTATTGACTGTGGCAAGACGTGTCTTATTTATAGACTTAAAAAACGAATAGGTGTCTTTGGGACACCAGGTTGAAAGGAAGTTTCGAAGACCATCGAAGGTCATCGAAGATCGAAGTAAAATAATTTTTTGCTAGAAGTGTTGCTGGGGAGTTTGTTGCCGATAACGTATTTGTTACATTAGTTATTTGCATGGTGGTTCTTGTCATGTTTCCTTTTGAGGTTAATAATTAATTTTGAAATGTACCCTCTTATTTCTAAACGATACAAATTATTTCCTTGATTGAATAACAGTTTTGTTATATTTTTAGTTATTCTGTGATTAGCGCCTGTTTTGTACAGGGCGGTTATTTTTATGATTTAAATTGGCTCAATTGTATATAGACGGATTACCGTCTACTACTACATTTTATTTTCCTGTCGGTAGAAGTGAGAAATTTGTTTATTGTATTCGATTTATTTTATTACAATGGCATGTGGAACTTTAAATATAATATTTTATATTATACCTTATGTAATATATTATCTAAAATGTCCAAACGATAATGTAACAAATTATTGTTATTCGTAAATAACCTTTATAGTTAAAATAGTCTATCAATGACTTCAATCCGCAATCGGTTGTGGCAATTTGCTAAGTTTCATATACTGTAAAGTTGTTGAAGAGTTGGCTTGGTTTTCTTAAAATGTCTGTCCAGTGTATGAAATGTATTGAAGCTGTAAGGTTCTCTGATTATAAGTATAGTAAAAGTGGTCTACAGCACTTGGCTCGATGCATCTCTGGCTTCAGAGGATTATCGATAGCCTATTCAATATTACTCAAGATTTCTGAATTTAATAAAAAAAATGTTATTGTGAAGCTGCAATGGATTCCGTCGCATACAGGTATTGCTGGTAATGAGAAGGCTGATATGCTGTCAACATTGTGCCTAATTTCACAGAAGTTTTTGGCAAATATAAAGAAAAGTGCTATGCTGAATGGAAAGAGTATTTTGACAGAAGATCGTTGGAAAAATGACTGTGATATAAGGTTATTGTTTATCAGCCTCCTCGGGTTCCATCGTACATGCATAACACTTTAAGCAGGCACCAAATAAAAGTTGCACATAGGTTACGTTCCGGACACATTCCATTGAGAAAGTTTGGGTTCTTAATGCAAATGTTTGATTCCGAAAATTGTTTAACTTGCAATATGGTTGAAGATGTAAGCCACATTCTTATGGAATATGTTCGGAACGAGGCATCCAGAATTAAGTTATGCGCGGAGTTAAGTCTGGAGAGATTGGGTTTGTGCACCATATTTAATATTTTAGTCTACCCTGCTTCTCAAGAAGCTAGATCTATGTACAAGTTTGTGATGAGTTCCTTGTCCGCGAGGAACTGATCACAAATATTGTCACATACACTATGGATTCTTATCAGTTTAATGTTAGTTTCATTTAAGTTAGAATAAATAATAATAGGTACGATGGGGCTGACATAACCGTTTAGGTTTAAAGCCCCTTTAAAATAAAAGAATTTTAAAAAAACGCTTCAGAATTGTCGCAAGTATTTACGTTGTAAAGCAGTGTACATAGAATACATACTACTATAACTTAAGTCATATATATGGCATTCAAAAAATTTACTCATACTTGCATCATCGGAAGTAGAGTTACAGGAGATGGTAACAATTATGAACGAGTCTTTTGAGAGGAAGTGTATGAAAGTTAATGTGAACAAGACGAAAGTTATGGTATTTGAAAGAGATGAAAATATGTCAATTTGTAATATACACGTAGGAAGCCAAAAGTTAGAGCAAGTCAAAGAATTTGTTTATCTAGGGTGCATGTTTATTAGGGACGGAAAGCATGAAAGTGACATCGAAAGAAGAGTAATTGCAGGTAATAAGGTGAATGGAGCGCTAAACTCATTTACGAAAAGCCAAAAAGTGTCTGTAAAGGCACGTTTGGCTGTCCATCAAGGGCTGTTGGTGCCAACACTAATGTACGGCAGTGAAAGTTGGGTGTGGCAGAAGAAGCATGAAAGTAGAATAAATGCAGTGGAAATGAGAGCTTTGAGAAGTATATGTGAGGTAAGTTGAATGTTATGATACGGAATAGTGTAATAAGGGAACGTTGTGGATTGAAAGAAGATGTAATAACAAGAGTTAAAAAAGGAATGTTAAGGTGGTTTGAGCATATAGAGAGGATGGATGAAAATAGAATCACAAAACAAGTGTATGAGAGTATTATGAATGGTAGAGTTGATAACGGTAGACCATGATCAAATAACAGAAGTGTTAAAACGAGGTCAGGTAAAAAGCATATCAAATAAACGTGCATGTATGAAGAGGTTAATGAAAGTAGGTGAAGCGAAAGTTGTTTGTCAGGATCGTTGCAAGTGGAGATCTATAGTCTCTGGTAGGCAGAGACTATAGATCTCCAATTGCGACGATCGTACGCCCATGGGGAAAAAGGCATGATAATATATGTATGTATGTAAAAAAATTACTTAGTTTGAATACAAACTATTGAATTTGAATATCAATACTATTGTGACAACATCCAGAGGACAACTGTATTGTCTATTTTAGTAACATCCAGACTAGATAATAATGAAAAGGCTGTATAAAAATTAACAGCTAATAAAACATACAGCAACAATGTTCTATAGTCTTTGTTACAAATAATTAATTCACGCAAACACTTGTTCGGTATAGTAATACTTATCCTACATGTAAATTAACAAACACAATTAAAAATGTAATTATAATATAGGCTATAGTTTTTTTCAGTGGTTTCGTCTGCCTTTTCCGTACTTTGTATTTTTTATTACTGGAGTATAGCTTTTATAAGGACTTAGGCTACTTTTAGCATAAGGGTTCCGCAAAACGACGCAAACAAAGTCGCGGGCACAGCTAGTATAGTAATATATACGCTTTTGTTTTCGGTTGGTCCTAGGAAACTAATTTTTAGAAAATGTGGTTGTACGGTTTAGAATGCGGAATTTGAAAAACGCCGAATGTTGCCGTGCTTGTTTGCTGTGCTGCACGATTACTTGATTGGCTAAAGGATTACCTAATTGTATATTGGGAAAACACTTGAAAATTTACGAAAAAACAGGAAGGTCAATGCGGCGCGTGCGGTGTAGGAATTTGCACTGACTGTCCGCGTGAGGGCAGCATCGGCGTCGACAGCTCAAAGTAGGTAACGCGATGAATTCGTTTTTAAATATACCAAAATTGGAAGTTATGAAATACGCGGAAAAATTGATTATGCTCATATTACGAAACAGTGGTTATTCATAAAAAAACAGATACAATATTATTTTTCATAATTAAAAAATCTTATAATACTTCAATTTTCATTAAAATCGGCCCCAAGTTTCCTTTAAGAACTTACAATTTTGGATTTAGTCATCTAAGGCCTATTTGAAAAATTCACCTATTTACTAAATAACCTGCGAATTTACGAGCAACATGAAACCAACGTTTTATGACGGTCGACTCACTTAAAAACTGTAGTAAATAATAAAACAATAAATTTTGAAAAAAAAAAAGGAATTAAATAACATTACTTATAATAAAACAAAAAGGTAATTTTAAAAATAAATAAACTAAACTATACTATTAATAAAGCGATACTGATGAAACGACAAATTGACTCCAAATCGCTGTCGGCGGGGAGCGTGCCCAAAATGCTGGCAGCATTTCCGCGTTGGATGGCAACGCTGATTCGTCGCCCTAGGTGCAAGCCAGCCTTTTGGGCACGCGAGACCTCAATTAGACGCCTTGAGAGGTCTCGATAGAGGCGATGAGCTCCAGGCCCCCGCGGCTCCAGGGTCTCGACCCCGAAAGCCACAAACACATACCTACTACCAATGGACATATTTTGGAAAAACAATTTTTTGACAGCAAAAAAACTAAAATTACTTTTTTTTATTGAAATAAGTTGAAGTGGAATACGTTTGAAGAAGTAAAAAATTAGATCTTCAATGTGCACCACTTGGCGACGCAACACCCTCCCCAGCAACACTAAAAAGCTGGCTAAAAATTATTTTTGTTCAGTTCTATTAATCTCAGGCTATTTTTTATAAAATAAATGTATATCTTTTCTTTTGATCTTTTTTTTGTAAAATACTTAATTACTTTCGAAGAATTAAGACATTTTAGCAAGCAGTTCAACTAAGTTTAAATAATTCAACAAACCAACAGAAAAACGAAAACTAAAGTTATATATTGCAGTTTGTGTTTCAAGGCGTATAAATATTATATATCTAACGCTTACCTCATTATAATTACCGTAAATTAGTTTCATTTGAAACTAATTGAGCTATTAAACAATATATCAATTACTTAGAAAACACAGGGTGTACATTAATAAAGTACACATTTTTTGTTTTTTATTTATGAATTAAAACTATGATGTATCGATTTTAAGCGCAGAATTTTACCTATTTGGCTCTTCAATAGCTGTGATCACGGAAAGCAAAGATGACAAGTGACAATGAGTAAATTTACTATTTGACCCTTGATATTTTAGTCTGAAAAGTGCCTAGACCTCCATGGTTTTTTCTAGATGATAATAATGAATGATTCACTTAGATCTAGTAACCGATTACGTATTGTGGTAGTTATAACTTTAAATATAAACAGACAAGTATTTGTTTTCGGGGATGACCCTATCATGCCCAGTCAAAACTAGTGGCATGCTGTTGTCACTTCCAGTTACGGATCCACTAAAATCTCTGGTTGTTCTTTCCTGCGCCTTATGCCAGGACTACGGGCAAGCGGAAAAACGGTTCCAACTCCACATTCACTACCGGGGGACGACTTTTATCCCCTGGCATCTGCCAGGTCGGATCCGGGGCGTGGGGCAGTTTGTAACCCTCTGTCAGGTACTCATATCTTACTCTGTTTATTCCATTCTAAATGTTGGCAACGCGTTGACTTCGCCCTTGGCGTTGCAAACATCTACAGGTAACGGTAACCACTTGCCATCAGCTGGGCCGTCTGCCTATTTGCCAGCTTCGCAATATACTAAAAACATTGGGTATCTACTGGCAAAACCTAGCTGTTTATAAAAAAAGTATCTTTTGTATATTGCCGTTATTGAAAGTACCTAAATTTCATCGTATGATAATTTATTTGTAAGTACCTTAATATCTGAATATAGCACAAACAAATGTATTTGCCTTCATGTTGGTATTGTAAACACATCAATTAAAATGGTACTGTAAAAAAAACCACACGCTGTATCTGCTTACACATATACCAACACGAGTAATATTTTATAAATGGGGCATATATACAATTAAATTTGCTCATTTTCAAATCAAATCATAAGTGCGTAAATACGTAATAACTGGTCCTACATTCAAGGTATGTGTTATAATATAAAATTATACGTATGCTACTTATTGAACCCGGTTTATTTATTCTTTTATTGCATGAGTTCAGCAGACAGGTAGACGGCCCACCTGATGGATAGAGGTTACCATCGCATATGGACATATGCAACACCAAAGGCATTACAAATGTGCTGCTGCTCTCTAAAGGGATACTGGATCCTGGCTACTAATGCTGGAACGTAACTCAAGGTTGTTGCTGCACATCATGTGGTAGGGTATTTGCCCGACTGGATGGCTACCACCCCTGGTTTAAAGTATGTCGCCAAAACAACCTTGAGTACACTGGTAGCACCTTTGGTGTTACAAATGTCCATAGGCGCTGGTAACCGCTTTTCATTAGATGGGCCGCACACCGTCTGCTGAACTCATGGAATAAAAAAGTATATGAAGTGTTCACCCGGAAGTGTCGACTTTCATTAAAATTCGTTTAGTAGTTTCCATATGACGCTCTAACAGATATACGAACAAAAATTCTAAAAAAGTATTTTTTCATATCTGCTGCTCCAAATAAGCCCAGTTGATTGTGTTCTCTTTTAAATTCATCGCACGAACTCGTCTACAAACCTATTACGCCATAGATTGCTCTCTATTACACGTTTAGGCATTTCTATGCAAATTACTTTTTAACTGTCATTAACGATAACCCATAATTACTTTTCGAAATATGTTAAATAAATTGGATACATTGCGGTAATTATTAGGATAGGTATATAAGTGAAATACTGATGGATTAAGTGCGTTTTATTTCAAAGCAGGCGACAATGCAAGCGGCGGTGGCAGTTTCTTTTATACTTAATTACCAAAAAGCTTTTATGAATCTGAGAGGAGTGGAGCTGACTACTCATAAATATCCTGAACAAGCAACAGTTAATGGTAAGATACCTACTGATTTATTTCTCAACAGCTGTGTTAGTACTAAAGTCAACGAAGCAAAAATAGGGGAAATATATTCGTGTGGAAGCGAATTTTGGCACAGTCGTAGAGGAATGTGTCGTGAACAACATACTAAAAGTACTAATGGGTAGGGGTGGAGCTAAGGGTGGGGGCGGGAGCATAAAGGTCTCTTTTTTCAGTTTTTTGCGAATAACTCAAAAACATCTACAGCAAAAAGTATCCTATGACTAAATTAATCTACATCAAATTTACTTGTTGGAAGGTTTCCTGAATAAAATACAACTTTTATTATGTTATACTACAGCTACTACTATACTCCTCTACAACTGTGCTAAAATTCGCTTCCACACGAATTATTTCCCCTATTCGGCCTTTTTATGTATTTGTTGTTTAGACTGTAGGGGGCATTGTATCGGGCGGTGATAGTTTTATTTAAAACTATGTCTTAAAGGATTCAAGCATAAATTTTTTATATTGACGTTTCGGCTAACTTTCAGTAGCTGTGATCACCAAAGACAAACATATCAAGTGTCAATGAGTACAATTATTAGTTATCCTACCCTTAACTTGTCCATTTTAATTGTTTAATTTTGTTTTTGTTTATGATTGCTATTTAATACAACTTACCAGCCAGAAAGTCTTCAGCAACATGCCTAGCTCTAACATTGTTATATAATACTAGATTAGAAGAGGTAGGAGGTTAAAATAAAGAGCAAATTATCAAACAAGTTGGGCTGTGTTTCGATATACGCAGAACAATTTGAGTATAAATTTTGAACATAAATTTCATTATCTAGAATTATTACAGATTCTGCTGCTTTCGACTACATTGTAGTCGGAGGAGGGACGGCGGGAATCGTGGTAGCCTCCAGGTTGACTCAGGTTAAGCGAAACAGGGTGCTGCTAGTAGAGGCTGGTGAAAATCCCCCGATCGAAAGTAATGTGAGTGAACCATATTACTTATTTTTTTTAAATTTGCTTGACTTATCTTTCTTTCAAATTCTTCGTGCCATCAGAAATCAGAATAAAAACCGTGTAAACGAATAAGTCCACCGTTCACTAAAACACCTACCATAATTGGTATTTTTACCAGAAAATTCTTGTTTTAGATACCGAGCACGCTGATTTACCTTGAAAAAAGCCAAAAAGATTGGAAATTCCCAGTAGAAAATGACAGTGTCAACCAAAAGTGTTCGAAAAGTCAGAAATTTGGGTTGCAAGGCAAAATGTTAGGAGGTACCAGTTGTCTCAATTACCTCCATTACGAACAAGGCAGTTACAAAGATTATGATCGTTGGGCTGAAATTATTAGTGACCCATATTGGAATTTCACAAATATCCAGTCTTACATAAAGAAGAGTGAAAATTTTGAAGATTCTGATATTTCTAATTCCACTGAAAGAACTAACTTTGGCAAAGGAGGCCCGGTTACAATAACCAAAGAGAATCATTGTGAAGTCAATGATTATTTAAGTGCTTTTGGAGAATTAGGTTACAAAGTGGTCCCAGAGTTAAGTGCTGCCAATCCTACAGGGTATGCTCCCCAATTATACACTATCGGTAATTATAAAAGGCAATGTACTGCTGAAAATTACTTATACAAAGCTAAAGATTGGCCCAACTTATTTGTACTTAAAAACGCTTTGGTAACAAAAATAATCTTTGATAAGGATAACAATGCTGTAGCAGTCGAAATTCGCACTGAAAATCGTATTATTAGAGTTGGTGCTAGTAAAGAAGTTATTATTTGTGCTGGGGCTATTAATAGTCCTAAATTACTTATGCTCTCTGGAATCGGACCTAAAGAACATTTAAAAAAGTTAAACATCAATGTCATACAAGATTTGCCTGTCGGCAAAAATCTTCAGGATCGTGCTGGAGTGTTATTAGTTCATGATATGAGAAAGCTGAGCACGTCACCAGTTTCACCGAATATAGGAGTGTACCCAGCATATGTATTCACGGGCCAGGTTGGCGATAATCATCTCTGCCCCGATCATAAAACGCTCCATTATGTAAATTTTCCAAGGAATTTCGTATTTTACTGTACTTTTACTTATGACTATTGTGATGAAGTTTGCGATCGTCTTTTTGGTACTAATGCAGATAATCAATTCTTGTTTACATTTATATCGACTCTTAAACCTAAGTCACGTGGAGAGGTCATGTTAAAGAGTCGTTATTATTCGGATCCACCGCTTATTTATCCAAAATATCTATCAAATAAAGAAGATATCGAAGGCTTGGTCAAAAATGTAATAAATTTCTTAAAGATAAATGAAACACAGTTTTTCAAAAATGCTGATGCTGTTTTCGTAGATCCGAAGTTGAAAGCTTGTAAACATTTGAAATTTGGAAGTGTTGAATATTGGGAATGTTTTGTTCGGTGTATGGCAACAGCTGAGAGATCCTATTGCGGTACTTGTGCTATGGGTTCGGTAGTCGATAGTAGACTAAGAGTAAAAGGAGTAAAACGTTTACGAGTAGCTGATTCCAGTGTTATGCCAGAAATAACAAGCGGTGCAACTTTATCACCGACATTGACGATTGCTGAAAAAGCCGCTGACATGATTAAAGAAGATTATAATTGTGTTGACGATGATGGAAGAGAAATTGGTCCAGAAAATGAGATGTGTGAAAAAGATCCTCCCAAAGCGAAATACATACATTAAGAAATTAAGTAACTTTCTGAGTAAATTATAGTTAGGCACAGTTAAATATTTGTATTTGTGCAATTTCTAATTGAGGGATATCTAGTTCTTTTTTTTGTAAAAGTAAATGTTTCTTATGTTGGTTGTAAGGATAGTGAAATATATGGCAGCACCATGACAGATACAGACTAGCAGCATTACGCTGCGTGCCCAAATTAAAAATGGCTCTTGTAAAACTGTATTATATTTTTGGATTTAATAAAACACAAACATATGTTGTCAAGTTGTTTATTATTATCTTATACTAGCTCTTATATAATGCTGAAGAGTTTGTTTGTTTGATTGAACGCGCTAATCTCAGGAATTACTGGTTTGATTTGACAAATTTTTTCAGTGTAAGATAGCCTATTTATCGAGGAAGGCTAGGCTATATATCATCACGCTAAGACCAACAGGAGCGGAGCACCAATGAAGAATGTTTTAAAGTCGGAGGGTTTTAAAAATAAATTCCACGCGGTCAATTCACCAGTATTTAATCGTAAGCGACATTTGGATCTTAGTATATTTTCGTTCCAAAAGTTATTTTAAATTATTATTTTGTTTTAAGACTTTCAGTTTTTGATTCAATAGGGTCTAACATAACTGAAACAGTTTAAAATATCGTTCTCAACAAAATTTATGATTCAAAAGTCGCTTAATATAAAATGGTAGTAAAGGCTTGATATCTCCAAGAAACCATGTAGCGTCTTGAAGCTGTTTTACAGATAAACCACATACATAGTATATTCCCTAGGAAAGCAAGATATGCTTGTGTTATGGGTAATATACAAAGAACCACTCCGGGGTCAATCCCAAACTCTCATAAGCAATTGAGCCTGCCAGAAGAAGTAGGTACCTGACTCGGATTTTAATGCCTGCTAATGCCTGGTTCCTATATCTTACCTACCCGAAAAAAAAATGATATAAGCTCCATACATGTAATGTCTAAATTAAATGTCTAAATTCACCACAAAGGCATATTGATTGAATGTTGGATATAAACAAATGTCAAATTTGACATACGGTTGTTTAACTTCCATCATGCACGAATCTCTAATCCTTATCGATATACTATGCTACTTAATTTTTATATATATAATTTTTTAGTGTGTGTTCAAGTGGATTCGAGGATGGTTTAGATTCACAATTGGACCCTGTAGATGGATAGATTTCTTTCAAAAAATAGTTTTTTGATATGGAAATTACAATTGGTGGGGTTGGCAGCACTGGATCAGTTATCCAGAACGATTGTTGCTAAAGTAATTCGGCAGAGATAACACATAATGTGTCAATATCTGGACCCTTATAAGCTGGTATAATACCTGCCAAATTTATTATCGAATACTGCGTAATATGGATTTACTCGCTTTAGAAAACTTTGTTTGATACTGAGGTAGTTCATTGAAATCTTACAAATTAAGGACCGAATATTGCATTTTTTAGAGGACGCAATTTTATTTTTGGGACATGTGTGGGGGCGTCAATAGAAGCTTAAGCTCAAGTTTGTGGGGTCGCCACCCTTGTCCCCCGGCCGCCATCTTGGAAAAAGGGGTGAAAACACTTTTTTCGCGATATCTCGGAAACTATGCGTCATACAAAAAATTTGTAAAGTCGTAATTTGTAGCAAATTGTTTTGCCTACAAATATGTTTGTATAATTTTTTGCCCTAAATTAAAAATTAAAGAAGTTATAAGCAAAAAAGTGAGAATTTTTTTATTCATTTCTAACTCTTTTCTTTACCATTGAACTTACCAAATTTAACTTATCGAATGTTAAGCAGGTACAAAAGGTCCCCCGTTTTCCCCGCCTCCTATGAGATAGAGTCTGTAGGCGCGTTTTTTTATGTATGTTCGGCGAAACATGCAGCAACATTATGGAGATATCAAAGTTAATTGAAGAAAATTAATTTGAAGATGAACTTCCAAATATGACTCCAATTTTAACTCCTGTCATTCCTCAAACTTTCACAGTTGACGTTGATTTAGATTCTGAGCCCCAGCCTGGACCATCGAAGAAAAGTTGATTAGCTACTCTAATAAGTGATTAAAATATTATGATGTCGAGGATTACCTTATAAGCAAGATGTCCGTGGAGTAGGCCTACTGGGGATACCACGTAAAAAAAACGCGCCTGCGGACTCTACCTCATAGGTGGCGGGGAAAACGGGGGACCTTTTCTACCTGCTTAACATTGGATAAGTTAAATTTGGTAAGTTCTATGGTAAAGAAAAGAGTTAGGAATGAATAAAAAAAATCTCATTTTTTGCTTATAACGTCTTTAACTTTTAATTTAGGGCAAAAAGTTATATAGACATATTTGTAGGCAAAACAATTTGCTACAAATTATGACTTTACAAATTTTTTGTAAGACGCATAGTTTTCGAGATATCGCGAAAAAAGTGTTTTCACCACTTTTTCCAATATGGCGGCCGGGGGACAAGGGTGGCGACCCCACAAACTTGAGGTTAAGCTTGTATTGACCCCCCACACATGTTCCAAAAATAAAATTGCGTCCTCTAACAAATGCAAAGCTTATGTAAGATTTCAATGGACTAAAGAAAGAATAAAACATTATACTAATTATATTAAAATATAAAATTTAAGTAATTTATTTTTGCCTAAATATATTAATTGAATTATTATTTCATTGTTACTTTAATCACGACCTAATTGCCTTAATACTTACAAGTACAATATTTTCCATACGCTTATGATAGATAATCTATAAGTTCGATCCTATCTCATATTAAAATATTTTGGTCTGTGTGTTCGTTTGTACGAGATGTATATTTACAGCATCCTCCGTTTTAATATAATTATTTTTAAAGCACAGTTGTTTTTTTAGTTTATAATAAAATAGTAAATCTATCTGCTTAAGAAATGCAACGAAGAAAAAAGATTAGTGTTAAATAAAAAAGACGTTAAATAAAAATTGTCCTGTCTGTGTCTATTAAATTAATTTATGAACGAAACGTATTGTATATAACAACTAGGATATGCCCGCGACTACGTCCAAGGTTCACTTGAAGTTCAATGAGTACAAAATCGCATCGGAATTCGAAATTTATTTTTAATCTGGCCATTTTAAATAATTCCCACAAAAATTCCCGCGAGATTCCCAGGATAAAAAGTAGCGCGGATTTTAAATCTAAAAATTTACTGTCCATTTATAGATTTTTCCAAGTTCTACGCTCATTTTCTTACATAAGTAATTTGAGTATATATTGTTTTGAGTTACGCAGGACTCGAATTAAAATGCCGTTGGAATTACTATAGAATTTATTAGAACTATACAAACACATACAACATAGGTACAAATATAACTAGACTCTACTAGTACAAGCTGCACAATTCAATAACACGAGCAAAGTCCGTCACTATATTGCTAATCGAATCTACGTCTTGCTCGTATAGTAATCCTCGTCTCTCGCATTGGGCCATTGCTTTATAATGCACCGATCCATACCTGTCAAGCTTCGACGCAATACAATAACAAGAAGGATTAGTTCGACACTGATGACGGCCATAAAACAAGTACAATAACAATAGAATGTTTTTCTTAATTACAAATTCTAAACACAAAGTCAACAAAAGACTTCCTAAATGCGGGGAGGTAGTAAACTGCGCTTTACGACAGGAAGGTGTGCGTCTACCTTTGTCGACATTTAGCAATATTCATATATGATTACAAAGTTAAAGTTTCGCACCGTTTCGTTTGATGTAATGTTGGTTAGTATAGATAGCTATAGTATGGCTGAATAAAGTATTGGAATTATAAATACAATAAATCATTACAATTATTGTTGGTCCATAGCACTCCAGCGGGAACCTTTTTCCTGTCCAATGTTGCGAATTTAATAAAAAGGTATTTAGGAATAAACCTTTTTATATAACTTAATTGATTAAGCCCATTCTCTTTGGGGTCTTGACGTTAGGTGGTCAGTGAACCTTAATAACTTATTTCTAAAGCTATTATTATTAATATATATTATCTAAAACACCTTAAAGTCGGTGCTTAGTAATTTTCAAAATATAGTAATTTTTATGTTTTACTTTGCACCGACTTGAAGATGTTTTAGATAATATATATTAATAATAATAGCTTTAGAAATAAGTTATTTTATTCCTTTTAGTTTATGAAGTCGGTTTTTTTAAACGAAGTTTTTAATTTTTCTTTGTTACTTTTTAGTGTCTAGGTATGTATAGGTGGACATACGAATGGTGCCGCGCTTCTTAAAAAATATAGGTCCCAAGAACCGGGAACAAAAAAATGTTCGTAAAATGAAAACTACTGGGCCAAACTATGTCAAATTTTTAGGGGACCACATGGCAGCTACTCCGCGTCGAACAAAAGAAGAATCACGTAAATTGAATCATAAATCTCAGAGTAATTGGTGTACATATGGAACGGAGTGAAAATTATTTCCATGAAAAATGTTCATAAAATGAAAACTACTGGGCCAAACTATGTAAAATTTTTAGGGGACCAATTGGAAGCTATTCCGCGTTGAACAAAAAAAGAATCACGTAAATCGGATCATAAATCACGGAGTTATCGGCGAACATACATAAAAAAAGCAAAAAAAAAAAAAGATCCCGACGAATTGAGAACCTACTCCTTTTTTCGAAGTCGGTTAAAAACGGACAAATGCCGGCTTAGGTGAGACCCCTATTTGTTAATACTTAATTTGCCAATGACTGGTGTATAATAATAGCCCGTAAACGTCCTACTTCTGTGCTTGAAATTCAAAAGAGACATCTCACTTCTACGTATTCCACCGCCTGTATTGTAAAGAATTTGTGGGACTCCAAAGTAAATGTCGAATGAATGTACACAAACTTTATTAGAAGTACACACCTAATTAATTTATTACAAACACAACCAAATATAATACAAGAAGATCAAAAACTAATGCAGATTACATGGTAAAAACAGAGAGAAACAGAGAGATTCCCTTTCCGAATAAACAGTTAGTAACTCTGATCGTAGTTGAAACTCAAGTAATGGCCGGTTAAAATTTGACATTAGATCCATATTAGTAATGTCAGAATTCAACCGATAGTAAGGCAAGTGAATGAATAGTAAGACAAGAACCGACCACAAATGAGTAAAGTCTGATAGATGTTGAACCGTTGTTAAATAATAGCTATGGAATTCCAAGTAAATTAAACGGACCAACTTTAGAGAAATATAAGCTTTTTTTAAAAAGGTTTTGAAATACAAGCTTTTCCGATCCAGGGTATCATGTAGCAGCAGAGTGCTAGCCAAGACAAGTAAAACGAGCCCAAATACGACGGGTCTATCTTGTTTAGTACAGGAGTTCCTATGGCCACCTTCCGACTTCATCGTCATATCAGCTCCATAGTACCATATTATTGCATTGTCGCGCGATATACATATACGCGCAAAATTTCAACTCAATCGAAAACCGGGAAGTTGGTCAAATTTAACTTGCAAGATTCCACCAGAATTTACATACATACATATCCATTGCAAGTTAAATAAAAGCTTGTAAGAAACTGTATGAACTCGTAGACTAAAGCTAGTTTCACTTAATACACGCATTCGACCCTTAAAAGCTAAATGAGAAATATTTTTGCAGACCCAAAGAATTAGTTCACATCTAACAGCCATTCTTGTATCGGACGATAAAATTCTCGAGATTCGAAATTAATTTTAGCAAGTCTATTTTGTATTTTCTTAAGTTTTCGCGACTCTCGTCGCTTATGGGTATTTGATGTCTTGACTGCTTCTGGATGTGTGTGGGGTTCTTATAGTAATCAGTGCACTGTTATTGATTGTGATTATATGAGCTTTATTTCAACCACGGTACATGTTTTATACGTGAACATGAACTAGGATACTTTTATCTCAAAAAATGGGATAGTTTCCGGGATAAAAATATATTTGTCTTTCTGTTTTTTATGCTTTTGCGGAAAAACTATTGGACCGATTTGGCTGAAATTTGGTATATATGTCATTTTAATACCGAGGGTGGGTGGACAAGGGATATTTTTCATCCCGGATAATGGGATAGATCTTGGGATAGATTAATGTAAAGGTTATCCCAGAAAATAGGACAGGTTTTTTGTGATTTTCCATTTTCGTCATTTTGGTCAATTTTGTCAATTTGGTTAATTTGGTGAATTTGGTCGATTTGGTAATTTTAGTCGATTTGGTAAATTTGATCGATTTGGTCATTTTGGTGTAATTTGGTACATATGTAGTTTTAATCACGAAATGAGCATAGGCACTTTTCATCCCGGGATGGGATAGTTTGCGATATAAAATGGTGTGAATCTTCCGGGGGCAAAAAGCACTAACATAAAATTTTAATACAATGTAACCTGTATTAACGCCTGCTCTTTAAACAAGAGGAACGCACTAGGAATTGTCGCGCGGCGCAGCCGCGAGGTAAAGACAAGTATTATATAAATGTACTTAGAAATAATATACTAATTACATTCAAATAAAACAATTCAAAATTCTAATACTTTAACTGGCACACTTTTCGTATCACTAATGAAATGATGCATGTCTACTTAAACATAATCCAGCAACTATGTTAATTTGGATCTGTAATCTTAAGCATAATTAAGTTAATAGCTACGTTTTAAGACCTACTCCCTCCTAATTGGGGATACTCCAATTAGCTGGAGGGTAAATAATGTAAGTAACCAAAAAAGCTGAGAACATCACAGTGAGATTTTGTACTTTAGATGATGTAGATATGTGGACAAACTTAGTATTATTTAACAAATTCAAATAAAAAATTCAATTGCAATTGAATTGAGTAATTTCACCTGTCTCTCAAGGTGTCATGTAATGAGTATAGCTATTTCTAAAATAGTTGCCACTGTTAAGAAATCTATTTTAGGAAACACATTTTTAAAAATTGTGTGTGAGTGTGAGTGTGTATACAGTCTGCCTTTGTGTAGCAGTTTTTGTATATATTCTATATTACTTTTAATGTATTGTATATAACTTTCTTTTATTTCGTGAATAATGTACTTGGATAAACACTGATTGTGTGTATATGTATCATTTGAATGTATATATGCATATAGTGTGCGTGTATATCTATATAATTTGAGTGTATATCTGTTTGTTATCCTAAATATAAAAAATGTGTGTATGTGTGTGCAGTTCACATGCAGTAGAAGTGAATCTTCAGAGATTATACTCACAGATAATTCTTCTCTAACCTTTGTTAATATATAATATATGTCATCCCTCAACTTAGTACAATTCAAAATAAATTTCTTAAGTATCACTTTCAATTTTTCACTGTTTCAGTCAAAAAAATATTATCAGTTTCATTTCGGTCCAAATTGGATCTATGTCTAGTCATCGGTCCTATTGACTCTTTAATCTATGCTGTACAATATAAAACTCGTATCTCATTCTCTCGCAGGCTTAGGCCTATAGATTTATGTGTTTATCTCTTTTTAGCGTCGCTTTTTCGTTTCATCGAGTTTCAAATCACAACGATTCTGAAGTGGTTTCAGTTCAATTAGCGTTATAATATCGAAATCTTTACACAAAGATTTTTTAGGAACGAAAACGTATCTTGTATACAAGTGGCTAAATATCGTTACGCTAAAAACTATGTCTTATCAATGTATTCGCTTAGCGCTTATTTCACTTGTCTTCGGGCCCTGTTCTTTTTACGTAAAAGCATAATACACATTAAGACAGTCTGTTATTTTCCTATTTACAAGACTCCAGAAGTTCTTGTTTATTACAAACTATCCAAATATGTGAACCTTTTTCTTAGTTGCACTTCGCAGTACCAAGAAGACGGAACCTGCATATTTTAAACGCTATTAACCTGCTCGCTCCACGTTTCTTTGTTAGCAAGCGATATTAACTCTCCCACACATTGCATTTTCAATCTTAACGCTTTTAATTTAAGTCTACATTCCTTAGATGCATTTGAAAAAATTGCATTGCAAAGATGACTTCTTTTCATTCTATTTTTGTCCTTATAGGTTCATGACATAAGACTGAAATTAGAATCAAATACGTGAAAGTTGTGACAATTTGGAATTTTCGAATCGTCCTGAATGTTGAGATTCCAAGAAGCATCATATTGACTTCATTATGTGGGGGTAGTTTCGGGAGAAACTTTGATGAGGGTAATTTTCAAGAGTCTTTCAACTACGATGAGTGGGAATTAGAGTACTGTTCTCAATTCTTTTAGATCTGTCCGACCATTTCTTTGATTCTTCAGTCAGAAAATAAATAATTATTAATTAAAGTAAATTCTTAACAGTTGCATAGACATAGTTCCCCTAGGAAAGGTACCTATGTAGTGTTACGACCTGAGAGCCGAAAAAAGACAAGTCCACACCAGTATACCTGTAGACGTTTTATTACCTTTGCGGCATTTGTACTTCTTTTGTTTACTTTGTGTTTAAAATTTCTTATTAGAAAAACAGCTCATTGTGTATTGTAATCTTTTATGGTAGTCATTAACCAGGTGTGATTCTAGGGAATTCAGTCCACGGTCGAGCAGACATATTGTATTTGTACAGTATAAAGCAATGCCCCAATGAAGGGATGAGGCGATCTAGCGATAGCCACAAGCGAAGCATGACGATGGTGAGGGACTTTGCGCATATGATTACATCGTGCATTACGTTTGGACTGGTTGTGTACAGTTATATTTGTACCTGTGTTATACGTGTTTGAATAGTTCGAATAAATTATGTAATAATTCCAATGGCATTTTCATTCGAATCCTGCAACTCGTAACAGTACCACCCAGGCCAAACTAATAAACATCTCATTCGATTAAACTCGCCCAAACTTGCTTATAACCAATGTGTTAAAAATCTTGGTCTTTCCTATTAAAATGTTTACTACACCTACCTCAGCTTTAGACGGAGTCCCTTGACAAGTCTCCTGGTGGCCACAAATCGTCCAGACATATTTATCACTAAAATTTTCTTGACCTTTGACATTATTAAAGTTTTCCAGCGATTTATTACTTCCTTTGATCATTTTGAAGTCGGATATTGGCTTCGCAATGGTCATGTTCAGCTCTGGTTTTGAGTAACTCTCTTTAATAACACCTTCTTCCGACAGGACTGACATTTTGTTAATTACTTTAATAGATGAGTCGCGGAATAGTATCTGAACAGGATGGCCAGAACAGTGACGTTCAAAAGAAAACTTTAGTTAGTTTAAAGAGTTTAAACGAAGGGTTACTAGAATTAAGCCCCATGTATGTATGTACGCGTCCTTTTTTTTTACCGACTTCGAAAAAAGGGGGAGGTTCTCAATTCGTCGGGATCTTTTTTTTTTTTGTTCCTTTATGTATCTTCGCCGATTACTCCGTGATTTATGATCCGAAATGAAAAATTTAACATAGTTTGGCCCAGTAGTTTTCATTTTACGAACATGTTTTTGTTCCCGGTTCTTGGGACCTATATCTTTTAAGAAGCGCGGCACCATTCGTAGGTCCACCCATACATGGCTAGACACTACAAAGGAACAAATAAAAAATAAAAACTTCCTTTAAAAAACCCGACTTCAAAAACTAAAATAACTTATTTCTAAAGCTATTATTATTAATATATATTATCTAAAACATCTTGAAGTCGGTGCAAAGTAACATAATAAAAATTAC
This sequence comes from Dendrolimus pini, assembly GCA_949752895.1. Lineage (NCBI taxonomy): Eukaryota > Metazoa > Arthropoda > Insecta > Lepidoptera > Lasiocampidae > Dendrolimus > Dendrolimus pini. Next base: position 21,940,606 of record OX457136.1, read on the forward strand.
TATATTTTGAAAATTACTAAGCACCGACTTTAAGATGTTTTAGATAATATATATTAATAATAATAGCTTTAGAAATAAGTTATTTTATACATTTTAGTTTTTGAAGTCGGTTTTTTAAACGAAGTTTTTATTTTTTTCTTATCGTATTTTCTGACCTAATGTGTATGTTGTTACAATTACCACGTGCTAACAACGGTAGAAGAAAACATTGCGATGATCTTACACATCGAGATCGTCGTATTTAATATAAATAAATAGAATAAGAAAAAAAAAGAAAGTCAATTTTGAGCTAGAAGTGTTGCTGGGGAGTTTCTTGCCGCTTCTTCTCCTGAACCGCAATAATACATAGCGAAGCGGTGTGCACAGACTAGGAAGTAAAATTAAATTTTAACTTAAATGTATGTATGACCTTCAAGAACTGTTTTCCAGTGGAACTTATATTGAATATAAACTTTTGAATTTGATGTGTCAAACCCGCCAAGCCACCTTGCATAAGCATGGCGGATACACTGTCCATTCTCCCTATAACAGGAGGTCGAAGCCCAGCGCTGGGAAGTTTATGGGCGTATATTATATTACTATAATATACTCGCGACTCCATCAACACTTGACTTAAAATTCCCGCGGAATTCCCGGGACATAAAGCACCTCAGCATTTAAAAATTAATGTAAACTATCGTTATAGTAATAACTGAATTAGAATAGGCTATTTTTTTACATACGAACAACTACAAACCGCTCCTAGGAAAAATCCCGCGGGATTCTCTTGATAACCAATATCACACCTACCGATTAGTGAAAAATTCATATTGTTTTTTTTTTTAATTTGATCATTTATGTCATTCCCAGAAAAATAATCTCATGTTTTTGTCTCTTTACTCGAAGGAAATAAAGCATTATAATTCGAAAACAAACGAAATTTCACTTGTGCGTAGGTCAAGGTAACCACCGCTCATTATTCGTGGCGGGAACTAGACTCTTGCAACAGGCCGCCCGGCCGCAGGAAATTGTATTCTTTCTCCGGTCTTGCATGAATTGTATTTCAGAAAGCATACACATCTCAGAATAATAACTATTTATCCTTCTACAGAGTTAAATACTTAATTTTGTCTTAGGTTATTTTAAATTGGTATACAGCGGCATCTATGGAATATTAGCGAAAATATCTAGAGCATCATACACTTAGTGTGTTTCAGTGTATTTAAGTTTCATAATTTTCTGCTAGATGGAGTTTTAAACAATTCGAGCAGTTATTTTGTTAAAAGTTATTAAATAGGAAACATAGATGTCATAATAAAACTACGTTTTAACGGTTTTCAGCGCGGTAATTTATTTGTTTTTTACTATTTCGACGTTTCGGCCACTTTTCAGTAGCCGTGATCACGGAAGACAAAGATGTCAAGTGTAAATGAGAATTATTTAAGTTTTATTTAGCCTACCGCCAATTTGTTCATTTTGTTTATGGTTATTATTTAGTCTATGGCAGCCTAATCTAATTTACCATCGCTTCGCATCATGTTGTGGCTCGAAGAGAAGAAGCGGCGCAAGAAACTCTTCAGCAAACATGCCTAGTTCTAAATTTTTTTATATAATATTAAAATGAGTGGAAGGAAAAAATAAAAGAAATTATCAGTCAAGTTGGTTTGTTTCGTTGCACGCAGAAAGAGCTCACAGTGTCTTGAGGTCTGGCAGTTGGTTTTTGCTGAATTGAGTCTTCATAGTTTTGGTGATCGGCTCCCAAAAAGTACCCCCTACTTTTCAATCATCTCCTACGTTGAAATTTGGTTGTCTTTTGATTTCAATAGCCTCACGCATCATTCTAGGCATAGCTGTCATATTATTATTGAAAAATTCTTTTAAAATCTAAAATATCAGAAAACATCACTAACACATTTGTAAACACTTACCGCTTTCGATGTGTAAATGGATTATTAATGTTTTCTACTACTCCTTAACTAGGTTTAGTTAGGTTTACGGTTCGCGCCATAAAACAAGTCCAACAAAAAATAAAGGTGCTAAAAGTAATTTTGAATATTGTTCAAGATGAAATCAAAGAAATAAAGTTATGATATTATAAAACATTTATTTTTTTCTTTTATTGCAGGAGTTTAGCAGACAGGCAGACGGCCCACTTGATGGAAAGCGGTTACCATCGCCTATGAACATTTGCAACACCAAAGGTGCTACAAATGTGCTGTTGCTCTCTTAAGGGAGACTGCAACCTGGCCACTAATGCCGGAACACAACCCAATGTTGTTATGGCGACATATTTTACACCAGGGGTGGTAGCCATCCAGCCGGGCAAATGCCCTACCATCTGGCTGTGGGTTGTTTTGTTGCCTCTTAAGACAGGCCGCCCAGCCGCAGGAAATTGTATTTTTTCTCCTTTCCGTTCCTGCACGGATAATAGTAATTACCTACATGAATTTTCTGATTAGCAGATCATTAATTAGCATTATGTAAGGCGATTGCAGCGCACTGGCTGCGGGACGTTTTTTATGGCAACTAATTTTTCTAATTTCTCATCACTCTTTACTTTGTGTGAACTGGGTCGCTAAAGACTATGGAAGGTAAAGGCAAGGAAGATCACCTGTATGTCCAACAATGACTGTCAAAACGCATTAAATAAGTGGCATTACTGTCGCCTGTAATACTATGATATCACCTTAAAACATCATTAAACGTTTCACCACAATCATTCTAGATTTAGGGCCGCTTGCATAACGTTCGTCTTTAAATCAAATTTAGTTAATCATATTATCTGCCTAAATACGTTTTACACAAAACGTATTTAAGATGTCTTGCATATGGCGATATTCCGTGTTATTTAGCTAAATGTATTTAAAAATGTATATTTAAAAATTGTAAATTTTGCGTTGTGCAAGACGCTAGTCGTTTTAAGGGTTTTAAATGCGTTTTGTGCTCCTTAAATAAATTTAATGAACGTCATACTAGCCGCCCTTATTAATTAACCACAGTTTAATCATGTGCCTAATGACCTCTATAACCATAGAAGGACAATACTAAGGAATCACTACTAAAGTCCAGTAAAAAATGCACCTCGTAACACACTCTACGATGATAGATGGCGCTACCAGTTCGTTCTTGCATCTTTGGAAAATCACAATTGAAATTTTCAGTCAACGTCAAGTCTTTTTATTAAAAGCTTTTTTAAGACTTAAATCAATCATAAAAAAAGTCCTAATTAGTCAGTTTTCTATTTCGTAAATTTTATGATTTTGTATCACATAATGTTTCATATTGACAAATTATAGTAAAACTTGGACATGCCCGACTTCGTCCATGCTTGATTAGGAATTCCCGCGGGATTCCCGGGCACAAAGTACCGCAGAGTTAATAAAAATAATGTAAGCTATCGTGTTAATAAAAACAGTAAAAACTTTTTAAATAAGGTACATTAATGTTCTTTAGCTATTTTTTTTTCTTTTTCTATTAAATCGTCAATAAATTGTTACATGCCGACAAAAATAAATGCACATCCGCCTCATATAAAGTACTGTTTACTACCTTTTCCGCATTTGGACGTCTTTTGTTTACTTTTTGTTTAAAATTTGTAATTAGACAAAAGCCTATTGTTATTGTATTTGTTTATGGCCACAGGTGTGCAGATTTTGTTTTCTTGGAAACTTCAGTCCACGCGGTCTGTTTTTGTGTTTTACAGTTTAGTATAAAAGAACGGGGGGGAGGCAGTCAAGCGAGGGTTACGATACGAGCAAGACGTGTGTACATTCGATGAGCGATATGGTGACGGACTTTGCGCGTGTTATTGAATCGTGCAGTTTATACTAGTAGTGTCTAGTTATATTTGTACCTGTGTTATGCGTGTTTGTTTAGATCTAATAAATTCTATGGTAATTCCAACGGCATTTTGATTCGAGTCCCGCACTCGTTACAATATTTAAAAAAATTGTGGCGGGAAGTGTAAAGGGACATTGTACTGTGTAGTTTAATTTAATAAAAATGTTAAATATTACTCTAAAATGAACAAAAGTTGTAGGATATTGATAGTTTAAGAGTAGTAATTATGTGTTTTTGTGACAAATGTGAAGTATATAGTCAAATGTGGAGTTTTCACAAGAACTCCGTCGGATGGCGTCAGTTGTGGCCTACAATTCAACTGCGCTACTATACGAACACATAATTATCAGAGTTATATATTGTATGGTCATTGATTTTCTTGCCTGCCGTTGTGGTGAATTACTTCTCAATATCCACAAGAATAGCTGATTTAGCATTCTTAATTTTTGTACTATTTCACAGTCCACTATAATATTGTTACGAGTCGCGAGACCCGAATTAAAATGCCGTTAGAATTACTATATAGTTACGTTTATTAGAACTATACAAACACGTATAACACAGGTACAAATATAACCGAATACGACAAATCCAAAAGTAATGCAAAAGGTTGTAATACAATAAAACACGCAAAGCCCATCACTATTAGATTATGTACCATCGTTTTATGCTCCCCAAATGCAAATCTGAAACGTCTCCACAGATTCCTAGAATTAGCTTGTAATGTTGTGTTCTCCACTAGAAACGTATGCCAAGAAATAACTAAACAAAAGAAGACGATCTTAAAAGAATTACAATCAGTTCAAATGCCGACAGGTAATAAAATGTGCTTCTACAGATCTGTACGTGGAATTTGTCATTGTCAGGGCCTAGGTTGTAACAATATTAAAACTTCAAGAAGTGTTTTACAGGATGACCGTCAAAATCCACCTGTTTAATATAACTCCATAAATTCTTCGAAAAGTAATTCTGTAACATATTTATGTATAAAACTCAAAAAAAAATTAACTTGAGATTTAAATAGAATAAGAAAACCATGTTTAGCTAGACGTGTTGCTGGGGAGTTTCTTGCCGCTTCTTTCCTCAAGAGCATGTAGCAATAATACGTTGCGAAACGATGTAGGTACATACACTAGGAAGTAAAATTAATTTTTTACTTATATGTATGTATGACCTTCAAAACGTGTTCTCCAGGCTTATCTTATCCAGTCGGAACCTATCTTAACTTAAAACTTTTAAATTTGAAGTATTTTCTCCAGTGGAAGTAAGTTTGCATAATTTATATCTAATCAGATAGATTTTTGGAACTATATTTTTGAATGGACGTTTATCAACCAACTCCTGGTATTTCAGTCCTAAAAATTATATTTTTTTCCAACAACTACACATTTGGTATAATACATAATATGTTATATTTATAGGACAAGACAAGTCTCTGCATTCGTTTAATGACCTCGTCAAGGAACACTATCTCAAAGTAACTGAATAACAATGTTATTTAGTTGTTGCTTGGGATGGTGTTGTTTGAAGATACGCAACTTGTATATTCAGATAAATATGTATATTTATATAATAATTTAGTAACAATTTCCTTTATATTTACGTATATATTAGTATAATATCTCTGGCATACATGCCCCCATTCATACCGAGTTTCTGTCCATCCAAAGGTTGTCTGGAAGAAATCGCTGCCAGCGATCGCCCATTGTACTTATCATTACTATTGTATATACAAATTTATATTGTAACATTGTGTGCAATAATGTATATTCTATTGTATTCTATAGGACATACATGTTATACATAGCATACATGTCTTATGTAAAGTACATTTGTGATGGAATGTGTTATACCGCCTTAAAGGGCACCAGGTCTCGTGGTTTGTTGTACAAATTGGGGTGCAATTTATTTATTGTAAACGTCACAGGTGGGGTGATTGGCGACCCTCGTCACACGCACAATAGGATTAAGGCCGCGGTCCGACTGTAAGCTATCAGCGGGCTTAAAAGCATTATTACGATTCCAATACGTTATATAAGGAATACTGAGATGTGAGAATTTTTTAGCTTACGTTTCTGTTTGGTGTAGAAGGAAGTAAAGGGAAACGGCCCTCACTGTAAAACACAAGAACATTCTAAAATTACCTTCGTTTTCTTACATAAGCATATTAACATTAATTGTATAAGTATGGAATATAATCCGGTATTTTGATTTATTGATCTATTAAGTCTAAATACAGCAGACAGGCTAAACAGTTCACCTGATGGAAAGGTATTTAGAACACCAAAGATGCTTCCCATATGACTAAGGCTGGAATAGAACTCAAGGTTGTTATGGCGCTATTCTAGACCAGAGTTAGTAACCATCCATACTGGCAAATGTCTTACAGTTGTGGGTCATTTTGTCGCTTCTTACGACACGTCGCCTGACTGCAAGAATGTTTAGTCTTTCTCTTTCTCTACGCAAATATGGTAATGATAGAACAATAGATAGTAAGAAATACCTGCATAAGAGGTTATAACGAGTACGCAATCTCGCTTATACACTATCATAATTTTAAAATAATACATTGACAGAAATTACTTACAACAAATCCTAACATTAAAATTACAGGATGTTTTACGGAAATTTGATTTCGTTTTCATGATAATTTCTATATATCTGAATTAAAATGTTTGTGAAACATTCGTAAGTTTGTTCTTGTTTTTTGTGCAATACGTAATAACTTTGTAGTAAGTAAATTTTATTAATTTACTATGTCTTCAAAAATTTGGTGATGCGCTGCGATAGCCAAATCTATTTAAGTACCTCCTTAAAGCGGTAAATTCGCCCGCTGATTATTCGGCCGTAGCCTTACCGCCCGTATATATCAGCGGCACGGGTCGTGGCCTTACCCTCTCGCTATTACATACACACTTGATAGTAAAGCCCTTAGACGTACCACATGTCGGTATTCATTTGTTCGCAGGATAATATATTTAGGAGGGTGAGTGGGCTCACTATGGCGTACGAGCCAAATAAGTTGCCTTTGTTCTCTCATAAGGCTGCCTGTATATTGAAACGGAGCGGCGCTACGGAGCGGAGAAATGGAGAACATGAGAATGGAGATACAAATATAACCGAACACAACAAGTCCATAAGGTAGTAAATCAATAAAAAGCGCAAAGTCCGTCACTTATTAGATTCCCGATTGGAATACACACGTCTCGCTTCGCTCGTGGTTCTCGCTCGACTGCCTCTCCCTTCATCAGGTCATCGTTTTATACTACACAAATGCAATGTCTCCGTATCTAAGTCGAGTCCGTCACATCTGGCTAATAACTCGGCCGCAAACTGCCATAAAAGAGTACAATAAAACAATGGGCTGTTTTCTAATCACAAATTTTATACACAAAGTAAACAAAAGATGACGTTCATGAAAGAGTTACAACTAGTTTAAATACCGGCAGGTAATAAAATGTGTTTTGTTTTAGATATGCAGTTGGATTTTGTTTTTGCGGGACCTAGATTGTAGTATATATAAAAATTGCGCAATGGAAAGGAAACCTTTTTTTATCACTGTATAGGTACACGTTTGACAAATTATCTTGCTCGATTTGAGTGGAAAATCTTAGACCATAGTCTAAGATCGAGCACGATTATCTAGAAGGTAGCTATTCACACGAGACTTGAAGACACCCAGGTTATAGGTTTTGGGAAAAACAGAATCCGGCAGTGAATGAGTCACACTTTTTTGCGGTGCGCATAATGGAGGTGGTGTAGGTGGTATGTCCACGATATAGCGGTGTCGGAAGCCAATGCGTCTGGTTGTCCGATGATGAAAGGGAGACGGCAGGATAAGATTGAAAAGCTCCATTGCACACCGATCCTATTGGTTGATATTTCTCCGTTTCTCCGCTCCAAACCTCCCTCCGTTTCAATAGACAGGCAGCCTAAAGCCGAGTACTCACCTGAGAACTATTCACCAGCAACAGCCATTCACTGTTGTATACATAGGTACATCTATGTATACATATATACCTACATGTATACTTACGGGGCGCACATGCAGTGAGTGTGGCATTATAAAGGTATGATATATACCTATACCCCTATATACTTTCACACAAACAGCTGCTTACGTATTCGTCCGATTTCGGAGCAGGGAACGCTCGGCCCAGCTACATGGTAGGCGGAGTGGGGGGTGTTAGGTTAGGTTTTATTTTCGTTACGGAATTTCTTGATTCGGTCGCCGCGCTCAAAGCCCGCGATAAAAGCTATGCAATAGCTTAATAGGGTTTGTTAAGATCTTTCATAGATTTTCAAAAGTTTTACGATAGAAAGGCGTCTCGAAAATATTTGAATAATTTACCTCTTATAGGTGGAACACTGAAATTTCTTCACTAGACTTATAAATTTTAAAGCAGCATAAATAGTAGGAGCTGGTACTCGAGATTTCATTTCATGAATATACAATGGGCTCACCTGGCCGTGTTTTGGAGTCTAAATTGGGTAAATGCTTTGTGAAGTCAAACCATGATATTTCACTGGTTAGCGCATGTGCGTCTCAAAATCAAAGGGCCCTGATTCGAATCTTGGCCTGGCACAACTTATGCAATACAATTATAATCTGTTATATTTCTGCTACGGGTTGTCAGGTAGAGATCGCTTATTAGCGATAAGACCGCCCATTGCGCACATCTTATGCTAATATATAAAGCTGAAGAGTTTGTTTGTTTGATTGAACGCGCTAGTCTCAGGAGTCTGATTTGAAAAATGTGATTTGTTCTTTCAGTGTTAATAGCTCATTTATCGAGGAAGAACTAACTACCTAAGACCAATAGCAGCGGAGTACCGATGAAGAACGTTGCAAAATTGAAGGGGGTTTTTAAAACAAATTCCATGCGGACGACGTCGCTGGCACAGCTAGTTTTTAAATAATTTGAGTCTATAAGTTTTCAGTAATGGCTTACAATAAAGTGTTATCTTTCTCTCTCTCAACTTTCTGTCATTCTTCGTATGTTTTGCAATTACCACGTTCTAATGTTCCGTTATATATATAATTAACGTTCTAATATTTTTCATTTGTAAGAACGGTATATTTTTAGCAGATTTTCGCGACTACTACACGTAATAAAACTATGTTTTAACGGTTTTTAGCGCGATATTTTAATTTATTTTTATTCTAATTTTTTCTTCTTTGAACACAGCTACTAAAAAGTGGATCAAACGTCGGCATAAAACCAAATGAAATACCGCGCTTAAAACCGTTAAAACGTATTTTCATTACAGTTAATTTATACAAATTCAAAAGTTTTTAATCACACATTACTTAAGTTTATCTTTATTTGTACGGTAGATAATCTGCTTTTATAATATATAGCGAAAAACAATGAGAGAGTCGAAGATGTCGACATGATGGATAAAATTATAATGCCATCTTGGTAGTGACGTGCCATTATTCGATGTGCGGATAAAATTCGATAACAGTGCGACGATTAATGTTTTTTATATTTCTGGATAATTTAGTTAATAATAATTAGCTGACCCGGCAAACTTCGTAACGCCTTAGAATCAATAAACAAAAAAGCTGAATCCATAATTGCAGAATGTTTCAACTTTAGTAAAAAATGTGGTCAAAACTTAACCGGAACAAAAATCAACCGTTTGTCATTCAAACCCCAAATAAATGAAAAAAATCATCACTTTTAAATTTAATTTGATTTCTGAACGACTTTTATATTTAATTGATTTCTAAACGACGGGGCGAACATCAAATGTTTGACAGGTAGGAACAGTTTCTAAGGGAAAGCGAAATTGTTGTTTTTACTATATTCCAAGCATTTTTTCATATTTACTAACCTCTTAAACCTTGCCTGGACTTCCACAAATAATTTAAAACCAAAATTAGCCAAATCAGTCCAGCCGTTCTCAAGTTTTAGCGAGATTGACTAACAGCAATTGATTTTTATATATATAGATATATTTATAACGCCCAAAAGTATCCCAACCTGCGCTCGGGCGTTCCATTATTACAGGAGAATGGGCAGTAGGACCGATCACTAATACGGATATATTACTGTTAATAATTTGTGTAATACAGTTTTAGTATTTTCTTAAGTTTTCGCGACTAGTAAATGTAATCAAAACTACGTTTTAACGGTTTGAAGCAGGGCTTTTATTTAATTTTTATTTTGAAGTTTCCGCTACTTTTCAATAGCCGTAATTCCGGAAGACAAAGTTATCAAGTTGCGATGAGTAAAATTAAAGTTATTATTTATCTTAATTAGGTTTAATTTTAGTTTATTTTAATAGTGATATATAAATATAGTTTACGCCGCGGGTCAAAATTAGCGCGTACCTCTTGTTAAATAACAGCCGCTAATACAGGTTACATTGTATTATATTTTTATGTTGATACTATTTGCCCTAAGAAGGTTTACTTCGTTTAATATCGCAAACTATCTCATCTCCGGAGATAAAAAATATCTTTGTCCATTTTCGGTATACATTATGATTTTTTACGACCAAAACTACAAAAACTACCAAAACTACCGAAACTACCAAAATGGCCAAATTGACCAAGAATAAACAAAATGGTGAAAATGGCAAACCACAAATAGAAAACCAATCATATTTTCTGGATAACCTTTACATAAATCCATCCTATACTCTGGGATGAATAGCATCCCTTGTCCACTCTCGGTACAAAATTTACATATTATATACCGAATTTCAGCCAAATCCATCCATGACTTTTTCCGTAAAAGCATAACAAACAGAAATATAAATATATTTTTATCCCGGAAAATGTCCCATTTTTAGGATAAAAAGTATTCTATGTTCATCTTACACATCGAAAATATAATATATACTGAGTTTCAGCCAAATAGACCCAGTAGTTTTTCCCTGAAAACGGACAGTTACTTTCGCATTTATAATATTATAATCGAGATCATTAACGACAGATATAAAGCGCTATATACATACTTAATAATCAATAACTAAGATAATGGCATACATGCTAGAAAATTATTGAAATATCCGCGCCAAAAAACATTTCCCAACCCTATTGATCTTTCAATCCCCGCAGCGCGGAACTTCGTCCACATAACTTCGCGGCCGTAATTTCACCTCCTCGGGGACTTGAAAAATTCAATTCCGCAAAGTATATCGCTTAAGCACATTTTATATTATGGGCTTACAATACCACTTCATTCTTTACGACTTTAAATAAACTTTTAAAGACTTCCCAGTACATTTGAGGGTTTTGATCACAGACAAATAATATTTTTAAGGCTCCTATTGCCGCAAAACTTCAAAAATACAAACGAAACAACTTGTCGCTAGTAATTAATGAACAATAATTTACAAAATAAAATGAACATAATTTTGTCCCTTCCACTTTTGTCTGTACGCCCATTTGTTATGTTTTTGGTAAGAGAGCTATTTTAAGAAAGAATAATATTTTATTTATAACAAAAAATAAGTTAATCTAAATAGAAACAAAATAAGTCGGAGGAAAGTCAGAAGGTCATAATTCAATAAAAAGGGCAAGGTCCGTCACTATTAGATTCCTGATTGTACACACGTCACGCCTTGATCGTAGTTGTCGTTGAACTGCCGTTTCTCTCCATCACACTGTCGTTTATACCTTACAGATACAAATGTGCCCGTTGACGTAATCCGCAACACCTGGCTAATGATTCAGCCGCAAGCGGCCGTAGACGAATACAAGAGAACAATAGGCTATCGTCCACAATAATTAGAAACGTATGCCAATAAATAAGTAAACAAAAGAAGAAGATCATAAAAAGATTACAATTAGTTCCAATGCCGACAGGTAATAAAATATGCTTCTACAGATCTGTACGTGAAATTGGTCTTTGTCGGAGCCTAGGTTGTAACAATATCTATAATCTTCTAAGAGAAGACTATGATAAGAGAGCTCCTAGGGTCTCAAACTATTGTTGGTCGTTCGAAGATTTGTTGCTAATCTAAAGTGCTCGGGTTAACTCTATGTAATGTACAAAACAGTATTTCCGTGTGCAGTGGTGGCATATTAATTTGCAGGTGGCAGCACTGGGCAGTGATACGTTGCCTGCCGTCAATGCAACGCTTCACTTAAATCTAGCAACATGTTTAACGCAAACTAATTAGTGTATTCAGACACATATTTTACTAACCTACTCCATACGGCCATATCTTTTGGGTTTGTTTTTAAATTAGTCATTTATTTATTTTGAACCAACATGTACTAGAAAAGCTACGTTCGCGTAGCCATAACGACAATGTATTATTTAGCGAATTGCAACGGCCTATATTTATCAGGATATGAAGTACTATAAGTGTTGCCACAGGATAAGGTTGGCTCTCTATCGAGTTTCATTTAAATCCGTCTGGTAGTTTTCACGTGATGCCTTAACAGACAGGCACAAACATCCTAAAAATTGCATTATCTCATGGTCCAAATCAATGTACAAACTCTATCCTATATTACGTCTTTAAATTATTATGCTGTATTTATTCATTCTCATTTTTTAAATATATTTCTGTTATTTTTTATAAAGAATAATAAATGACATTATTCTTTTATGAAAATACATCAAATATAAAATGCATTTTCAACAAATTAAAAAAATCTTTCAGCTAACTGCCAGCAGGGCCTGGGGTCCAAACTACCGGTGGTTAGCGCTCCAGAGACAGGAAGCTCCTTACAATTCGTGCCGTGTCCAACAGCGCTGCCTTCTGTATCTGGCCCTTCACCCAGCCTCCCAGCGAAAGCCTCTCTAGATGACGGTCGAGGCTCGCTGTAAGACCGTTGATGGTGACAACGATCGGCACAATGCTCTTTGACTCCAGACGCCAGATAGCAGTAACCTCGTCAGCAACATAAAAGTATTTACTTAGTTTTTCTTTTTATTTCTTCAGGAAGTTATCGTCATGTGGAATACTGATGTCAACGACTATTGCTCGTCGCGCAAATCAATCTGTTATCACGATATAAAAACTATTATTGTTATTATAATCGGTCCAGTATGGCCAGACCACACATAACCTTTCCTGGGGGTGGGTATACGCTTCTTCAATAAGATTCCGAGTGAAATGTTAGATCTGCCCTTCACTAAATTAAAAATTATCTTGCTAAAAAAGGGATACGACCCTATTGAAGAGTACTTAAATGACAAAACTTCATAGAGCTCGCTCCAACCTCTTATATTTTGTATAAAGTTTTTATCTTTCCAAGCTTGTAAGGAATTTATGGAGATATGTTGCAGTAAAACAAAATAAGAAAAATGTCATGTCTTTATTATAACTATTGATTTATTATTATATTTTTCTTTACTTTTATTGTGTCTGTCTTATGGAATATGCACTATTTGCTATAGCTCCATTAATTCTTCAAAAGTCATTCTGTAACATACTTCTGTATAATACTTATAAAAAAAGAACTTGAGATATAAATACAATAAGAGACATATAAAGAAAAACAATTTTTTTAGCTAGACGTGTTGCTGGGGAGTTTCTTGCCGCTTCTTCTCCTTAACAACAATAATACGTTGCGAAGCGGTGTACATAGACTAGGAAGAAAAATTAGATTTTAACCTACAAGTAAGACCTTCAAAAAGTGTTCTCCAGTGGAACTAATTTTGAATAAAAACTTTTGAATTTTGAATCATAAATATTTTTGATAGATAGTGTTTACTTCGAGTAGAATAATTATGTGTTTGCATCACAGGGATCGCTTCAGACGCCACATTGTTTCATTCGTCGTCCTCCTTCTTTCCCAGACTGTCTGGATTCTTTTCGCAAATATATGCAGCACGAATGTGACACCAAAAGTCGTAGAGGTGACCATCATTCCTAATCGAGCCGCAAGACTGACCCAAGCCATTTGATGTGTTGTTATTCGGCTCTGCACTGGCCCATCTTATTACTCCAGTGTCCACCAAATCGTCTATAGATTGTCCTGGAATATATTTTTTATACAGGATTAGAAAACAAGAACTGATCAAGTGCATGTTGGACCACAGGCATTGAAGTGTTCCCTAGAGGAGACAACGCCGAAACTATTGATTTTACAAAAAAGATGTTATTACATAAAGTATGGGAAATTTTCTCTAGTTTAATTTTGTAGTTGATGTTTTTCTGGTTTTATTGTAAAATGAGATGGTAGGGAGATATTGTCGAAAACTGCTACAGACGCTTTTTTCCACTACTATGGCGGCCACTAGTTAGCAGCAACGACACGATGTGGCAAAATTGACATTCGTAAAGAGCATATCGAAATAAATAAAATTACTAATTTTCAAAACTACCAGACAACTTTCCAAGTAACGCCTTCTTTCGGGCCAAATGACGGCCTGTGTTGTGGTTGTTGGCGCCTAATTCCAGACAACTGGAAATACAATCGCGGTCGTGGCAATTTAAGTGATAAATTTCGTGAAGGTCACACGTCCACTGCTATGAAGAATAAAAACATCGATGCTTTGCGCCCCATGATCATAACAGACATGCATCGTGTGAAAAGCTGTGCTGTCTATGGATCCTACACAATTTGACTGAGGCTAAAATAACAGCGCGCATCATTTGATGCAATGCCGTGCTTACCAGTTTTAACGAAGGAGCATCAAATTTGGTGTGGCACATAGGAACAGGTGACGAGCCATGGATCTATTACTACGTTCCCAAAACAAAGCAGCAATGTAGCGTATGACTCTTTCAAGATGAGTTGGAATCAACCAAAGTGGCGCGCGTGCAAAGTTCCTCTTAGCGGATGGTTGCTTATGTTTTTAATAAAACTGGACACGCCGGTACTGTTGTTTCGGTGAATCTTTTTACCGTAAATACTGATTGGTTCACGACCATTTATATGCCGGATGTTATTGAAGAACTCCTTAAAATAACCGTAAATGCCGTATCATCTTGCAGCACAATAATGCCAGTTCACACACGGCCAGAAAGACAAATGATTTCTAGATGGAGAATTTTTGTTCCCAAAAATTAAGAATCGCCACGGAGCAGTGGCATGAATATTTCCAAAATTGATTTATTCGTGTAAAAAAGGGCATTGTCGCTAGCAGAGAGTATTTTGATCTAACAATAAATTCAGTTTTTACTCGTAATAATGTTTTTATCTTATTCAGTCTGGAAACTTGTACTGCGCCCACCCAGGTGGAAAGGAAAGGTAAACTGTTTGTAATGCCTCTTCCATTGTAATCGGTTTGAAGGTCAATATGAACACTTACCATGAATAGTAGTCCACACTCCCGCATCACCCCAGTCATGGAATCCGACTAAAACGTGATCGTATATGGCACCATTAATCTTAGTTTTTGGATATTCTGAAATTATTTCTTTGAGCACCTGGGTCTCGACCGCAGTGTCCATGATGGCCAGATAGGCCCCTTCGGCTGCACAAGTCATGTACGCCCGGTTCCAGGTCTGAACATGATTGTGGAACTTGTAGCAACTACCAGTCCTAGTTTCATACCCATAACCTGTAAATCAATCAATTATCGTTACCTTTGGAAAGTATAATGTCTGATATTTTCTTATCTACGTCCATATAGTTAAATGTAAATAAAATAAAATGAGCAAAACATATGAAAACAGCTCGACCGATTCGGTTATCTTTTCTTAAACTGCTTGTAATAATCTCAATGAGATTATAGGATAATAGGTCGCCAAATTCGGAATATTCAACAAGCCTTCACACGTAAAGTACAGTAAAGATATTGAGGTTACACAAACAAACCCACAGAAAAAGGTATTTTCGGATATTTGAATTTTCTGATATTTACAGCAAAATATGCTATATTTATATGTTTCTAGCGTCGAATAAGCGTAATTCTTTTTGAAATTCTGCAGCCATTGCTACATACAGAGACCATTTATATAATAATCATGTTCTTCAGTCCGTCTGTCTATCTTTGTATGACAGCCTCCAAAAAAGAAAGATATTCTTAATTTATGGTGTATACAACAGTTTTGTTTCTAAATTGATTTTGAATATTCTTTTGCGTTGGATTCAATAAAGCTTTAATGGGGTCTCATATAAATTTCATTGCCATTGGTTCTTGGACTCTGAAGATAGAGCAGAGATATCCTCAAATTCAAATAATGTGTAGTAACTTAGGTATTGTTTATAGTATAATATTAAATTAATAATAATTTATTTCCCTTACTACTATCGACAGTTCCACAAGCTACGTTGACTGAAACAGATGCAGACTTCTTCCTGAAGCAGTTGTAAGGGAACATTTCGTCGCAGCAGACGTCGGCGAAGGTGCCGTTGGGCATCATGATGATGCACTGCTCCTTGTCCTCGTGGTTGTCCGGCTCGCCGGGAGCCCAGCTTATCGGCATCCTAAGGATGGGAACGCCTGCAAGCATTACAGCAGTTAATTAAAGTAATCTCATAGATGGAACAAGACGCCCACGCGAAACAAAAATTACCTTCAATGGAACTGTAGTCGCCTTTCGAGAACAATGAATGCACTCCCGTCCAAGTTGGAACTTGAGATCTGCCTTTTAGAGTCTTTAAAAATCCATCATCTATTGGGGACGCTAGTTCTGCGCCTATCAATGATACAGAAACACATTCCGAAATTAAGCTCTTTATAAAATGTTCGATTATTGACATCAAAATAATCGAAGCAGTGATGATAAAATTAACTTGTGTGATAAGAAAGTTAAATAGTGCATACTGAGTGGGTGACTATTGTAAATGGTGAACTAACCTTCGAGGTGGCACCGCAGCCTGGCCTGGTGCCAGGTGGCGGGGATATTGTTCTGCTTCAGCCACCCCTCGACCTCTGGATGGTATACGTAGTCATATCTGTACCTTTTGCAATCTGAAACAATGTGACCAAACTGGAGAACTTCTGTGAACTGTACTGTGGTATTCTTACTGATTTGCGAAGAACGTATTACTCGCGAAAAGCTAAATATTCTATTTACAAATATATTGATTTCAAACGATACTTGTTTACATTTAGTAAACGAAACTTACCAATATTCGCCGTGAAGTAAAGAATTATTAAGATTAATTTTATAATACTCATTTTACAATAACCAAAATATCTAGTGGCTTCAGTATCAAAACCGCAAATGGTAATGTTTCGTTGCAAATACGTGCAATTATTTATATAACAAATTATTATCAGTTCAGAGGTTTCTATAGGTAAGAAGCTCCCATCCTTTTATGGACTACTGCCCCCCAACACCCAGTTTTACATAATAGTCAGATACACTTATTTTATATGTATGTCTAGAATCTATGAATAATCACCAAATAGAAATTAATGCTCTCTTTCCTTCTCTATCTCATCGTGCTCCTCGTAGTTATTTTATTAAATTCAACTCATCACCTTGCAATTGTAAATTAACTTCATTAAATATTTTAAACAGATCTGTCAAATAAGCGATGTAATTTTTGGATGCAATTAAGTGTTCGCAAAGGTTCATCGATTCTGTTTTAACAGCCAACGTACTTCTGTGTGCAGCAGCAAGCGATTATAGCTTTTGTCGCCCCGTCATTGCTGGAACACCATCTGTAACAACTGAGAAAATATGTCAAGCAGGAATGTTTTTCTTGAAAAAGGGGAATGATTTTCAATATTTATTTTCCCTTTGTAGCGGTGTCTAGCTCTTTTGCAAATAATAACTCTTGACATTTTTTCTTCTTTTATGAATCGGACATAAGCTAGGAGTGGTGCCTCGTTATATGGTAAAGTTAATTTATCGAGTTGAATAGAAAATTTGAAAATCTTTAAGTAATCACATGATGATAGTGCAACGTCTTTAGCCATTTCATCTATTCTTCTTTGCATTGTATTATTACCCAAACGATTTTGTTTGATGACACCCGATGTCTTGTGATGAAGAATTGTTTCGACTAACTTCTTGACTGCCAGCATAATTAATTCCTCGTCAATTGTATGTGGTTTTCCTGCTTTTGCTATTAATAATTAAATATTCTTGCTTAGAACACGATGCAAAAAGTTTTGATATAGTCAGCTGTATTAATTATTTATTTTCTAGTAGGATAAATCTTTGTTCTTTTTGTCAGCATGTTTATCAGCATATTCAAATGCTCTTGGAGCCTAAAAGGACTTCATTTGAAAAAACTTTGAGGCAAATTAAACGTGTTAGTAATAATTGGTTCGTTTGAGATGGCGTAAATCCATATTTCAAATACTCAATATTGTACTGCGGACATTTTTTCTTAGTTTTAGACATTTTTGAATTTATAATTTTTGGACTTCTTTGTTTGCGGTGCACTTGATCTTTAAGCAGGTTGCACAAGTTTCCGTACTAGCGGAAGATCAGCGCTGGTTATATTAACCGGCAATTTTGCTGAGCTATGACCAATTTAGGACTACATTTACTTATTTGTTTTAATTTAAATAGTTTAAGTGGTGTTTATTGTAGTTCTAAATAAATCTTTTTCTTTCTTTCTTTTACTTTTGTCGAAACATGCTTGATGGGGTAAATCATGTCTTTGCTTACCAACTTGCATAGACTTTTTACCGTCAGTCCTATACGTATCAATTAGTTTATACTTAATGCTTATTTAAATGTTTTATGACAGCGTAAATAAACTTTTAAAAATATGCGTAAATTTTACGCCTTTATAACAAAATTAAATATGGCTACGGCTAGATAAACTGCTTTCTTTAATTAAAAAAATGTTGTATTTTCAAAGTATTCAATTATATTATATTTCTGACTGTCATAATGCCACCCCCTCCACTTACCTTTGAACCTGCTACCGCCCACGTGTAGCTTTAGCGCCCACTGCGAGGCGGCATCGCCCTCGTTGGGAACCTATCGGCGTACGTCATCGTTATGTCGTAGTTCAAACGCGAAATTAGTCGAAACGAAATATATCGAATCTGACTCATAAACAGTTAGAAAATGATTTTGAATAAATCAGTCCAAAACTAAAGACCCTAGTCTTTAGTTTTGGACTGATTTATTTATGAAGGTACGCTGAATTCAACACAAATAATTATTTATTTGGATTATAAAACACCATAATTTATTCAATAAAATAGTTAGTTTGTTATGTACTAAACTATTAAAAAAATACAATTAAATGGTAAAATAAGTTATAAATTAATTAATATAGACTATATAAGAAATCGCTGCCAGAAGGACGCGAACCCAGAAGGCTGGCTGCATTGCCACGCTGCATGGCAATCCTGATTCGTTGCGCGAAATACGAACCAGCCGTCTGATTACGGATGGCATCAAAGAGTTTCTTACTAATATTTCTTTGAAGAAACCTTTGCTGATGGACGCCACTGATCTAAAGTTTCAACTCCAAACGCCACAAATATGTAAATCCTTCCTAGGGTTCCATATATCAACACAAATAGAATGATCAAAATCGTTTCAGAACAAACAAAGAAGTTTAAAACGTCAATCATTACAACATTATTAACTTCATTTTAAAGATTTTTGTTATATCTTCGGAACTCAAGGTCCGATAACAATAAGTGTATATGGGCCCATTAAGAAGCATTGTTGAATCCAACTTAAAATTAATCATCAAAATCTAGGTTCAAAAACTACAAAATTGTGGCTTACATACATAAAACAATATAGTTTACGACAAATTCAGAAGCTTCTCCTTTTTTGAAGTCGGTGAAAAATACAGCATACTAACGCCATCTGTTGTAAATTATAGAAATAAAAAGGTCTCACAAAGTTTCTGTTTCGCTAGTTTATTAACAAACGTAGTATAAATCTTTCTAGTTCATGAATGTTAAATCTTGACCATATTAGCATTCATACTGTGACTTATGTGGGAATTCCAGAAAATTTAAACAATAAATAACCTGTTCTGAAAGCCAGTATATCAAGAGACACAAAATCAATCTTATAATTAGTATTCAACGTTCTAGTAATTATGGTTATTTATTCTCTCATGCCACGAACGGAAGTGTGTGATAAAAATAAGATAATATTACTCTATCATAAAAGTACCGCGAAAAGGTCAATAATACACAGTATGTTACTTATTTATTCAATTTTATTTTATCACCTTCAAAGTATGCTCCTTCAGAAACGATACAATTACGCCAACGAGTAATCCAATCAAAAAAACATTTCTTAAACACTTTTTCCGAAATTGAGTTTAGTTCTCGTCGCGTATTCTTTTTAATATCTACTACCGAATGAAAACGGGTGCCGAGAAGTGGTAATTTGAGTTTAAGAAAAAGAAAAAAGTCGCCTGGAGCCATAACTGGTGAATAAGGTCATTGTTCGATGGTATATGTTGAGTTTTTGGTCAAAAAATCGTTTAAAAATGATGGCCTCGTGCGAAGGCGCATTATTGTAGTGCAATATGGAAATTTTTTCTTTGCACAAATCTGGCCCTCGAATTTGCTCTCTTAAACGCCACATAACGCTCAAATAATATACTTTATTTATCGCTTGACCTTGCGGTGAGAATTCCGAGTGCACAACACCGTGATAGTCAAAGAAAACAGGCAACATGACTTAACTTTTGATCGACTTTAGAACCTAAAAAAACACTTTTTCGAATTCGGTTCACTTGGAAAGCGTCACTCCTAAGCTTGTTGACTAGTAGTCTCCTCAGCAGTAACAATGCGTTTTATGAATGTTGGGTCACAATTGACTCGTTCTAGCATGTCCTCAGCGACTATTATGCGATTGAGTTTTTGGAGCAAATTCAGGTCTTTTGGGACTGACCGAGCGGCGACATGTTTCATACCCAAGTGATTATTTAAAATGATACAGATCGCCTCATGAGACGCAGAAAGTTCAGCGGCTATTTCTCTCTAACGCGAATGAAGATTTTCAGTCACTTTCCCGATGATAACTACGGTTGAAGACTGATGGTCTACCAGGGCGAGGCAAATCTTCCAGAATATCTCGACTGCTTTTGAACGCTTTGTACCACTCATAAGCATGTGTTTTTGATAAGGTCGATTCACCGTAAGCCTTCTCTAACCTTTTCAGTGTCTCCGAACACGAAATTGGCCATTGGCGATACAAAGTTTAAGACAAACTATTTGTTCGATGTCTTTGACCACAATGAAATTCGCAATACATGATAGACATGATCTAACTAAAAACATCACCACTGTATTTAATCTAAATGACCGAGGCAACTCGAACTCCGCGCCAAAATGAAAAACAGTTGTGCCAATCTAACAATTTAAAAAAAGGATTTTTAACCATAAATAAATCATCCATTCCCGATACTTTTTTGACAGAATGTATTAGCAGAATACACGTGACTTGAATAAACTGGGCCCATATTCGCAAACTTCGAAGGACATTATTAGATTGTAAATCTATTCAATTAAATTGTCTCAAGTCAAATTCTTTCCTTTCGACTTAGGCTCGATTCACACTATTGGGAAATTTACACGTGCCTAGATACACTGGTAATTATAAGACATTGCATACAGCTCCACTTTATTTTGATACTTGTCTAGTCTTGCAAGCGCATTATACACTCGTTTCGTCGAGACGAATATTTGCCTGAGGCGAGATTGGACCAGTCGGGAACTGTGAACGGTTCAGTAGCAGTATTAATATTAATGTCTACTACGAGGCTCCCCGTACAACCACGAATGTCCTTCATATACGTCACGGCTGACGCGCTTGTCACCTGCTCTGCCAATTCTACATCATCTCGAAGTCGGTGCGAAGTAAAACATAAAATGGTGGTTAAATGAAAATAATTTAAAAGTAAATATAACTAAAACTAACATTAAGAAATAATAAATTAAATGAACTTAATATTCAATATGAAAATAGTAATATAGATAAAGTGCAAGTTGTAAAATTTCTGGGACTACTGATTGATAGCTCATGTAATTGGAAGGCATAGATTGATAATATTTGTTCTAGATTAAATAGATTTGTATTTGCACTAAAAAGAATTAAGAACACAGTTTCCCAAGAAGCAGCTCTTCAAGCATACCACGGTTATGTTGCATCTGTCCTCCAATATGGTTTGCTCATGTGGGGAAATTCGACTGACGTAGACAAAGTATTTAGATGTCAAAAGAAATGTATACGAGCACTTAGTAGCGCACACTATCTAGAACCATGCAGGCCACTTTTTAAAAGGCTCCAGCTGTTAACTGTGCCTTGTATGTATATGTAAAGAAATTAGATTTCTTTAAGTTATTTGTTCATGGATAAAACAGTTCAGGTTTACTCTTAATTATTAATAGATGTCACCACTGACATTACAAGCCGTAAAGTAGATAAAACAGGGGAGAATTCAATATGGCGATAGTGTGCTAAATAAAACCAATAACTAAAAAGAATTGAGTGGAAGAGGAATCGACAAGCTAATTAATAAACTTTAAATGTCGTTTCTTTGTTTTTCAGGTAGGATTGTGTATGTGGATCGCATTGTTTTTGTTGTTATAGTGTAAACTTGTGCTAAATAAAAAAACTTTGTTTTTCAGAGCAACACAACTAGTTTATTATTTCGAAAGATTCCAAAATTTTATGACGAATTGTCTTATAAAACGACATTTCTAGTTACCAGCAAAGGAAGATGGAAAAATTAAGGTTTACTTTTACGGTATTAGCCGCAAGTGATAGCAAAACAAATTTGATTTGCATAACCTCAATCGAGACACCTGATGGACGTGTATACGATGTACCCGATGAACAAAAAAATGCAAACAAACATACAGCTATAACTACTTCAGAAGTTTATGTGAAAGTCAAGAACTCGCTAAAAAAGAGACATCAGACACGGAAAATATGGATCCCACTAACAGATCAGTTACGGAAAACTTACTTAGATGCAGGCGAAAATGTGCAGTTCGGTGATCAATATCTAGATGAAATTCTAGAGGAAACCAAATCTTCCAATAACAATACCAAATCTGAATCGGAGCATAAAAATATAGTAAAAATAGCTGATAAGTTTTTGTTAGAAAAATTTTCGGGAACAACATCAAATGTGAATCAGTGGATTGGAGTATTTGAAAGTGAATGTGAAAGATTTGAAATATTACAGGATGAAAGTAAAATTGAGATTTTAAAACATCTTCTTGGGAAACAATGTTTAGACTGGTACACAGGTATGTTAATAAAGTTTACCGCTAAGTCAGAATGGCATATGTGGAAAAATATTTTTTGTGAAACATACGGTAATAAAGGATGGTCTCAAGTAAAATATGCATACACATTCAGATATCAAACAGGTTCCTTATTGGAATATGCCACAAAAAAAGAACGCCTTTTATTAGAGGTAAACAAAGACATTGACACTCAAACTATGACAAATCTTATTGTGATGGGTTTACCGGATTATGTTATGGACAAAATTGATAGGACATTAGTAACATCAACTGCAAGCCTTTGCAATGAAATTGGCAAACAAGAGTATGCAGTTAACAAAAAGAATTTTACCAAAATTAAGAAGAATATGCCTGACAATAAATCCAAATATGAAAAAAACCTTTCATGTACAATCTGTGAAAAATTAAACAAAGGAGTCCGTTACCACCCCGAAGAAAAATGTTGGTTCAAACAAACTGATAACTATGAAAACAGAAAAAAACATATCAAAAATGTAAACAATACAGTGTTGGATATTGAATTAAATGAGGATGACCAAAAAAACGAGTGATTACACCATTAATTAAAGTCAAACTAACACTAAATGAGCAGGTGGAAATATTTGGTATATATGATTCAGGCTCTAACGTTTCATTGATAAATTCCAAATTACTAAATATAAAGAAAAACAAAAGAGGTGATTTCAAAAATGCAAATTTAGTAACAATTAATGGTGTAAAAAGGACACAAGGTTTGACAACAATAAAGATAAAAATTTTAAATATAGAAAAAAATGTTGATGTTTATATAGTGGATGGAAATGAATTTCAATATGATTTCCTAATTGGACTTGATATCATAAAAGAATTTTATTTGGTTCAGGACCAACATTTGAAAATTACTCAGAAACAGGAAGAAACACCCACAGATAAGGAACCGATTCATAAAAATAGTTCTAAAAAAGAGGAAAATAAAAATGAGATTTCTATTAATTTCAATGAACACATAAAGGAAGAGGATTTTAAAATAAATATGAGTAATTTAAATACTCAACAAAAAACAGAAATAAATAAATTGATAGACGAGTATAAATCAAGCTTTGCGAAGGATAAATATGATGTTGGAAAGGTACAAGACTACGAAGCCCGGATTGATCTGCTAGTTGACAGGTACTGTAGCAAGAGGCCGTACAGGTGTTCTGTAGAGGAAAAAAAAGAAATAGAAAAACAAGTGGGAAAATTACTCCAAAAAAATCTAATAGAAGAATCATACAGCCCTTTTGCAGCACCCGTTACCTTAGCCTTTAAAAAAGAAGATCAGAAGAAGACCAGATTGTGCATTGATTTTAGAGAACTAAATAAGATAGTACTACCACAAGCACAACCATTCCCATTGATCGAGGACCTGGTGATGAAAACGCGAAACTGCAAATATTTCTCAACATTAGATATCAACTCAGCATTTTGGTCTATTCCACTACGGATAGAAGACAAAAAAAAAACAGCATTCGTTACTCAAGAAGGACATTTCCAATGGACCTGTTTACCGTTCGGCCTGAAGACATCTCCTGCAATTTTTCAAAGAATATTGAGTAATGTACTAAGAAAACATAAATTAACTGAATTCACAGTAAATTATATAGACGATATACTGGTATTCTCTAAAACTTACAATGAACACATTAACCACTTAAAACAATTGCTGGAAGCAATAAAGAAAGAAGGATTCAGACTTAAGTTTACAAAATGTACATTTGCTGCAAATTCTGTAAAATACCTTGGTCATATAATAGAAAATAATACAGTTCGACCACTGAGAGATAACTTAATTTCTATCCAGGAGTTCCCGAGACCAACACCACAGAAAAACATCAGACAATTTTTAGGAAAAGTAAATTTCTATCACGAGTATATACCCAAAAGTACAATAATTCTAAAACCACTGCATAACTTACTTAAAAAAAACCAAAAGTTTTTTTGGTCAGCAGACTGTCAAAGTTCATTTGAGGAAATAAAGAAACTACTATGTTCACAACCAATCTTGGAAATATATGACCCAGACCTACCAATAAATATATATACAGATGCATCACTGGAAGGCATTGGAGCAATATTAAAGCAAATACAGCCAAATGGAAAAGAAAAGCCGGTGGCATATTTCTCAAAAAAATTAAACGAGGCACAAAAGAAAAGGAAAGCCATTTATTTAGAGTGCTTAGCCATTAAAGAAGCCGTTAAATATTGGCAGTATTGGCTGATAGGAAAATCTTTCACAGTATACTCAGACCACAAACCATTGGAAAATATGAATATTAAATCAAGAACAGACGAAGAATTAGGAGAATTTATGTATTATCTCTCTCAATATGAGTTCAAAATAAAATATGCACCTGGGAAAGATAATTTAGAAGCTGACTGCTTAAGCAGGAATCCGGTACTGGAACCAATAGATGATATAAATGAACAATTAAGAATAGTTAATTTAATACAATTACAGGATGTTGTTACGGATCAAGAAAAAAATAAAGATCTACAAAATAATAAGAATAAATTAATACACAGAGACAACATATATTATAAAAAAATTAATAAACAAGAAAAAATTATATTATCAGAAGAATTCAGTATAAGACTTATAGAACAAATACATAACATAATGTGTCATATAGGCGTAAAACAAATGCAAAAGAAAATTGGAAAAATATATACAGCAAAAAATTTAACAAAAAATATAAATGATCTATGCAAGAAATGTGAGGTATGTATAAAGAATAAAACAAGAGGACAAGTGAAATATGGTTTAATGTCACACTTAGGTCCTGCTTCAAAACCATTTGAGATTGTCTCTATAGACACAATTGGGGGCTTTGGAGGCACACGGTCAACGAAAAGATATCTACATCTGTTGGTGGATCATTACACTAGATATGCATATATACTTACCTCAAAGTCTCAAAGTGCAAAAGACTTTATAAAACTTATCAATAACATAACCAATCATAATGAAATTGGCATGATTCTGAGCGACCAATATCCGGGAATAAACTCAAAGGAATTTAAATCATTCTTGAGTGGAAAATCCATTCCATTGGTTTTCACCGCAGTAAACGCACCATTTTCAAATGGATTAAATGAGCGGCTGAATCAAACGCTGGTGAATAAGATCCGATGTAAAATAAATGAAGAAAATAATAAAACAGCATGGACAACAATAGCCCATACCTGTGTAGATAAGTATAACGATACTGAGCATACAGTCACTGGTTTCGCCCCAAGATACCTTTTAGATGGCACGGAGGTTTCATTAATGCCAGAAGAACTAAAACAATCTAAAACAATAGATGACTGGATGACAGATAAAAAAATAGCATTTGAAAACTCGGTAAAGTCGCATAATTATAATAAAAAGTTAATAGACAAGAATAGGATTAAGCATAATTTCAATGCAGGTGATATGGTATATGTTGAGAATGGGCATAAGCTGAACAGAAGGAAATTGGATGAGCTGAAGATCGGCCCTTTTAGAATAGAAGAGAAAATATCTAATAGTATATACAGAATAAACACGGGCCATAAGAAATTAGAATCCAACTTATTTCATATCACAAAACTCATTCCAGTACCTGTACGAGTATAGTTGTATTATCGCGAAAATTATGGGAATAATTTTCTACCCTGTTGGGGAAGATGTAAAGAAATTAGATTTCTTTAAGTTATTTGTTCATGGATAAAACAGTTCAGGTTTACTCTTAATTATTAATAGATGTCACCACTGATATTACAAGCCGTAAAGTAGATAAAACAGGGGAGAATTCAATATGGCGATAGTGTGCTAAATAAAACCAATAACTAAAAAGAATTGAGTGGAAGAGGAATCGACAAGCTAATTAATAAACTTTAAATGTCGTTTCTTTGTTTTTCAGGTAGGATTGTGTATGTGGATCGCATTGTTTTTGTTGTTATAGTGTAAACTTGTGCTAAATAAAAAAACTTTGTTTTTCAGAGCAACACAACTAGTTTATTATTTCGAAAGATTCCAAAATTTTATGACGAATTGTCTTATATATATAAAACAGGTATCAATGTTCGTAAAAGAAAATCCCGAATTGTTTCCTAGACATCACGAATTGCGATCACGGCAACTTAGGGCGAAAACAGACAATAGATTATTGTTCCCCAGCTGCAAATTGTCTTTACAGAAAAATGCAAACTCTATGTCGGTGAAGGTTTATAACAAACTTCCAGAAGATTTTAAATATTTGCCCACAAATCTTTTTAAAAAAAGACTACATAAATGGTTGTTGGATAAATGTTTTTACTCTGTTAACGAATTTTTAGGATAATTTTTTTGACAATAATCATGATTGACATTAATGTATATTTTTGGTCCTTGTTAATTTTATAATAATAATTGTGATGATGTGTTTTTAGTAATCTTCTTTCTTGAACATTTGCACGCCTTATAGGCAAAACATGTGAACCTTGTATTCTAATGTCACCTCAAATTCATGTACCATGTTTTAAGCAAATAAATGAATTTGAATTTAAAAATTCCTACACTTTGCAAATTTCTTGTTGTTTTTTGTAGGTTTTACTTGGCACCGACTTCAAGATGTTACAGGAAGGAGTCGGTTAAATTGTTAATTTTTTTGTGACAGTAGGCGAGCCTTTTTCGTCTCGTCATGTAATACGATTAATATCTTTTTATTGGAACGAAGTTCCTTATCGCGCGTTGCGAAAGGGGGCTAGACAGAAAAAATTAAGACCAAAAGTTGTAACGACACTTTTTGCTATATTTGTAAGCCGTCCGGCGTGCGCGTGTTTCTCTGTCGGTCTCTCTCTCTCATAGAAAGCAAGCCAGTTATTTTCGTTTCGTCTTTCTATTTCGCATTGAACAGTGTGGTGTCGCGACGATTATTTTTGTTGAGTGTATACAGGTTTTTTGTACATAATAAATAATAAAACTTCGTTCCGTCCGGGTGTCCCTTGCCACCTCTCAAGTTCTTTTATTTAAAAATCGATGCGTCTTTACCAAGTTGTGATGCCATAACTTACAGTGACTTAAACAATCAAATAGCGTATTAATTATTGTTTAAAACATAAATTAAAAATATTATTTTAATATGGTTTTTAGCGGCCGTTTTTAAGAATGTTTGTTCGTCTGTTTGTCTGTGTGTCCTTTATAGAATCGTAAACTATACATAATGTCAAGTATCAATATGAAACGCCGTTTGACAGTCCTTTAAAAGTCATTTATAAGTTTCTCTATCTACTGGTGTAATACAATATTGTTACATGCAGACAAAGGTAAACGCACACCTGGTTGTCGTAAAGCGCAGTTTATTACCTTCCCGCATTTAGGAATTCTTTTGTTTATGTTGTGTTTAGAATTTGTAATTAAGAAATATATATTTTTATTGTGTTTGTTTTATGGCCGTCATTAGTGTCGAACTAATTCTTGTTGTTATTGTATTGCGTCGAAGCTTGCACAGGTATGGTATCAGTGCATTATAAACCAATGTCCCAACGCGGAGAAGGGCAGTCAAGCGACGATTACGATACTACCAAGACGTGTGCAGCACATTCGATAAGCGATATAGTGACGGACTTTGCGGGTGTTGTTGAATCGTGCAGTTTGTACTGGTTGTATCCAGTTATATTTGTACCTGTTTTATACGTGTTTCTATAGTTCTAATAAACTCTATAGTAATTCCAACGGCATTTTAATTCGAGTCCTGCGTAACACGTAACAATATGTATTTAATCTTCAAAATCAAGTGATCTAATGATAAAAAAATTACATGGACGTATTGTTCACCCTATTTAATGTCTTTACTTACCATCAATAATAATTATCGATGTAGAAAACCAGCAGTTCTTTTCCCTTCGAGTGTATCGTAATGTTACGACCGACAAAGACCAATTCACACCTGCAGTTTATTACCTTTCGGGCATTTGGACTTCTTTTCTTTACTTTGTGTTTAAAATTTGTAATTAAAAAACTGTCCATTGTGTATTGTAATCTTTTAGGGCCTATTGTTGTATTGTGATCACTGTCAGGTGTCTCGTATTTAAAATACAAGCTGATTCTAAGAAATTCCCCACGCGGCCGGGTAGACATATTGCATCGGTACAGTATACAGCAATGCCCTAACTGAGAGATGAAGCAGTCGAGCGATAAGCACAAGCGAAGCAAGACGTGTGTACTACATTCGGCAATCTATTTAGTGACGGACTTTGCGCGTGTTGTTATATTTAATTTTGTACCTGTGTTTATACGTGTTTGATTAGTTCTAATAAACTCTATAATAATTCCAGCCGTATTTTAATTCAAGTCCTGCAACTCGTAACAGTAATAAAATACTTCGTATTTCAATCCAATGGTTCGAATGTGTCGCCTTTATAATAATCGCACCAAATTTAACGCGAACATTGATATTTAATTCTAGTCAATTTAAGTTTATGAATAAATGCAAAAATTCTCTCATACAATCGGTATTAATATATATTGTCAATCTTTCACTCGCTTTTGTTATCTTATACTAATATATAAAGCTGAAGAGTTTTTTGTTTGTTTGTTTAAACGCGCTAATCTCAGAAACTACTAGTCTGATTTGAAAAATTCTTGTTGTTAGATAGGCCATTTAACGAGGAAGGCTATAGGCTATATATCATCACGCTAAGACCAATAGGAGCGGAGCAGCAATGAAAAATGTTTCAAAATCGAGGGGTTTTGAAAACAAATTCCACGCGGACGACGTCGCGGGCCAGCTAGTATTATTTGTAAAATGAACTATAAATAACTTTCTATGCATATCCATTCTGTCGTTCGTCTAATTAGCTGTCCCTATATATCACATTGTTATTTTATAATTTTTAATGATAGTAATCTGTTTGTGCTTAAATAAATAAATATATAGCCATTATTATTTTTAATCGGCCTCCACACTCCTTTCAGTGTTTTTCGGTATATCGTATAATTTAGGATTTGGCCTTAAAGGGCCTTTAGGCCTTTGAAAAATGTAACCTGTGTAATTAAATTATTAAAGACAGATACAAAACAATATAAAAATATACATATAGCGGTACCGAGGTTGCATTGAGTAACGTTATTTGACCGTCGGAGGAAGTTTTCAAAATACTCTATATTTTGATAAATTTATTAATTAATATAAGTTACAATTATATTATTACCTTATACTATCCGTCGGTGCTTCTCCGCGAAGGAGCTCCATAAAACGACGAGTCCGATCGACGGTCCGCGCGATGTTTCGACATCATGTCGCCTTCTTAGAAGGTTGACGAGTCGTCTCGTGTGAACCATACGAAGAAAGTTAAGGGTTCGTCCTCACGAACACGCAAGTGGGTAAATGTTTTAATGTAAAAATGTTTATTTATTTATAATGTTCATTTAAAGTTTATTTTAATGTTACATAAATATGTTAATGAACGAATATAATATAAAAGTATCGAACTTGGAGTATAAAATCCTAACCTCAAATAAAATATATAAAAAAAGATAATATATATAGGTATAGACATAAGGCACACACTGCACATGCACTCTCTCACAACACCAGCTTATAACAGATACACTCTACATTAGTATAAGTTTAGTATTAAAATTTAAAAAAATATATAAGTTATTCTTAAGGTACACAACACAACATAAAAACCACAAAATTAATGTCACACACAATAACATAAATGAACAATAAGCGTGTATGAACTCAAAAAAGTCTAACAGTAATCAAGTTGTAAAAAGGGTACGGACCTCGAGTCTGTAGAATTGTTAATAATAATAAAAAAAAGTCAAATAAAATATAAACAATGCCAAAAATCCAATAGATTATAATTAAGACAAGTTATAGTCAATACATTACTACAGTATAAAACACAAAATTACTTGTACGTATCGGTTGACTAGGCTGTTCGACCGAAAACATCACCCAACTGATAATGCAACTTTGCCGCTTTAAATTCGGTCATATACACTGTAAAATTGACTTTTCTCGAACCACTTTTATATAAACTATTGTTTGATTATTCTAGGAATGTTTTAAATATGCATAATATACAAATATTACAAAAATCTTGACAGGCAAAGGAACGAAGTGACGTCTAGAGTAGGTACTCGAGTTGCCATTAATTCTGTTGTCTTTACAAGAAAAATCATTAGTGCATTTATTTTCATTTTTATGTTGACAGATAACAATCATAAATATTTGGGTTCATTGTGTTTTTCGCTTTTCGACCTCCAGCCCGATAGACTAACGACCTGCGCAAGGTCGCCGGTAGGCGCTGGACTGGCAAGGCAGGGGACCGTGATGAGTGGCGCCGACCTGAGGAGGCCTACGTCCAGCAGTGAACGGTTATTGGTTGACGACAATTGTGATTTTAATTCTAATACTGTTTACTTCGAGGAGAATAATTATGTATTTGAATCCCCAAGAACGTCTTCACGTGCCACTTCATTTCATTAGTCATCCCCCTCCTTTACAAGACTCAGTGGAGTCTTTTCGCAGATAAAGGCAGCAGGAACGTGACACCAACAGTTGTAAAGGTCGCCATCGTTTCTAATGGAGCCACAAGATTGGCTCAAGCCATTAAATGTACCGCTATTCGGCTCTCCACTGCCCCAATTTAGTACTCCAATGTGCACCAAGTCCTCTATAGACTGTCCTGGAATATATTTTTTATACAGAGTTAGAAAATAAGAATTGATCAAGTACATGTTGGACCACATGCATTGAAGTGTTCCATAGAGGAGACAACCTGCATTGTCCATATCAATTGGTTACAGAACCCAAAAATGGCTTAAGATTTCAAGTATGAGGTAAATAGCCAAAAATACCCCACATATCACAAATCACTGAGCGGATTTTGTTTTAACTGATTTCCTTTTAAATCCTATAACCAAGCTTTGTAGCCTTGTTTTTCATTAAATTTCAAAACTCAAAAGTTAGAGATGAATGACATAATTAAATTTTGAAGTACGGGGATGAAAATTTTGAGGAATAAAATAGGAAGTAGATTCTGTCTCACGATTTAAGTCTTGCGGCAAAAATGGAACGAATCACACAGATTGACCTAGCCACGATGTTGTGTTGTATTTATAAAGTATTTTAATATTAATGTTAATTTATTTATTAATAATATTAAGTCAGAATCTTTCTAAAGTTATTTTAGCTTTGTATCATTCCGTTGCACGACCGTAGAGCCGCGTCTGCGGAATGTGGACTCTAACTCATTTCGTCAATGAAATTGTGACTTTACATAGGGCGCAATTTATGTTTCCAGAACTGACTACATACAAAACTTTATGTAAACATTAATCACATGATTTGAAAATAAAATTCTTTGGCTGTAGAATATAGTCTGTTTCGTTGATTTTACATAGAGGCGTCATTTTCGAAATTGCTTATTTCTATATCACTATGAATGTATGTAAGTGGTGAAAATTTTTATAGTATTTTTTATATATATTTGAAGTGTAATTTAACAGCTCAAGAGAGATTCCCTCGGCTTTAAACTGCTTTTGGAAATGAAGCATCATACAAAAAGACTATTTATAGCTGGATTGCATAATTCAAGTATCTGTGAGGAATTTCGCGAAGATTCCCCTTTCACTACTATGAAGAATAAAAACATCGATACTTTGCGCCGGGTGATCGATCGACACAGATGCATCCCATTCCCAAAAATTAATACCAGGAGGAGCATAAATATTTTCAAAATTGGTTTATTCGTATCAAGAAGTGCATTTACGCCAACAGAGAATATTTTGATATAACAATAAATTCAGTTTTTACCCGTCATTATATTTTTTCTTATTCATTCCGGAAACTTTTGGTACGCCCACCTAGTATAGAAAAGGTAGACAAAAGAGTTTGTAACCCCCTTCCCTGGTATTCGGTTTGAAGGTCAATGTTAACACTTACCATGAATAGTAGTCCACACTCCCGCATCTCCCCAGTCCTGGAATCCAACTAAAACGTGATCATATTTGGCACCATAAATTTTGGTTTTGGGATATTCTGAAAGTATTTCTTTGAGCACCTGGGTCTCGACCGCAGTGTCCATTATGGCCAAATGGGCGCCCTCGGCTTCACAAGTCATGTACGCCCGGTCCCAGGTCTGAGCATGGTCGTGGAACTTGTAGCAACTACCAGTCCTAGTTTCATACGCATAACCTGTAAAGCAATCAAGTCCACACCAATATCATTTAAGATATTGAGTTTATACAAAAATCCAACAGAAAAAGGCGGTTTCGGCTATTTGAATTTTCCGATATTTATAGCAAAATATTCCATTTTATATGGTATTCTTGCGTCGAATATCCGAAACTATTTTAAAGGTTTTTTTTTTAACTGATGGCTGCAATGCCGTTTATGCATTGATTTTGCTAGTCTTTATTCCATACACGGACCATTTGTATAATCATCATGTTCTTCAGCCTGTCTAACTGTCTTTGTCTGTCATAGACTCCAAAAAAGAAGAAGGTTCTTAATTTACGGTCTGTACAACTTATTTGTATGTAAACCGATTTTGATTATACTTTTTGCGTTGGATTCAGTAAAGCTTTAAAGAGGTCTCATATAAATGTTATTACTCTTAGTTCTTGGACCCTGAAGATGTAGCAGCGATTTCCTTAAATTCAAATAAATAATATGTAGTAGTAACTATGATATTGTTTATGTAATATTAAATTAATAGTATCCGTGCAGGAACGGAGAAAGAACACAATTTCCTGCGGCCGGGCGGCCTGTCGTAAGAGGGGATAAAACAACTCACAGCTAGGTAATAGGGCATTTGCCCAACTGGATGGTTACCACCCCTGGTCTAAAGTATGTCTTCATAACAACCTTGAGTTGTGTTCCGGCATTAGTGAACAGGTTCCAGTCTCCCTTAAGAGAGCAGCAGCGCATTTGTAGCACCTTTGGTAATGCAAATGTCCATAGGCGATGTTAACCTCTTCCCATTAAGTGGGCTATCTGCCTGTCTGCTGAACTCCAGCAACAAAAAAGTATAAAATAACTATTTTGCTTACGACTATCGACAGTTCCACAAGCCACGTTGACTGAAACAGATGCGGACTTCTTCCTGAAGCAGAAGTAAGGGAACATTTCGTCGCAGCAGACGTCGGCGAAGGTGCCGCTGGGCAGCATGATGATGCACTGCTCCTTGTCCTCGTGGTTGTCCGGCTCGCCGGGGGCCCAGCTTATCGGCATCCTGAGGATGGGAACGCCTGCAACCATTACAGTTGTTAATTAAGTAATCTCAGATACGGAACATCACGTCCACGCAAAACAAAAATTACCTTCAATGGAACTGTAGTCGCCTTTAGAGAACAATGAATGCACTCCCGTCCAAGTTGGAACTTGAGATCTGCCTTTTAGAGTCTTTAAAACTCCATCATCTATTGGGGACGCTAGTTCTGCGCCTATCAATGATACAGAAACACATTCCGAAATTTAGCTCTTTATAAAATATTCGATTATTGACATCAAAATAATCGACGCAGTGATTATAAAATTAACTGCGATAAAAAGAGTTAACTAGTGACAACTCAGTGGGTGACTATAGGACAGCAGACTATCATTATGTTTGTTGTAAATGGTGAACTAACCTTCGAGGTGGCACCGCAGTCTGGCCTGGTGCCAGGTGGCGGGGATATTGTTCTGCTTCAGCCACCCCTCGATCTCTGGGTGGTATACGTAGTCATATCTGTACTTCAGGCAATCTGGAAAAAAATCATCAAAGTAGAAAAATTCTTTGAACGGGTATTTTCACTGATTTGCGAAAAATTTATTAATCGCGAAAACCTAAATATTTTATTTACAAATATATTGTTTTCAAACGTTACTTGTTTACATTTTGTAAACGACACTTACCAATGTTCGCCGTGAAGTAAAGAGTTATCAAGATTAATATTGTAATACTCATTTTACAATAACCAAAATGTCTAGTGACTTCAGTATCAGAGCCGCAAGTACTAATGTTTCGTTTCAAATACGAGTTATTATTTATATAACAATTTTTTATCAGCTCAGAGGTCCCGGGGGTCATATTTATGTTGTAGTTCAAACGCAAAATAAGTCGAAACAAGATCTATTAAAACTGTTTTATAAATCACTAGAATGTGATTTTGTGATTAACAAAAACAAAGCTAACTTCACACTAAAAACCAAAATATAAATATTTAACCGACTTCTTTCTACGACATCTTGAAGTCGGTGTCGAGTAAAGTAGTATAGTGTGAAGCTGGTTTTGTTTTTGTTAAAACAAAATATTTTTTCTTTTTATTTGTGCAAATACTTCAATAGCTTTAGGAATAATATATAAGCACCTGTAGGAATTGTACAACTGCCACACATATACCAATTTGCCATCTCATTCTTCGGTGCATATGCTCTTCAACAAGGGTTTCGATTTCCTTGCAATCCAAAAATCAGATCCTGACTTGGTGATAATAGGACCATCTCGGGCGTTGAAAAAACAATTTGATAATCTGTTATAGCGCGGCCAGTGTGTAAAAGCGCTGGAAGTATATGTGTTAGAGACACCGTATCCCCGATGCGGACCCCCGCTCCACCCTCGCGGCGTTCGGGTCGCCTGACCCGACCGCCGGCCAAACTACTCAGTTAATCATGAAACCTTGTGAAGTACGTATGTATGTAGGGACTCACGCGCCGGCCTGTGCGCCGCGCGTTTCGAATACTAACCGTTTAGTAGTTAAGTTTATAAAGTATACCTAAATCCATGTTTATTCAATATAACAAGTTTACAAATCAATCAAGCCTTCTTATTTCAAGTGCCCGCTATACTGTCCATAATTTACGGAAAAATCGCGTAACATAGCTTAAAAAAAATTAAGCGCCTGTAGAAAGTATAATACTGGCACGCGTATACAAACTTTGGTTTTTTGATAAACGTAGACTTAAGGCGTTTTTAATAAGGTCATTCTCGATTTCTCTGGGTTTCACTCATCAGAGCCTGACTTGGTGATCATGGGACTATCTCGGGAGTTTACACTTTCTAGTAATGAATATAAATTAAAAATCTGTTTACACTTGACGAAGATGTCATACGAAGAAGTAGCTTAACAATTTTCGTGAGTTTCTCAAGTTCTTGGAATCCCCTCGTCAGATCCTGACAATGGGACCAATTCGGGAGTATAATAGATAGATAGATAGATAGATAACTCTTTATTGTACACCAATACAAACATGACCTTAAGACTAAATTATATCTAGTTATGTACAAAGGGCGGTCTTATCGCTAAAAAGCGATCTCTTCCAGACAACCCCAGGAATGAATTTAGATGATAATGGCGATGGTGGTATACGTAACATATAGTACAAACTACTTACATTTTAATAATAAATACATAGATCATATATATATACATAAGTATATGGAGAAATTTTATATATTACATAGATATATACTTAATATACATACCATACAAATACATATCTACAAAATATATAAATGTTTATAAGTGAATTTAAATATCATATTCCAACGACAGGAGTATTTTTTAATCATAGTTTTAAATGTCGCTAGTGATTTTGCTTGTCTGATTGTAACAGGAAGCGCGTTCCAGAGCTGTATAGCCTTAACAGTAAAAGAATTGTTATAAAAACTTGAGTTATGCGCAGGAGTGTTCAACTTAAGTTTAGTAGAAGGGCGTAAATTATGAGAGCACGAAAGAAATTCAAAACTTTGTTTAAGGTAATCAGGAGTACTAGGGACAAATAAAATACTATAGAGAAGAGCAAGGATGTGAGTATTCCGGCGAAATCGAATTGGCAACCACTTGAGTTTTTTTCGGAATTCAGAGACATGGTCATATTTGCGTAGTCCAAATATGAACCTTATGCAAAAATTTTGGAGGCGCTCAAGTTTATTAAGTTGTTCTCGTGTTAAATTTAGATAGCTGGCGTCAGCATAATCAAGGACAGGAAGTAATAAGGACTCTGCTAGCTTAATTTTGGTGGTAATGGGTAAGAAATTCCTCAACCTTCTAAGGGATTTGGATGAGAGATAAAGCCGCCGACTTAATTCGGTGATATGAGGTCGGTGATATAATCTTTCGAATTAAAGTATTTTTTTCATCAGTTTACAATTGACGGAGAAATCAAATGATGAACACACAAAAAAAAACCTACAGACAAATTAAGAATCTCCTCCTGTTGAAATGAGTTAAATATACTCTATGTTATTGAGAAATGATCTGCCTGCCTACTGAATTATGCAGATGAATCACATCCAAAGAAACTTACTTTTAGTTCCATATATAGCACCAGTAGATCTTTCACGTGGTATCACCGTAGTGAATGATTAGGTATAACTAGTCTAGCCATAAATACTGTTACGTACGAGCGGGGGTACGCACTTATGGATTGGAAGAAAACACCAGTTTTTAATTTAAATGCTTTTATTGACTTACTCAGCCGCACGTAGTGCCTCTTTGCAGGGTTGCCCCTATACGCACGACCAACGATGCACAGTCCCGATGATGAGTTTTTACACCCTCAATACCGTCGCCGATATTGCGTGGACCACCTCCGATATTATCGCGGGTAGCTCGCTTCCGGTTCCTCTTTCGAACTACGCTACGCACCTCCTTCACGTATCTGTCCACCAAACTTGTCACTAAATCCACCACTTAATCCGTCTCTGTACTCTATTAACCTTCTCTGATAACTCTTTAGTATCGCACTTGTCGTTTCACCGTCTTGGACCGAACTCAACTTTAAAAAATGCAACTTTCAACTCTAAACTGCCCGGTAGGCGCGCCCTACGCTGTTTATATACCTGGAAGAATTTTCTAGAACCCGTCTATCTATCTCTGTCTTTTCTTTCCCGAACCTTCTGTTCGGGAACTTTCGTTTATACATCTATCCCTTTCTAACACCTATCTATCTCTTTCTCTCTTTTGTCGTCTATCTCTTTCTAACATCTATCTATCTCTTTCTTTCGTTTATCGTCTATCTTTTTCTAAATATATCCGTCCTTGTCTTTTTGTTCTAGATTGTTCTGGATATTTCCAAAAGTTCTAAAACTAACTAGACGGTTCCACCATCATTCGCCACAATACTGTTACATAAAAACTTTTCTTTTTTCAACATTTTAATTATTTTGAATTTGGAACACGTATATTATTTTAAAAACTTCTTTCGATTTTGCGCCATTTCACATATTTTCTTCATCATTTTCTTGTTCATTATCAAATTACAATATGAAATGGGGTGTTAAAGAAAATAGGATTCAGTGATCGCCTTGCACAAACTGGGTATGGAACCGTCGGTCATAATCCAGACACTTCAAAAGCTTGGTATCAGCCGTATGTTCGTATATCGTACTATCAACAAATACAACAACACTTCGTCTGTCGAAGACCAAAAAAGATCGGGGCGGCCGCGTGCTATTAGAACTACAAAGGCTGTTAATGCTGTTAAAGCCAGAAATCGTCGAAACCCCATTAGGAAACAAAAAATCTTATCGCGAGAAATGAAGATTCCCGCTAGGACTCTGTCGCGTATATATAAAACACGACCTGAAGCGCGGTGCTTATCTTCGATATACAGGACATGCCCTAAATAAATCTTTACAATTAAAGAGAGTGGATCGATCAAATCGACTTCTGTCGCGATTCGCATGTGAAAGGCACAGAAATATCCTCTTTACCGATGAAAAAATTTTCACGATTGAAGAACACTACAATAAGCAAAATGATAAAGTGTACGCTCACAGTTCTAAAGAAGCTGCTCAAGTGGTCGGAAAGGTACAAGGTGGTCAACAGCCTGCGTCAGTGATGGTTTGGTGGGGCGTGTCTTATCAAGTCACAAGAGTCACAAAACTACATTTTTGGGAAAAAGGAGTGAAAACTTCAGCCAAAGTGTATCAAGATACAGTCTTGGATCAAGTTGTGGAACCTCTCAGCAATACACTTTTTAAAAATATACCGTGGACTTTCCAGCAGGACTCTGCACCTGGTCACAAGGCACGAACTACCCAAGCCTAGCTTGAAACCAACGTTCCGGACTTTATAAGAGCTGAAGATTGGCCCTCATATAGCCCCAGACCTCAACCCTTTAGACTTCAAATTATGATCAGCTTTAGAGGACATGGCCTGCTCTAAACGACACGGCGACATTGAGTCTCTTAAAACATGTTTGGAGTAAGCAGTGGCGAAATTTCCCTTGGAAACAGTGTGTAAATCCATAGATTCGTGGCCAAACAGATTAAAGGCCTATATAAAAGCCAAAGGTGGCCATTTCGAATAGAATTTTTTTTTCTGCTGAGACTCTTATAAATATGTAGGTATACATTTTAATAATATTACATCACTTCATTTTAAAAAATGCATATTTATTTGTAACAGAACTTATGGCTGGACTAGGTATATATGTGTGTATATATCTATGTATGTGAACTCCTCTTAAATCTTTGGATTCATTTCGATTATCGATTTCATTCGATTCGATTCATCCGATTCGATCCGATCCGATCATTCGATTTCATATCGGTAGGTAAAGGTTCAATAAGGTTCTAATTTTTTATTTTTTCAGTGCTGGAAAACGTCTCCCGGACTTATTAGTATTTAGAATTTCGGAAACTTACGAAGCACATCTCCTTTATCCTCCTCGAAATATTTACTTAAAGAAAATCGTCAGCTAGGCGAATCAATGTTTGACTAATTTTGCATTTTTGCCCTGACTTAAAGTAAGCAGGAATTTCCTAATATGTAATATATTCTACCAGCTTGTATAATAAGAGACTCCATTACTGACTAATTGTTAGTGCCAAAAGATCTTTGAATATTGGCTATACAAAACCCATGAGGCAATTAGAATCGGTGTTAAAACCCATGTTCGCTATTAATATTGTAGCCCAGTTTGGAACCCTTCTTACACTGTCCATGTACACATATTAGAAAAACTACAAAAACAGTTTCTTCACCACGCTAATAATCGCTACCGTAGTCTAAATTTGGAATACTACAAAGCAGTACCACTGCAGTTGCGACGCAAAGACTGCTGATATTCTATTTGATTATAAACTCTTAAACAGTGAAATTGACGGCCCCGAACTTCTCGACAAACTAAAACTCGCTGTACTACGAGCTGGATGCCGTTGCATAATCGTAAAACATTCGCTCTACCAGCATGTCGCACTGTGTACTGTCAACACTCACCACTCTACCGTCTTTGTACTGCCTACAATAATATCTGCCACGAGCTCGATATTTTCAATGTATCGGTTAATCACATCAAGAAGTTTCACACCCTTTGTTAATTATTTATTGAACTTCATTATTTATTTATTTCTTTTATTTTTTATAAACTATCATGTACTTGATGTCTATATATACTGCATACTGTGTTCGCATCAAGAAAGCCATTCAGCAACCATAATATTCTCTGTGTTCTACTTTTGTTTCAAAGAACGACAGCCGAGCTGGCCAGTGTGCGGACCATACAAAAAAATGAGTAATGGACAATATCAGGTATTATATGTACATTTGCAAACACCCTTGTCTATATATTGTATTAAAGAAGTTGCAATATTTGCAAAATAAATTTCCGAATTGCTTCCTAGACGTCACGAACCGAGGACACGGAAACTTAGGGTGAAAACAGACCATCGATTATTATTCCCCAGCTGCAAATTGTTATTACAAAGAAATTCAAATTCTATGTCAGTAAAGATTTTTAACAAAGTTCCCGAAGACTTTATAATATCTGTCCAAATATATTTCATCACAAATGGCTGTTGGATAAATGCTTTTACTCCGTTAACGAATTTTTGGGTAATTTTTTTACAAAATTTCATGTAGTTCACACAAATGTATTTTTTTGGTAATTTCGGTTCTGTAAATTTTTCTTTATTCTGAATTGAAATGAAAAACAAGACAAATTTCCACGCCTCGTGGACAAAACATTTGGGCCTTGTATTCTATTTTGAACATTGAATGATAGAGAGAGAGAGAGAGAGCGAAAGCGATAAACGCGCATTGGAATTAGTATCAGATGAAAACCTTTTTTCGTTTAGGAAATAAGTGGCTCGCAAAGATGCTTGTTGTTAAGCGGTCGGCAGAAGTGGCCCGACACTGCGATTTTTTGTTGCTAATATTTACAGCTATGTTAAAGTATATGCCGTATTGGCAAACTGCTTTAATAGACGATGTATAAAAGGATACTTTCAAATCAACACTCGCCGCCTGTGACGGTTATTTTGGTCATTTTTGTCACTTTGTCATTTTAGTCAAATTGGTCTATTTTTTCATTTTGGTCATTGTGGTAATTTTGGTTAATTTGGTCATTTTATTCAATTTGGCCATTTTGGTGATTTGGTCAATTTGGTACTTTTCGTAATTTTGGTCAATTTGGTCATTTTCCTCAATTTCATCACATTAAAACAAAAGTGACAGTAAAAACTGTCATTTTTTTAATCAATCGATTTTATGTATAACATGAATTTTATAGTTATGCATCAATTAACTTTACGTTTAACAGTTTGTGTTACAAAAAATTCTGGCGGTTATGTGAATTTGTGAGTACATTCATAAACTTAACCACGCTTTGTTATTATCAAAAATGACACAATTTTAAAACAAAAATAAGTGAGGTTATGTTTATTAAAATAATAATATTTCATGAACAACGGACCTTAGGGGTTGTATTAGGGGTACGTATACCTCCCCCCTAAACACTCCACTACCCCATTACTTAAAATTCGTGAATAAAATAGTTGAGTCGCAGCCGTTAATTATTTTGAATGAGATCTGTATACTAAAAAAATCTCCTTATCTTAATTAATATGATGTAATTATTATCACTATATTTAGGCAACTATATTGTTATGTTATATATTATCACAGGCCAGATAATTTACTAACAATTTAGAATAATATTTTTGATTTAGATTAGACGTTTAGAGTTTGGCTATGCACGTGGCAAACATCGAGTGATGTGGCAACTGGTACCATAGACAAAACAAACTCTTATTACTGGCACCACGTGTATTGTTTTTCAATAAAAACACAATGACAGAAAAAGGAACAAAGTTAACCACATGTTTCACATGGAACATGTGTATAACCCACACACATGTAAAATGTGTAAACCATCATAAAAAAGAAAAGCCTTCTGCACGTTAAGTAACATATCGATCATTCAAAAATATATTACCAAATATTTTTGAACATTACCTGCAATATATTCGGTGCCGGGATATAATGCTAAGAAGTGAATGTTAATACTATGGGGAACAAACTAAATTATTTATTTGATTCGCACGCGCCTATAAAACGGAAAGTATTTAAAACACCACCTACGTTCTGGGTAATATTTTCTTTCTTTCTCTCTGTCAAACTGAAGCTACACTGAAACCAAAACAAATAAAATGACTAAAATCAATTTAAAAATAAACAAAAGTTATAAACATCAACCTCTACAACGTTTTCCATTTGATCTTCCGTATTATTTGATATATCTTTGGACCTCTTGGTCTATGTAGGATCATCTCGGGAGTTGAAAAAATAATTTTAAAATATGTCCACAATTGACACAAATCGCGTAACATACAGTCCAATTAAGAACATGCTCCTTTTTGAGTTAGTTAACAAAAAAAGTTGTATGAAATACATTTGTAATTTTATAAGTGTTATTAAAATAGGTTTTATCTATACAAGTAAATAAAATAGTGTTTGTTTGTAATGGCAAAATAACAGCTTTTTACTTAATACATATGAAAACATGGACGGTACTTATATATATAAAAATGTCTATTTGTCTGTCTGTTTGTTCCGGCTAATCTCTTAACGGCTACACCTGTTTTGACGGAACTTTCATTGGTAGGCAGCTGCTAGCTGATGTTATAAGAAGTAACGTAGGCTACTTTTGTTTTAGAAAAATGTCGATGTCAGGAGCTGTCCAAAGGTTTCAAAGCCAGGGGTTACAAAATGAAACACTAGAGGTGTGTAACTCCTGAGTGATTAACTCAAACGATATATATCCGACGCGAAGAGTGATTAGATCTGTATATCACTTGCGTTCAAAATGTGTCTTTATATCTTTAACTCTTTAGTTCATTCCTGTTTCACGCGATGAGAAAGAATGATTAGCCCGCGCACTGCGCATGCGTAGTAATTGAACGAGAAAACCGCATATAATTGCAAGCCAAAATAAATCATAACACTATAGTTTTATTGTGTAATTTTGTAATATATACTAAAAGTCAAAGGCCATCTAAATGACGTGCATGTTATTTAAATGTCAGATATTTTGCATTGCCACAGGTACGCGTGTCGGCTCTGCTCGTATATCACTCACAGATAATAACTCATCTTGTCTGCAATTGACACTGACACTATTCACTGTAAAGATAAAGAGTTAAAGATATAAAAGAGTGATATATATCTTTGTATCGAAAAGATATATATCACTCTTTTCTTCTTGGTGAGTGATTTTTCCCATGACTGAAACACCCGGAAGATCGTAGACAATTTTAATTTTTTTAAATTAACATTACTACTATGGCCATTCAAAAAATGTAAACCATACCGCGATGCAATTCGACTGTGGCGACATCTAGTTTTATAAAAATAAAACTGGCACTGAATAAATGTAATTGGAAATTGAACAGGAGCCTTAAGAACAGACGAGCGTGCATGACAAGAGCTATGAATGTCAAAGAAGCAAGTGAGGTGTATAAAAATAAGCCTGTATGGCGCTCTGTTGTTCGTGCCTACCCCGCAAGGGACCTGGCGTGAAGTTATGTATGTATGTATATTTTAGAAAAATACTTGAAAGGCCCACGTGCATGCCGCCGCCATCGTCGCACCAGATGTCAAATTAAACTAAATTCCACGCTGATGTAGTCGCGGATAATAGCTAGTAATAAATCAATTAAATAAATTGCATCTAATATTTAAGTAAAAATCAGCATACATACTGTATTTATTTGGCTACATACAAAATTACTTAATTTATTTAGCTTGCCGACAATTACTTGTGATGATACTAATATTATAGGTATTATAGGAAAGAAAAATGACAAATGCAGTCTTTTTTT
Organism: Dendrolimus pini; assembly: GCA_949752895.1. Classification (NCBI taxonomy): domain Eukaryota; kingdom Metazoa; phylum Arthropoda; class Insecta; order Lepidoptera; family Lasiocampidae; genus Dendrolimus; species Dendrolimus pini. The sequence goes on from OX457136.1 coordinate 21,984,561, forward strand.
ATTATAGAAGTTCAGCCGACAGGCAGACGGCCCACTTGATGGAAAGCGGTTACCATCGCCAATAGACATTTGCCATTTGACCAAAGGTGCTACAAATGCGCTGCTGCCCTCTTAAGGGAGACTAGAATCAGGTCACTAATGCCGGAACATAACTCAAGGTTGATATGGCGCCATACTTTAAACCAGGGGTGGTAGCCATCCAGTCGGACAAATGCCCTACCACCTGGCTGTGGGTTGTTTTGTCGCCTCTTACAACGGGCCGCCCGGCCGTAGGAAATTGTATTCTTTATCTATTCCTTTACGGATAGTAGATAGTCTATAATCAACAAAAGATTTGGCTATATGTTATATTAAATTAGAAAGAGATAATTTATTTGCTAGGAAATCGACAATACATGGATGTATAAATAATTTACATATACATTTGTATGATTAAATTCGATATATTGTACACTGTATTTCCTACAAATGAGGTTGGCAACTCAGCATAAAGCTGTGTTGGAGTTTCCTCCAGCAAGCTGATTTTCATTGGCGACCCCGCCTCATTGAATAATATTGACCCATCATCACAGATGTAACAAGTAACAGGAAGTAAGTGTAGTAAAAAAGTAACATAGTACATGAAACATAAAACAGATATGACAAAAACGCGCACAGAAATAGAAAGAATCATTATCCTATATATACGTAATTCTAATGTAAGCTTTAAAGAAAAATAATGATATGCGTTGCATCCCCAAGGACTGCTTCGGGTGCCGCATCATTTCGTTAGTCATCCTCCTCCAGTTCGAGACTGTCGGGAGTCTTTTCGCAGATGAAGGGAGCAGGAACGTCACACCAAAAATCGTTGAGGCTGCCGTTTTTTCCGATGGTGCCACAAAATTGTGCAGCGTTGTTTGGCTGCTCATTATCCCAACTTATTACTCCAGTATCTATCAAGTGCTCTAAAGATTGTCCTGAAACATAATTTTCAGTTTATGATTAGTAATGAACCCTTATCACTAATGTCGTAACATAACCCAAGGTTGTTACGGCGGCATGCTATAGACCAGGGGTCGTAGCCATCCAGATGGGAAAAAAACCTACCACCTGGCTGTGGGTTGTTTTGTCGCCTCTTGCGACAGATCGCCCCAACGCAGGAAACTGTATTCATACTTCAGTAACAAATAAAGCACGTAATTAGCTTGTGAACCATGGGACAGAAAATTTTGAAAAATGAAATAAGTAGCAACTTATTTCGTCGATAAAACTTGGTAGTTGAATAGGAGAAGCAAACAAATGTCAGGAATACTTCTTCGAATGTATTCGGTTTGAAATACAAAGTTAACACTTACCATGAATAGTAGTCCATACTCCCGCAACGCCCCAGTTATGGATTCCAACAAAAGCATCATCTTTAAAATCGGACACGCCATACATTTTGTTTTGGGGGTATTTGGAAAATATTTCTTTGAGCACCTGGGTCTCGATCGCGGTATCCATGATGGCCAGATGGGCCCCCTCGGCTGCGCAAGTCATGAACGCGCGGTTCCAGGTCTGAGCATGGTTGTGGAACTTGTAGCATCTGCCAGTTCTAGCTTCATACGCATAATCTGTAAAGCGGTCGAGTATTTTTTATGACTCAAAGTGGCTAAAAAGATATAGTTAGGATCCCGCTATACAACGACCTTCACCGAGATGCTTATTTGATGAAACCTATTTTATATTTAATTTAATGTGTCCATAAATATATTGCATATGGGTTGCCTAAAAAATTTCAGTCCAGTATATGATTAATTAATAATTATAAAAAAAAAAATTAACATTTCACCGGTTTGTTTATTAAACAAATTCTATACCAATCGAAAGTATGTAGCCCATAGAATATGCAAATGTTAGGTTGCCTATTCTTTTCCGGTCACAACTCTTGGGTAGCCAGGTATAATCCTTTTCATGTTCAAGATCAAATAGCATGCGCACTCTCTTTCTTTAAATGGACGGACTTCAAACAGCTGCTATGCTGTGTCCTCTTCTATCGCATGGGATATGGTTGGTTGGGACCTCCCAGCCACACATATTCTCTCGCAGCAATATTTCACTTTCGACAACCGGAATTCGGGACTGATTTTTCGCAGGCAACCCTATACCACCGTGTTCATAATGAAATAATCTTTATTTTCATTTAGTTTTAATTCAATAATCAGACCGTTGCAAAATGCTAGTATCGGTTTATCTGTTTATACTAAAACCTAACATTTGCATGTTCTATGGGCTTCATACTTTCGATTGGTATAGAATTTGTTTAATAAACAAACCGCTGAAATGTGAATTATTATTTTTTGAAGTGAAACTTCTATATAGAGGGGGTCTTACGGATTTTTGGCTCACGAAAAGATGTCACAGTCACGTGGTCACCGTCACTAATTCTTACATTTTTAAACTCGTGATATCTTTCGAATGGAATGTCCGAATTGAATACTTCAAAAAGTTATATAATGGTATTGAAGCAGTCTTGAATATGAAGTAATTTATTTTGATAAGGATTAATACCAAGATACAAGTAAAGAGCCTTTTCTAGCGGCGGCATTTTAATTAATTTTTTAAAATAAAAGAACACTTATTGTGGAATAACTATAATAGTTAGACATATGCTGTCGCGACACTTTTTGTAGATAATGATGTATTCTGCAAAGTCGTAGTACATTATTTTATTCTATCATCAATAGTTTTCGCAGCGCATGCGATTTTAGGTATTTTTTTACACCTTGGGTTATATTATTGGAGTTTTAGTAAGGACCCCTAATTTATTTGTAAATGTAATATGTCACCCGGGAATAGTGTAGCTTGCCAACAGTGAAAGAATTTTTCAAATCGGTTCAGTAGTTTCGGAGCCTCTTCATCAAAACATGAGCAAACGAAATTTTATAGAGTTATTTTTTTGGAAATATTTTTCTGTTAACATAATTTGATGTCTGAATGAAGTTGATGACGAAAGATGCGTATTTGTTAAGAGGCTATGTAGACCGAATTCAAATCGGCATTTCATAAAATCAACCCCGCACGGCCGATATTTACTTCGATGGAACAGCGCCAAATAAAACTTCGAGCGTGGCGAAATATTGCAATTGATCATACCGACGCGCACCGCGGCCATGTCGACTTGATTGAATTGATTTCATGCTAAGGCTCACGAGAGCGAGACAAACTGTCCTAAAGTAAGATAGACCGTTTGTATGCGTAATTCCTATTTTGACATAACTTCCTAAGCGTCTTTAGCCCAACGGCTTACCATGATCAATAGTAACTAGGAGGTACAGGGTTCGAATCCTCCTTTAGGATGTACGTTTTTTTTCCAACAACTTTTTAGATAGGTAAATTTTATTAAAATTATTTCATTGTATTATGGAACAACAATGAATTCATATTATTTCTTCCCTACTATCCCTATTCCCTATTATATTATAAATGCGAAAGTAACTGTCTGTCTGTCTGTTCCGTTTTCACGAAAAAACTACTAGACCGATTTGGCCATTACAGCCATTTCAGTCATTTCAGCCATTCCGGCCATTTGGGCCATTTCAGCCATTTCGACCATTTAGACCATTTCAGTCATTTCAGCCATTCCGGCCATTTGGGCCATTTCAGCCATTTCGACCATTTAGACCATTTGGGCCATTTCAGTCATTTTGGCCATTCCGGCCATTTCAGCCATTTCAGTCATTACGGTCATTTCGGCCATTTCAGCCATTTGTGCTATTTCAGTCATTCCAGTCATTTCGGCCATTTGGGCCATTTCAGCCATTTCGGTCATTTTGGCCATTTGGGCCATATCAGCCATTTCAGTCACTTCAGACATATCGGCCCCGTGGGCCATTTCAGCCATTTCAGCCATTTGGGCCATATCAGCCATTTCAGTCAATTCAGTCATTTCGGCCATTTGGGCCATTTAGCCGTTTGATCATTTAGACCCGTTCGGCCAAATATATTTTCATCTCGGAAACTATCTCATTTTTCGGGATGAAAAGTAGTTCTTGGCCACCCTCCGTATTAAAATAACATATGTACCCAGTTTCAGACAAATCGGTTCAATAGTCTTTCCACAAAAGGATAACAAACAGTGAGACCAATATACTTTTGGAATTTTTTTCGCGGAACCCTAAAAACGTATCCTAAGTTACTTCTTATAACATCAGCTATCTGCCAATGAAAATTTCGTCAAAATCGATCCAGCTGTGTCAGAGATTAGCCGAAACATCCAGACACACAGACAGACAGACAAAAATTCTATTATAAATAGCATTTTCGGAATCTCCTGGTCCGATTTTTTTAGAGTTTATTTTGAGATTTCAAACAGGCACTTCACTTTTATCTATCTGTATAGATAAGAACTATAAAATAAATAATAATAGATAAAATATAATAGGGCTAAATAAAAAAAAACAGTTAGAAAAGGAAAATGGAGCGAGCACTCAATTTGAACAATGAATCTTCATAATTATTTCTAACTATCCATGTGTCTACATCATTTCTATTGAGAAAAAGATAGATGGCGCTTTCGAATTTTAATGTTACCGGTAAAAAAAGTATTTTTTATTGCATTTTATAAAATTATTTAGGAAGAGATAAAGACCATTTTATCAACTTTCATATAAAAATAAAAAAAACTTCTAGATCAAGTGAAAGTAGTAGGGTTCGAACCCACACAGCCTGTGATTTAGAACAGACCTCTACCGTATACGCCAAATAAGTATAGCAAGACTGTTTCAAAATTCTCGTAATCATTGCTCTTTCATTTATTTAAAATTATTTTTTTAGTAGCGGAGCTACAAAAACCGACATGACCGTTAAATGCGAATCCGTCCGGCGGAATGATAAATTCCATACATTGGGAGTAATTAGGATTTGTTATTTTTTAAAATTATTAATTAATCATATACTGGACTTAATTTTTTTAGGCAACCCATATGCAGTATATTTGTTGACACCTTTAATTATATATAAAATAGGTTTCATCAAATTAGCACTCGGTGAAGGTCGTTGTATAGCGGGATCTTAGCCTAATAGACCCACCAGGAGAATGGCGGTTACCGTCGTTTGTAGTCGTAAGCGTTACTATGGCTTGTAAACAAGTGGCATTAGCGCTAAGGCACAGTACGTCCTAAAGATGCTGTTGAACATATTAAGTTCGTACTCTACACAAGCGACGCGGGCGCCTGTGCGGGGCGAGCGTGCCGTGGACTAACTCATGTACCTATTTACTGCAGCGCTAAATGCTGTCTAACCAAACTGTTAGAAGAGAGTATTAAATTCGTCTGAACATGGCTGCAGCGATGACGCGTTGAAATGCATAAAATTTAATTAAAATAGGACGTTTTATCGAGAATTTATTTCAGTTTCTTAAGTGGTTTGAACAGTATCTTCTTAGTATACATAAAGGCATTTTATTAATAGTGATTTTTCACTGAAACACGTAAAGCATCGACAACAGGCGCAGACTAAGTGAGCTATGGTCCATGGAACATAACGAGTGTTCAAATAAGCTAGTTACGGATTATCGCGGGCTCTCTGCCTTCCCCGCATTGTCGCCAATGTGGCGCACAAGACTCAGCGTTCCATACGCTGGTCGAATGCGCTGCATGGGCACTGCGGAGATTTGAACTCGAGACCCTCGTAGGTCCGATCGATTCGCTGGGCAGTTTGGTGCAAGTCATTCTGCATAGCGACGATCATTCGATGAGTGCGTCCAATTTCTGCGAGGAAGTGATGTCTCAAAAGGAGGTCGCAGAACGAGAAAGGGAGAGAGGTGCGCATGCGTCTCACGGGTACCGACGTGAGTCGGGGTCCTGGAGACGCAGATATGCGCAAGATATCCTCCCGTAAATACTGCTGCAGGCCCTTCAGAATCTAGGGAGCGGAGGAGGCATCCCGCTGTGGATAAAGTGAGCTTTCTCTGCTTCCCGGGGCATTCTCAAGCACTGATGTGCTAGGATCAGCGTGGGCGTAATTACCTTCTAAGTCTCACGCTCTTCCTGCCAGAAGCGCGGGGCACATGGGAGGAGGGTGGTTTTAGTGGAGTATTGCCTATGGGTTACCTCTCCGCATATAGAGCTACCTTGCCCCGTCTCCACACACGGCGATTGACTCTGGTGGCTGCGCTATCTTCAGTGGCAACACCTCTCATCGCTTTGGTCTAATCTAGGGATTAGACCAAACGACCCGGTAGTGTGCGAAATGCATTTCCCCCGCCTCAAACATAAAAGCTGGCGACTGACGCCATAGTACATTAAACCTCATGGCAACAAGACAATAGTAACAGAGAAACTACCCAGAGTTTTTGACGCGGCTTAGCCGCGGGAATACCCCTGCTTTTTCAATATAAAATAGAAGAACAAAATACACATACTCACAGCAACGCGCACTACCACCGCATTGCATTACACCCACACTTCACAAACAAACCAAGACACACAAAGAGCCTAAAAACTAATATCCCAGACACAGAAACGAAAAAACAACACATCTGGCACTAGTTAAGATAACATACATAAGGCACACCCTGCACATGCACTCTCTCACAACACCAGCATATAACAGATAAACTCTACATTTGTATAAGTTTAGATTAAAATTAGAATAAATGTCACACACAATAAAAAAAATAACCAATAAACGTGTATAAATTCTAAAAACTTTCTTCTCAATTAAATTGTAAAATATGGTACGGAATTCGAGTCCGAATAGTTGTTAAAAAAGAAACAAAAAAAAAATATATAAACAATAGATTATTTGACTTACTAATGTCGTATCTTCCACAAGTGTTGAATATATTAGAGTTGGTGTATTTCTTATAGCAGAAGTAAGGAAACAGTTTGTCGCAGAAGACGTCGGCGAAGGTGCCGTTGGGCATCATAATGATGCACCGCTCATTGTCCTCGTGGTTGTCCGGCTCTCCGGGGGCCCAGTGTATCGGCATCTTTAGGAGGGGAACACCTACAACCGTTTTAATGGTTAATTACTTAGCTTAATAAATTATTTATTTATGGAATACCTACAGCTAAATACATTTGATAAAATAACTATAATTAAGGAAAGAAAGCCAATGACAGTTTTTCACGAATAAGCTATTGGTTAAAAGTAATATGCAGACGTAAAAAGGCACCAACATGCTTAGTCACTGTTGAAAAATTTAAGGCTTAGACACCGCTTGGCTCCCGAAATACTGATTGCAAATGGGTCGATGTCATCGTATTTACTTACATTATTTAAATTATTATTACTAGACATGAGTTTTGTCTGTAATTTGTAAAACTTAAAGGTACATTTATGGGTTGATTGAATTGTATAAACTTCGCTGGAATATTAAAGTGGACCTTACTTAGGAGATCTGGACAAGCAATATCGGAGGAGATAATTTTTAGAAGAAGTAAAAAGTCAGCAATATCTCGTCGGTCTTTCAGTGGCAAGAGGTGAAACTTTTTGCATAGATCAAAATATGAATCACTAGAGTGCTGCATCTTTTTCCTATAGCACAAATGTCGAATTAAACGCTTTTGCACACTTTCAATGCGGTCTATATATTTATTTATGATAGCGTTGATTCCATATATGAGATACATATTCTAAATAACTTCTAACATAGATACAGTATACATTTTTTAGCGTTTTAATAATCTATCTATACATATAATAAAATTGTAGAGGTCAAATTTCTGTACAATGAAAAAAAATGCTAAAAACCGAGTCAGGGGGATGTAAGAAGTGAAATAGAACTAATTTAGATTTTTTAAATTTTTTTTCTCTGTTTGTCTGTTTATCTGTTTGTCTGTCTGTATGTACTGGCTAATCTCCGAAACGACTGGACCGATTTACATGAAAATTTGTATGGTGCTAGCTTATATCCCTGGCCAACATATAGGATACTTGTGATCCTGAAAAATTAAAGAGTTCCCGTGGGATAGTTCAAAAAGCTTTAATTACTTAAACAGCTTATAACAGACTGAAAGTAATTTCTCTGCAACGTAACATAATAGAAGCGGAGATTTTGACAGGGTGTCCTGTCGGTGAGAGAGTTTCATCTTATATATATAAAAATATATAAAGCTGATAAGTTTGTTTCTTTGTTTGTTTGCTTGAACGCGCTAATCTCAAGAACTACTGGTCTGATTTGAATTTTTTTTTAGTGTTAGATAGCCTATTTATTGAGGTAGGTTATAGGCCATAAACCACCACGCTAAGAGCAATAGGAGCGGAGCACCAATGAGAATGTTTCAAAATCGTGGGTTTATTTTAATTTTACTTTTCCACGCGAACGAAGTCGCGGGCACAAACTAATGATAAATAAATAATTAATTAAGTTTTTATCTCGAGAAATTCGAATTTTCAAACGTTCACCCAAAACTAATTACCTTCGATGGAGTAGTAATCGCCGAACAACGAGTTCACTCCAGTCCAAATAGAAACATTAGATCCGTTATTCAGGATCTTTAAAAAGTCATCATCTACTGGTGAAGCTAGTACTGATCCTGTTAATAATTGAGTTAAGACGACATTAGAAACATCTTACGAGATTAAGTACTTAAAAAAACCGACTTCAAAAACTAAAAAGTATAAAATAACTTATTTCTAAAGCTATTTTAAATTATAATATCTTATTTTTATTTAATATATATTATCTTAGTAATTTTTATGTTTTGCTTTGCACCGACTTCATGATGTTTTAGATAATATATATTAAAAATAAGATATTATAATTCAAAATAGCATTAGAAATAAGTTCTTTTATACTTTTTGATGTCGGCTTTTTTAAACGATTTTTTTTTTATTTGTTCCTTTTTAGTGTCTAGCTATGGATAGGCCTACGAAAGGTGCCGCACGCCTTAAAAAATATAGGTCCCAAGAAAAGAGAACGGAAAAAAACATAAAAAAAATTCATAAAATGAAAAGTACTGGGCCAAACTATGTTAAATTTTTAGGGAATCAAATCGAAACATCACGTAAATTGGATCATAAACCTCAGCGTAATCGGTGTACATACATAAAAAAATACCGGCCAAGTAGAGAACCTCCTCCTTTTGGAAGTCGGTTAATAAAAATATCCGAATATTGTTGGCAAAATAATGGGAGCAAGGATTAAATACCACAGGGACAAAATTTACTAAGCGATAGGTGGTAAGAATGACTATTAAATTTAATTGGGTCATTATTACGGTATTAGATTGGAATTAAGGTTTTATGTAAACGCTGAGCTGACCTTCGAGATGGCACCGCAGCCTGGCTTCGTTCCATGTGGTGGAGATGATGTGCTCCTTCAGCCACCCGTTGATTTGTGGGTGGTACACGTAGTCATATCTGTACTTCTTGCAATCTAGAAAAATATCAATATAATAGACAAACAATCCAAAAAAAGTATTCTCACTGACCTGGTGTTTTACCGAAATATGTCGTAAAATTTTAACAATATATTAAAACTAATGTTGATTTAAATGTTTACCTATAACTGCCGTGAAGCACAAAATTGTTAAAATTAATATATTAACACTCATTGTTGGATGCCCAAAATGTCAATGTGCATCGATTTCAGGGCCACAAATGAATAAGTTCCATTTCATTCAAGTATTTATAAAGATTTTTTATCAGTTCTGGGATTCCTCTACGTCCTCTTTGTGCCGCAGTGCGAATGCAAAGTTAGGCAAAAGCAAATGTTTAAATCAATTAATAAATCACTAGAATATTATGAGAATCAATAAAAATACTCTATATTCTATACCTTATTGAGATATAATCTGAATACTGCATTCGGGATTCAAAAAATCAGTCAAAGAAACAACTTTCACTTCTGTTCAAACAACCGCTGTGTTTACACTGTGAAGAGCTAGTGTCAAAGCGTATCTCTGAATGGAAAGTTACAAAAGGCAAACGCCAGCAAGGCAGGCAATTGCTATGGTTTATATCATATAAGTTTTCTAGCAAAAAGAAAAAAGCTCAAAAAAGCTAACTATAACTGAATAGAAATATTTTCTATAACATCTTGAAGTCCGTACATTTTGCAATTTAGTTTTTTTTATGTTCCCCTTGGCACCAAATTCAAGATGTTTTTTTTTATTGCATAAGTTCAGCAGACAGGCAGACGGCCTCTCTGATGGAAAGTAGTTACGATCTCCTATGGGCATTTGCAACACCAAAGGTTGGCAAATATATTGTAACCACTGCGCTGCCGACAAAGAAAACTCACACCTGCAGCCCTATAGAAACACACCTTTTCGGTATTTGGACTTCTTTTGTTTACTTTGTGTTTGTGATTAGAAAAACAGCCCATTGTGTATTCTAATCTTTTATGGCAGTCATTATCCAGATGTGATTCTAAGAAATTCGGTCCACGCCGTCGAGCGAACATATTGTATTTGTACAGTATAAAGCAATGCCCCAATGAAGAGTCGAGGTAGTCTAGCGATAGCCACAAGCGTAGCAAGACGTTAGTGACGCACTTTGCGCGTGTGATTGAATCATGTATTACGTTTGGACTGATTGTGTTCAGTTATATTTGTACCTGTGTTATACGTGTTTGTATGGTTTTAATAAACTCTATAGTAAATCTAACAGGCATTTTAATTCGAGTCCTGCAACTCGTAACAATATGATTGACTATATTAACATTCTTACCCTAACTTCTGTGGAAATTCCAGAAATTTAATACAATAAATAACCTGTTATAAAAGCTAGCATATCAAGAGACACAAATTCAATCTTATCGTTAGTATTGAAAGTTCTTGTAATAATGGTTACTTAATTTATTATGGCTTTAACCGAAATGTGTTATAAAAACGAGATAAAATTCGATGACTGCTAAATATAGTAAGTTAAGTGCAAAACTCTAATTTTATTTTTAGAGAGTGTTAAGTATTTACGGTCTTATTCATATTAAGTTAGAGTAAGTGTGAAGTCTTTTTTACGAATTATATAGAAGCCTACAAACTCAATATGAATAAGAACAAAATCGCTTATAACTTCTTCAATTTTTGTACTTAATAAGTACTTTTTTAAATTAACGTCCTCTCCATGTTTGCGAGCGATTCTCCACCGTGCATCATTGGCCGAGGTTTTTTTAAACTAGTGCTAGATCATTCATGTTTCATTATTGTTATCAGCAAAGCATGATAAACGGAAAGATTATTTAAAAGCTATAATCTTTTAAAAGAAAACTTGGTTGCGAGCAATGCGCGCAGTTGGACGCGGAAGAAAAACCACTTGAAATTGCTTTAATAATGAATGAATCTCCACGTGGATCAATAAATTATGTAGACAAATTACTCGTTTACTTTATATAATTTGATATGTATTTATCCTAGCACCTGATATGAGATAATTCATTTTTTTTTGTACATATATATTGCAGTGAGTCTCAGCAAATATTTACCCAATGTGATGTACTAGGAGTTGCCGGCGACTTCATCCACGTTAGACTTAATAAATAAAGAAAATACGTTAGAAAATACGTTTTCAGCAAAGCAACTATTTTTAATATATATGACATATAAAGTATATATTTTTATATATATTATTTACAATATGTCATGCATATATTCGTCTACTGTGTAATATGCTTTTTGGATCAGTAGTTCTCGCAGTTTATTTTTAAATGAATTAATATTTTTAATCATTTTTAAATCATTTGATAGTTTATTAAAAATTAATATACCCATGGCAAAAATACTTTTTTGAACAAAGTCGTTTTTAACCGACTTTGAAAAAGGAGGAGGTTCTCAATTCGTCGGGATCTTTTTTTTTTTTTTTGCTTTTTTTATGTATGTTCGCCGATTACTCCGTCATTTATGATCCGATTTATGTGATTCTTTTTTTGTTCGACGCGGAATAGCTGCCATGTGGTCCTCTAAAAATTTTACATGGTTTGGCCTAGTAGTTTTCATTTTATGAACATTTTTCATGAAAATAATTTTCACTCCGTTCCATATGTACACCGATTACTCTGAGATTTATGATTCGATTTACGTGATTCTTTTTTTGTTCGACGCGGAATAGCTGCCATGTGGTCCCCTAAAGATTTGACATAGTTTGGCCCAGTAGTTTTCATTTTACGATCATTTTTTTGTTCCCGGTTCTTGACACCTATATTTTTTAAGAAGCGCGGCACCATTCGTAGGTCCACCCATACATAGCTAGACACTAAAAAGTAACAAATAAAAATAAAAACTTCGTTTAAAAAAACCGACTTCAAAAACTAAAAAACTAAAATGTATAAAATAACTTATTTCTAAAGCTATTATTATTAATATATATTATCTAAAACATCTTGAAGTCGGTGCAAAGCAAAACATAAAAATTACTATATTTTGAAAATTACTAAGCACCGACTTTAAGATGTTTTAGATAATATATATTAATAATAATAGCTTTAGAAATAAGTTATTTTATACATTTTAGTTTTTTAGTTTTTGTACAGTTAACATTTTTAAGTTTATTATGATGTCTAACAGTTTGACAGGTTTCGTTATTATTAATGTCTTTTTTATAAATAAAGCTGATGAAAGAAGAGTTAATGAACACTATCTGTCTTAATTAAGTCATATTAATAATATGTATTTTATATATTGTTAGGAGTTTGCAGGACTCGAATGACAATGCCGTTAAAATTATTATAGAGTTTATTAGGACTATACAAAAACGTAGAACACAGGTACAAATATAACCGAACGCAACAAATCCAAACGTAATGCAAAAAGGTCGTAATTCAATAAAACGCGCATAGTCCGTCACTACTAGATGTACACACGTCATGCCTAGATCGTAGTTATCGCCCAACTGACCCCTTCTCTCAATCTGCCCATCGCTTTATACTTCACATATGCAAATGTGCCTGCACGGCAGCGTCGACATATTTCCTAGAATTAGCCTGTACTTATAATCCGCATCACATGGCTAATAATGCTCCTGAGCGGCCGTAAACGAATACAATAGAATAATAGGCTGTTCTCTACAATAACTAGAAACGTATGCCAATAAATAACTGAACAAAAGAAGACGATCATAAAAGGATTACAATGAGTTCAAATGCCGACAGGTAATAAAATGTGCTTTTACAGATCTGTACGTGGAATTTGTCTTTGTCGGAGCGTAAGTTGTAACACTATGTATATACTAGATATGTATTTAATATACACATAATGGTATATGGGTATATAAGTTTATGTATGTATATCTGTATGTAGATTATGCATGGACGTATAAAGAACGTTCTTTATACATCCATGAGATTATGTAGGAAAAAGGAGGAGAAACAGGGACTAACCTGATTTCACTTCTGTTGTAGGTCGCTGGATTGAAGTTTTTAGGTACACTTTAACACGTTTCTTTAACAGAGTTTTTTTATGAGATATATCTTCTTTCACGACACGTTTGAGCAGAGAGGTTAGATTTGCGAAGAGATGCGAGGCGACAATGAATGGAATGGAATGAGAAAGGATAGCACCGGGAATGAGTGAATGAGACAGAGTAAAATGTGTAGTATACAGATGGCGTTAACAGATTATATTGTAAAATTTGTTTTTAATAAGTTCTTTTATGTAATAACTTTGACGTACACAACCCTGCCTCTTGTCTTTCTACTCTCGCTAGATCCATAGGTTTGCTGGAAGAAATCTCTTTTTAGAGTTAGCTCGCCTTTGATAACCACTATTTTGTAGTTTTATTTTATGTACAATAAAGAAAGAATGAAAATTGTTAGTAGACTCGCTATACGTAGGAGCCGTCTTCGTTATTAGAATACGCGTAATTAAAACAAAGAGGACTCATTTCCATTCTTATGAATGGACATTGTTGGATATCAAGTCGCCTTTTTGAAACATCAAACGGCCTTTGTTCGCGCCACTCACTTCAAATACCTTTTATTCAAATTATTTTCCTAACTCGGTGTATCTATGTAATGTATATTAAGTACTAGCTGTTTCTCATCGCTTAGCCTGCGTAGATTGAATGAATGAATGAATGAATAATTTATTGCTAAAATGTATGTACACAAGAGGTTACAATATGCGTGGTTTCAATACGACGAATCATTGATCAATGAATCATTAGCCAAGTGTTGCGGATTAAGTCAACTACGACACGGGCACATTTGTATCTGTGAGGTATAAAACGATGGCCTGATGGAGAGGGACGGCAGTTCAACGACAACTACGACGTGTGTACAATCGGGAATCTACTAGTGAAGGACTTTGCGCGTTTTATTGAATTACTACCTTCTGCATAACATTTGGATTTGTTGTGTTCGGTTATATTTAAACCTGTGTTGTAGGTGTTTGTATAGTTCTAATAAACTCTATAGTAATTCTAACGGCATTTTAATTCGAGTGTTGCGATTCGTAACAGTATAATGAACGTTGTTCAATAAAATTTGCTTAGGAGACTTTTTAAACAAATTTATAGGCTAAGCTCGTAACATTCCTGGCAGCTTATTAAATATATTATGATAGGCGCCATACAGTAGATACATTTGCGCTTTTTATTAGAAATAATCATAATTTGAGCGAACTATCAACCCCCTTTTGATAACTTTTGGGGTCGAATTGCGTTACCGTGCCCTGCGAGGAAGGTACCCTCTTATAACGGAAGTCCCTGGGCTCCTCCATCTCATCTCCCTATTCCATCCTCTTTATCCCAGTGTAAAGACTAGTAAAGCGTTGATTTCGTCATTGATATTGCAAACGCCCATATCGTCTATGGGCGTTTGCATTGTTTGGTAACCACTTTCCATGAGCCGACTGCTGCCGGCTTTGAAATAATTGTATTTACAAAAATATCCGCTTTATCTTATCACCTTTCCAAGCTGCCATAATTCTTTTCTTTACACGAACACCTTGCGTCCAGAAAATGTATTGTTCCCGAGGTCTCCTATTATATTAGTGTACTCTGTGTCCCGAGGGATAAAAGAATATAGATGAAGAGATGGCGCCACCGTTGTAGTTCATACATCGTCATGGCTACGAGAATGACAAAACAATTTTATGTATAATTAAAGTAACACGAGTTATACCACGAGCAAAAGCTATAATATATTAAACAAATAAGAAGAATCATAATTTATACTAATAGTTTTAAATTGAACACACCAAAAACATTGAATAAAATTAATAATTATGAATGATAAAATTGAATTTCTAAACGATTTTGTTGAAGTAATGACTTCATAATATTCCCTCGTAGCTGCGTAGAAGCGCCACGTAGAGCGTAGCCAGCGCTGGCGCTACGCCAGCCATTCAAGGCGGCTTAGGGTTGCCATTTTTAATAATGTAATTTTTATTGCCCACGTTAAACAAACGGGATCTATTATATTGTTACGTCCGACAAAGACAAATTCACACCTGCATACCTGTAGAACCACATTTATTATTACCTTTCGGCATTTGGGCTTCTTTTGTTTACTTTGTGTTTAAAATATGTGATTTAAAAGAAACAGTCCATTGTGTATTTTAACCTTTTACGGCCTATTGTTGTATTGTGATCACTGCCAGGTGTCACAGATTTAAAATACGAGCTGATTCTAAGAAATTCGTTCCACGCGACCAGGCAGACATATTGCATCTGTACAGTATAAAGCAATGCCCTAATTGAGAGATGAGCAAGTCAAGCGATGACCACGAGCGAAGGAAGACTTGTGTACATTCGGTAATCTATTTAGTGGCGGACTTTGCGGTTGTTATTGAATCATGCATTACGTTTGGACCGGTTGTGTTCAGTTATATTTGTACCTGTGTTATACGTGTTTGTATAGTTCTAATAAACTCTATAGTAATTGTAACGGCATTTTAATTCGAGTCCTGCAACTCGTAACAATATGTTTTTTTTTTCCTAGTTCAGCAGACAGGCAGACGGCCCACTTGATGGAAAGAGGTTACCATCGTCTATGGACATTTGCAACACCAAAGGTGTCACAAATGCGCTGCTGCTCTCTTAAGCCAGCCTCTCTTATTAACGCAATTTCAGTCGCCTTAATTTGTATATGCTGTTATTTGCTTTATGCGGTAAGGGTTGCCTGGAAGATATCGCCATAAGCAATAAGGCCGCCCATTGTTCTTATGGAAATGTATTCATATTAAATTGTTTAAGTTATGGTAAACAACAAAGAGTTTTCATTAATTCATTCATTATTATAAAATTCTGAAATATTAAGTACCTTGTTTAAACTAGATATTAGAAGGCCAATGTTTGTTATATTATTTCTAATTATTATATCTAAACACTGCAGCAGCTTTCTGCTTATTCGAATATATTTTATGACTTTTTAAGATATTACATATAACAACACTATTTGAAGATGATAATTAGGTCGTTATTATAAGGCCAAGTCACAAAGATTGTACCTTTATGATATAAGTTTTATCTCTCTGTAGAAGTAGTAGGCAGTTGCCATCGTGCGTCTAATGCTAATTTTAGCAGCACTTCTCTCGACGCCTTAGAATTTTATGGGATTGATGAATACCATATACACTGTTATAACAAGAAAATGTTACAAAAGATTGTAATTTTTATGGTTTCCTTGGCACCGAGTTCAAGGTGTATTTTTTTTATATTATTTTGTCTATTAATAAACTAAAAAAATTCTTAGTCAAAAATCTTTATTAAGTTATTTTATACTTTTTAGTTTTTGTATTTATATTTTGTATGTTAAGAATGATTCAATACGTGCCAACCCTAGCAGAGGTGCTACGTGCAATATGAGTTGAACGCTAGCCCGCGCCGCGCCACAATGCACTGCTCCACACTTCACCCTAAACGGGGCGATTACCACGTAATCCAGGAAAATTGGTCAGATTAAACCATAAGGCCGAATCAATTCGACGACTACACGCTGGTTTATATTATGCAGTTGCAATCGCTTTAATCCTAGAGTTTATACAGAAATAAAGAATGAAAGAAAACATATTTATTTCAAGCGTCGCCTATCCTTTGGCGACACAGATAAGAGCTGCATGTCATGGAGATGAATATATTGAGATTGATGTGTGAAGCCACGCGGAAAGGCCGCGTCAGGAAGTCCCACATCCGCCGCAGTCTTCTTATCCGTGACATAGCAGACAAACTGCATTTTACGGAGACTGGCTAATTATGTAGGGAACAAATGTCTGGCCATGCTGGATGACATGCGTGCCAATGGTCTCAAAATGGGGGATGCTGAAGACCGCGCGAAGTGGAGTAGAAAAAGTAGGAAAGCGGACCTGAACGTCGGAATGAACGCTTCGGACGTAACCGGGATTTAAAGCTCGAATGATGATGATAACAGTGTGTAAATATTTGCTGAGCAATCAATCATAAACGCTTTTTAGGTGATATAACGCTATTAACAGCAATTACACGTTGCGAAGCGGTGTACGTAGTATGGAAAGCTTAACTTACTAGTATATTTATGACCTTCAAAAAGTGTCCTCCAAACTTATTTTGAATAAAAACTTTTACACTTGAATTTGAATTAGAAATTTGAAAACATAATATTTTCCAAAAAAAATATATATATTATATTCAGGAGAAAACTGGGACCGTAATAGTAGAATCTTCTTCGGTCGTTTTTGTGCTAGTCACCATCAGAGGATCGAGGCAAAGCAAATGGTCCCTGACATCCCCCCAGCCTCCATTCCCGTGAGGTGGCGCTTTCATCTTCTTTGTCAGTCTACCTTCTTCATCGAACAACATCACTGCTTTTACATCCTTTGGAAATAGTCTGGCGGTCATTAACCGTGTTTGAATGACTTCCATCGCTTGTCTACCACTCTCGAATGTTCCTGTAGAAATTACTCGTGGCACCATACAAGTCACCGTATCAATGCGACCATTTTTACTATGTTCAAACAAATGCAGCAATGAATAACCCCAACTTGAATCGTCATATACACAGAAGTAGGAAGAAAGCTGTGATATTTTTCTCCACGCTGATTTATTGAAAGCCAAACC
The DNA here is from genome assembly GCA_949752895.1 of Dendrolimus pini. Taxonomy (NCBI): domain Eukaryota; kingdom Metazoa; phylum Arthropoda; class Insecta; order Lepidoptera; family Lasiocampidae; genus Dendrolimus; species Dendrolimus pini. Next base: position 22,002,498 of record OX457136.1, read on the forward strand.
TTTGTGGTAGGGAGGTTTCCATGCATCCACAGTCAACAGATCGTACTGTCTATTCTTGAGATATAGCCCCCCTAGAGATATGATTTCGACCTCAGGCATGGAAATCATTAGCTCTTGACTATAGCGTAACATATGTAGCAGATCTGGCAGGACATAGTCGTCTTCCTCCAGAAATAAAACGGTTCCAACGTATGATGTAGACCATGGTAAGCTGTTGAAGATTAGATTCGCTTTCCACCACCAATGTTGCTTGTGTTCAGTAAGAGTAGCATCCCTGTCAGTGCAGAAAATCTTTGCTTTTCTTTGGGTCTTGTTTCCGCAGTCGTCGGGATCGATTCCTGGGAATTTACGAGGATTCAACTGAAGAGAGTGGGGATAAAATACTTGCAATACTCTACAGAATGTGATGCTCCTTATGAGATCGATAATGTTCTCGTCGTAATAGCTGTGTGAGAATATAATCAGGACTCTGTCAATATAAGAAACTTGCTCCAAAGACGCAATTAAGTACTGCAAGCGGAGAATGTTGACGTGGACCTGAATAGCGATTATGGTGATATCAGCTTCTTCTATTGGTCCATATTTGTCAAGGTTCAGGATCTCCTTGTCATAGTTTAATATATCTATTCTAGCAGCCAGCCTGCAGATAAAATGCCTTATCTATAATATTATAAAATTTTACTTAAAGTGTAATATATTGTTTCTAAAATTTTGTTTGTTTGTTCGACATTCACGTAGAAACTACTGGGCCGCTTTCGATGCTGTTTTCGCTGATCGATAGTAAATTTATCTTAAAATCTGCGGTAGTTTATATTCCAAGAATTCTATGGGAATTTTCTTGGAAGAGGTGTAAAGTGGCCGAAGAAAACTTGATTCCGATACCATTTTTTTTTGTTCAGTAATAACACTGAAGATCTCCGGACCATAGAGGTTTTAGTAGGGGTAAGTATGCCGCACCCCTTCCCCATTCCACTACCCGGCTACTTTAAACTCGTGCACCGGAAAGCTATAGATTAACCCCGTCGTTAATTACATCAATGCTCCTCAGTCCGTTCCACTAGAGCTTATGATTATAACGCCCGCAAGCAAGTGGAACGGGAAACATCGCGGTCGAGAACGTGGTCGTTGTGAGCCTCTTGTGGAACGGAGCCATAATCTATCCTGTATTTTTTTGAAGACTTCTTAAGAGGGCGGCGTCGTTTTAGTGGCCACGCCCCTGGTGTTGTCATCGTCCATAAGCAGCGATGACGTTTCATTTGGTAAAACTAGAGTGTAAACTCTATATAACGAGACTGAAGGGACTGTGGATTTTGTGGCGTTATAGAGAGTTGTCGTTAAATGGAGTGAAGTCAGCGATTTTTGTCTGACGTCTTTTTTTATTGCAGGAATTCAGCAGACAGCCAGATGGCCCACTTGATGGAAAGCGGTTACCATCGCCTATGAACATTTGCAACACCAAAGATGCTACAAATGCGCTGCTGCACTCTTAAGGGGGACTGGAAACTGGTCACTAATGCCGAAACACAACTCAAGGTTGCTATGGCGACATATTTTAGACCAGTGGTGGTAGCCATCCAGTCGGGCAAATGCCCTACCACCTGGCTGTGGTTTGTTTTGTCGCCTCTTACGACAGGCCGCCCGGCCGCAGGAAATTGTATTCTTTCTCCGTTCCTGCACGGATAAAATCGTCTTTTGCTGCACCAGTAATTTGTTGTATTTTTTACGTATTTTATTCATATATTGCGATATTGATGCATCTTGGTGATAAAGGAAGTCTTTAATTTCGGTATACATGATGCCGACAGTCGAGTATATTACGGGCTAGGATAATAAAGCGATGAAAGAACGAACACAAAAGCAGATTTTACTAAATTTATCAACTTAAGAGGTGCGTTTTGTTACTCAACTGTTGTCGTTATTTAGAGTGGTTGTAATGCCTTATAGAGTCTATCATTGTATGGAAGACAAGCTAAACCAATTAAAGCCAAGTAATTTGGACGCTTAAGTGAGTTTGTCGTTAAATCGAGTGACGTTACATGGAGTTTGCACTGTATTTGAACCTAAGCCAGCGTTGCGCAATAATAAAATCATAGTAAAGGTCTAATCTCCTAATAGTATAGGCTTGTAGTAATTAACATGTTATACCTGTTTAATTTAAAACTGGCTGCCAGTGGCGAGGTTGTATGGTTGCCATCAAAAAGAATATATTTCTCCGAAAGCTTACGAAGTGGTTTTTCGTCGTTCGTTAAATATTTTATTAGTAGATAAAAGAGTAATATAAAGCAGATGTGAACTGGAATATTTGAGCGAGCTCTGCATTGAAATAATTTTAAATTCATTTTCACCATTAAAATGTCATTTGCCTGACAGAGAATGACGGATCTCTTTACGACCTTCGCGCTCGGTTATGGCCAAGTATTATCTATGGTTATGGCTTCAACATAGACTAGAGTTATATGAGGTTGAATTTTAAGTTTCTTTATTTTTTTACTAGCTGCGCCCCGCGGTCTCACCCGCGTGGCGATGGAAAACCGACATATTTGGATAATTCACACCCTTATTCTTCTTTTCCTTTCACCATGGTGGCAACTTAGGGAAGAAAACTGAAATTCGGGATGCGTGGTTAATCATGTTGTATGTTGCGTTAATAATGCGTTACACGTAATACAAATGTACACTTTATACAAATACTAGGCTTCCTCGATAAACGGGCTATCTAATACTGATTTTTTGAAGTGAAACTTCTATATAGAGGGGGTCTTATGGAGTTTTGACTCACGAAAAGATGTCACAGTCACGTGATCACCGTCACTAATTCTTACATTTTTAAACTCGTGATATCTTTCGAATGGAATGTCCGAATTGAATAATTCAAAAAGTTATATAAAGTTATTGAAGCAGTCTTGAATATGAAGTAAATTATTTTGATAAGGATTAATATCAAGATACAAATAAAAAGCCTTTTCTAGCGGCGGCATTTTAATTAATTTTTTATAATAAAAAAACGCTTATTGTGGCATAACTATAATAGTTAGATATATGTTGTCGCGATACTTTTTTTTTTAAATCAGACCAGTAGTTTCTGAGATTAGTGCGTTCAATGAAACAAACAAACAAATTTCAGCTTTATATAATAGTATAAGATCATTAACGCGTGTAGAAATGTTATGTCAATTGTGTTGGCCTGTATATCTTGATCAAAATATCAGGCTTCATAACAAACCATACCCCAATTCATTGGGGTCAGCACACTATGTCTTCGAACATACATCTTCTGTCACACCACAAATCATCATATCACCCTTCACAGAATCCATCCATCTTTTTTAGGTCTACCTTTACATGGTCTTGGATAATTCACACTATATCTTTATAGATTAAAGCCTATGTGTTTATCGGATTTGTAAGCTATATTATTGTAAAATTTCATCCAAATCCATTAATTTTCGTGAAAAAGTAACAAATATAATATCCATAGATTCTTAAAAATTTTCGTGTTTATAATATTAGTAGAAAGTAGGAAGGATGGAATGGAAGAAATAATGCAAATGTATGATGATAAAATAAATAAAACAGTTATCTTGTTTATGGTGAATATTAAACTGCGTTCTGTCATGTGGAGGATCGAGTAATATATTTACTTAAGTTTACGCGACTTGTATACGTAATAAAACTACGTTTTAACGGTTTTCAGCTCGGGAATTTATTTGATTTTTGTTATTCCGACGTTCGGCCACTTTTCAGGAGCCGTGATCACAGAAGACAAAGATGTCAAGTGTCAACGAGTATTGTTAAACTTTTATTTAGCCTATCACCAACTTGTTCATTTTAACTATTGAGTTTTCCTTTATGTTTGTGGTTAATATTTACTCTATGGGAGCCAAATCTAATTTACCACCGCTTCGCAACATGTGATGGCTTGAAGACAAAAAGCGGTGTAAGAAACTCTTCAGCAAACATGCCTAACTCTAATAATTTTATATAATATTAAAATCGGTAGAAGGAAAAATAAAAGAAAATATCAATCAAATTGGTTTGTGTAATCCAGTAATAATATATTTCCATTATTGTGGTAAACAATAAATTTTGACTTGTTGCCATTGCGAAGGGATGCGTACCAATGGCCTCAAAACAAGATGCTGAAGGCTCTCCATTCCCAACAAAAACTAAGAGGCCTAACCCCAGCAGTGGGACGTTTATTTCGCATGATTTGATTTCTTTGAGACTTTGAAAAGTTTAGTCGATTATTGTTAAACGAAATTTATCGATTGGTGATTTGGTGCTATATCGATGTCGCCACTCGCTAGCGCCACATCACTCAAGCACTCGTTTTGTATAATTTCTGAACGCAACCTAACCTCAAATGTCAATGATGTCAGTGTGTCAATCATTGTCACCATTTTTTGTTTGTTTCGTGCAAAGCGGTTTGAGTGCAATTTGAATACAATTAAAAGTTTTATACATTTATGCTACATAATAGTACATTATGGATAAGAATACATTATTTGATAAAAAATGAATTACTTATTTATTTAAATTTAAATATAGAATGTAAAAATGCCGTTCAATTGTTTAGTAAAGATGCTAATTTGATACAAATTGCAAAAACCAATCAAAAATATGTTTTTATACATAATAATAAAGAAAAATAAATTATACTTTATTTTGATACTATGTACTTTTTTTTCTTACCTATAATATTGTACCAATGTACTTTAACTGCAAAAAAAAGGTGGCTACCCTACCCGTGTTCCTCTCCGCGCGCACCTCGCATCACCTCACCTCTACATGAGCGCTTATTATTAAATCTGATATTTCGTTTAGCAGCTAAACGCGTGCTGTATTATAAAATAGTAACGGGCATTTTTACAAAATAAATATGTAATCCTGAACTGCAATTCAAACACACAACAGTATTTTATTTCTACTTGAAGACCTCCAAAGCAAAATACCTGTTATTGTGTAAAGTTAAATCGTTTATAAGTTAACCAAAATTCATAGCAATGTTATAAACGATTATTTATGGTACGGTTTTGTTTCGCGATACAGTTGCTATATCCGCATATATCCGCGCCGCTCGCAGCAAAATTGAGGTATTATATCCTATCCTTTCGGATTTGCATATTGTACTCGTTATGACAAAGCATATTGTGCACGTATTAAGTACTAGTTTATTTGGATAACCCCGGTTTAACCTTTGTTTATTTCAATACTCTAGTCAGCAGACAGACCCGCCTGATGGAAAACGATTACCATCGCCTATGGACATTTGTAAAATACAAGAGTGCAACCAGCATACTGCCGTTTTCTAAAGGGAGACTGGAACCTGACTACTAAGGCCGGAATACAACTTAAGGTTGCTTTTTTTTATATCAACTTTTTTACAATTTAATTTTGAAAAAAGTTAAGAATTTGTACACGCTTATTTGTTATTTTTGTTATTGTTTGTGACATTTATTGAATGTACTGAGTATGTTTGTGTTGTGGTTGTACCTTACGAATAACTTATTATATTAATTTCTTTTAATTTTAATACTAAACTTTTACTACTGTAGAGTATATAGGCTGTTATGGCGGCATAATCTAGACCAAGGGTGGTAGTCGTCCAGTCAAGCAAACACCCTATCACCTGGCTGTGAATTATTTTTCAACCTACTGATGTCTGGTGTCACAAATGTCCGTAGGCTACGTTAACCGCTTACCACCAGGTGGGCCATCAACCTACCTGCTGTACAGCTTTAAAAAAATCTAACTAAGATAGTGGAAATGTAAATCAGGCGTACCTCTAAAAAAGATAGAATCGTATCACCAAAACAATGTGTTAATTACAGATGAATTTGAACGCTGTGCATTGAAAGAGTTTCATTCCGTTTTGGAGGGAAGCTGCACTTTTTGCTCACGAATTGAAAACTGCTTTCATTCGGCCGCTGTAGGATTGTTTAATTTTTTTTTAAATTAAATTTTAGGGTGACTCTCCTGAATGGCAGCACGTTTTCTTAAACCTCGTGAAAAATTATGGAATTTTGGTTAAAATATTACTGTTTAATACTCATTATTGTGGCCAATAACGCACTTCAGACTTGTAGAAAATGTTTACATTTAATAGCACCTTTGGTGTTACAAATATCCATAGGCGATGGTAACCGCTTTCCATCAGGTGGGCCGTCTGCCTGTCTGCTGAACTCATGCAATTTAAAAAACCACAGATCTCATCACCAACGCACTGGCGGCCGCAAAGAAATTTTATGACACCTTTTTTTAAGAAAACTCCATGACTTGATAACTATAGGAAAACCTCAGATGCGAGCTTATTGTAAATCTCTACGGTATGCAAGAGAAACGTTCTTGTTAGTTAACATCTAAGTAACAGATTGCCGGTTAACTAGTCTGTGTAACCTCTCACCAGTTTAGGAAGAAAATGTATATCAGATACTATCTTTGATTGGGAAGCTGGTAAACAGGCGGATGGCGCAGCTCATGGAAAGTGGTTCTGACACCTATAGATCTTTGTAACACTAAGGGCGAAACCAACGCATTGTCAGCCTTAATGCCGCGACCACACATTGGTTACATTTGCACCTATGTAGCGTATTGCGGGCAATACTCCAATCTGTGGATCAGTCATTGGACACAATGTGAACATTGCGTCCTGTGACTGTCCAATGCCCAATACCGACACAACGAGTCGGTTTTTGAAACAATTTCAAAGGCGAGGAGAATGAAGAAGGAGTGCGTGAGGGCAGAGTGCCGCGCGCGCCACACATTGGTCCGTCATTAGTCGCGAGTTAATCATCCATCGCTGCTTTTTTTGGTTATTTTCTTGTATGATGCAAATAATAAACATGTGTGCGTAAACTGCATGCGTAAGCCGCTAGTGTAAATGAGTTATCGTCCATAATCTTTCGCTTTCTTATTTCTATTTCTAGTATTTGGGTACAAAGTTTGTGTTGGAGGCAATGTGTGGTGCAGTTGTTTGGTTCGATACTGGCCATTTTAAATTGGTCCAAACTTGGACGCAAAGTTGAATCCAATTTGTGGCCACGCCTTTAGGATGGAATGGATGAGATAGATGGGCCAGACAGGAAGAATAGGTCAAAGTCAAAGGAATTTATTTTTTTGAAACATGGTCATTTTTTGCAGATGTTATGCTAAAGCTATGTTCCATTAGAGACTCAGGACGACCACGTTCACGACCGCGATTTTTCCCGTTTCCTAAATTCGAAGGTGAGCATTGCAGTAGCAGGAGGTGGTCTACGCAATTTCGACGACGATATTGTGAGTGAGACATCTTATCGTCGGGACACTGTGTCGTTAGTTATGCGTGTAAGGGCAACCCTGCGCAGAGGAATCACGTACGGCTGTGTAAGTTAATAAAAGCGTTTAGTTAAAAACTGGTGTTTCCTTCCAATCCTAAGTACCCCGCTTGCACGTAACAATATAATCAGCTCTTAATAAATCGTTATTCAACTCTGAGTACTGTGGTTTTCTTTAATAAGCACATGATAGAAATCTAACATTAAGTCAGAAAGTTGCAAGATAGGTGTTGGTTAAATACTTTCGTAATCTAGATAATACTAGTTATTTAATTTTATTGGCTGGAAGTAGGCGTGCTTTGGCTTAGTCTGGCTTCACCTTTATAGGATGTCAGGTTTCCATTGTTCTATGCGATAAAATACTGGACCTACTGAGTCCTGGCAAAGTTTTCTTCACATTGATTTTTTTCTTTAAAAATGTAAATTTTTTTGCTATTTATATACTGCATATGACATATTCGTGTCGACATTCAATTGTAATTCTTTAAAATTGACTAAATTAATTAAATTATATTATTAGAACATACACCTTTCCTTTCACCATATGCCTATTAATTTGGATCGGCACAATATGTCTTTTTCCTCCACACTCCTCTATTCTGACATACATCTTCTGTCACACCACAAATCATTGTATCATCCTTCACACAATCCATCCATCTCTTTTTTGGTTTACCTTTAGGTTTGTACCCATCCATCTTCTTGTTTAACATTCCTATAGTCACGTGACTTTCATCCCTCCTTGTTATATGCCCATATCAACGTAATCTTCTTCCTCTCAATTTTTAGTCACGGGTGCAACTTTCAGAGATCCCCTTATGTACTCATTTCTCACCTTATCCATTCTTGTAACACCACACATCCATCTCAACATTCTCATCTCAGCTGAGTTGAAACGTTTATGGTTTATCACTTTCGTGGCCTAACATTCCGACCCGTACAGCATATTGGTCGTTTGACAGATTTATATATTTGATCTTTTACTTTCAGTGGCATTAGTTTGAAGTATTAGAACATATCTATAGTGTAAATTATGTTACAAATGCCGTTATAATAGACCGCTTGGTCCCAGCAAACAAGAATAATAGAAATAATGATGATTATATCCGTCAGTTTGATAGCTTGTTTCCTTGAATTGCAAAATTATATCGTGTCAATTAAGAATTCATAAACCGATGAGTTCCGTCTTTCGTCATTTTGTTCTCAATTATTCCGTCATATTATTCTCGGGCTACATTTAACAATGGATATGTACAGTAATAGATAATGCACGCGATCCTAGCCATTCGTCTTGTCGCATGGCGAGACAGAGAGGCGGCTGGTGGGCGGAAGGGAACCAGGCATTGGATTAAAGTCTACTAACTAGAGGAGAGGAACCAACTCATACTATGAAACAAAGCTAAAATATTTGGGAATTTAAAATGGGATGAATATATATGAAATAGTGTCAGATTCTATTCTAGGCTGTATGACATGTATAGTAAATACTACATAGTTAATACAGATTTTGTAAACAGAGTATAAAACCTTTGGGAATCCCAAGTTACAAAAATGAAGGATATTTATGTTATGATATAGATATATTATATTTTTAAGAAATGTTAAACTTAATTTATAATCAAAATACCGTAACGCCGTCTAGTGAAGCTGGCACTATCCCTAAGTACACTACACTAACTTTTTCTGTGATACGACAATATATTTGTTGGTAAATTGCAACAGTGGCCACAACAAAAGTCCATCAGAGCGCCATTTTTTTTACTATTTTATCTATCCGTCTAGACCAGTACTATTTCGGGACGAAAGGTGCTTATGTGTTTTTCTATACCCCTGGCAATATATGTGCAAAATTTCGCGTAGTTAAAGCGTAAAACAAAGAAAGAAAATATCTTATTTAGGACAAAAACTAAGTTAATATAAATAGAAATAGAAACAGAATAAGTCCAAAATTGACCCAGTCTTAGCATAATGCTAGCCAACAAGGACTAGCGCTGTTCTTCCGTCTGGGACCATAAAGTGAAGTCACGGTGGACAATACAACACACATAACAACAACTTTTTTTTTAACAAAAAAACCAGTTAGGTTTATTATGCATAATACTTGTCGTGTGTCGTGTTAGTTTACAAATAAATGGTTAGCCAGATATAGAAACCCCGTATAAAACATTTTATGCACATAAAAACCTACCTAAAGATGGGTAGCTATACTAAAAGCCAGCTAATTGGCAATTGTTTACAATATAGCCGAGGTTAAATTGTCAACCACTCCGCCAACTGACTAATGGTTGTCGAATGAAACCGACAACTGAAAAGTTTACAACTTAGCCGTCGAATATCGGTTGACGACATTCACCTATAATCTACAAATAGCTATCACCTGGTTTTTAGCCGGCTGATGAGCTACCCTTAGCTATTTGGGAAATTTTACCCTCTGCACAATTTTGTTCTATGATCGAAAAAATAAAAAGAATTTCGCGCTTCGAAGCTAGCGTAGTCATGCAGCGATGCATCGATTGATTTATTCACATACTCGCACGCTGTTAAGACTGGGAGAGTAGGCAGCGATTATGTCCCATTAACTCGATGCAATTATTACGACGTATTCTTTCAAAGACCCTCCTGATGGTAGATGGTGAAAAGTGTTGCTAGGTCAAATTTGTTACAAATCGAGGCAGAAGGTATAACAAATTGAGATTTAGGGTTGTAAATCGGAACAAACAAAAAACAAAGTTTTTTTATATTTTTGATTACCTAATTTCCTAATAATGGTTTTTAATCAATGTATTGATTTATCGAGACTTTTAGCGTCCTGATCAGATACGACCCCAGACATCCAAAATTCAAAATACCTAGCAACGCTAGTGGAAGTATGGTAGGTAGTGTTAGCGCTATATACACGTAACCGCGAACGTTGCGAACCGAAAAATATTATTAATATTGTCCTCTCTCCCTCTCTGTCCTAATTGCCATAACACTCGCGCGAGCGAGACTTACAATGAAAAGAACAAACTTTATGGCGCTGTGCTTCCTTGGCTGTCATGTGTCAAGCAATCTTGCAACGCTACCGCGAGAAGTAGAAAAGTGTCTAACGAAAAATACGAAATTCAAACAAAGCTTATTAATTAATCTATAACGCAACATCAGGTAGCTTGGTAGTCTATGTACATTCGTAGCAACAAATGTGCTGCTGACCTCAAAGGCGGGACTGGAACCTGGCCACTAGTGCTGGAAAACAAATCATGGTTGTAATGGCGGCATACTTTAGATAGATAGTGGTGGTACCCATGAAGATGGGCGAATGCTCTACCACCTGGCTGTGGGTTCTTCTTTCTCCTCTTACGACAGGCCGCTCGGCTGCAGGAATTTCTATCCCTTCTCTTTTCTGCAAAGTCACAAAGTGCACGCAAATATCAAATAGATATGTCACTGTTATATGTCAGTATTGTTGACATGACACATGTATTGCGTCAAGCCGTATATGTTATATCAACACGCGTATTCGCCGGGTACACGACCGCGAGTGGGAGACATAGTTGACGGTTGACTTTATATCGAGGACTAGCTGTGCCCGCGAAGTCGCGTCTAAATCGGTCCAGCCGTTTCAGATATTAGCCTAAACATCCAGACCGAAAAAAAAACAAAAATTTGCTTTTTCGGAATTTCCTGGTATGAATTAGCTCCCCTTATGTTTCCTATTTTTATTTTGAGATTACAAACAGACACTTAAATTTTATTTATGTGTATAGATCTTATAGCGCCGATTAGCACGCGGCTGGGCGTATGGTACATAAAACGCGTAATTTGTAATGAGGATTTTCAATAAAACACAGACCAAGTCACAACATTAGTTATATAATAAAAACACTTGTAGGCTTCCATCGTAACATCTTCGCTTGTGCCCGCAACCGCACCGCTTGAGGTGAAGCCTAGATCACCTCTCTAACGACACATTGTTCTGTACTCTTGCCTAAACCAGGGCTTACTCTTCCTACATTTTTAGCTATAAAAAAGGTCTTAGTTAGTTTTCTAATTTCAATTATAATTAAATAATCTCACGGCCTCAACAGGTTCCAGTTCAGACCCTCAGACTCTCTAAAGGCTGGTGCTTACCAGCCTTCTCATTGCCTGAAGAGTCAATGAGTCGTTTTGATAAATTTTGGTAGAGGCTCATGACCTCAGACGGTCCAAAAGTCTCAACAGCCGACAACACAAATATATAGCTCTCACTGAGGGTTGCATATTTGCCCTGCTTGAGTGATTCAGCTGTTTTCGCCGCCGAACCGGCTGATCTAGACTTGTTTGGTAAATGGGATGCGGCCAACGTGTCTACGCAGGTCGCATCACTAGAGTAATTCCGTCAGGACGCCTACCATCGCCACATGCAATAACTTTCGCCTCGAATAAAGCCGACACGTTAGCGGTGGCAAGCGCCTTCCGCAACACATCATTCAAGCCGGCGTGGCGTGACCATCTGCCGGTACTGCAGCGGCAAGAAAGAACGTGGTATCCCTGGGGCGATTACTTCTGTTCCACAGACTCATGTGTGTGGTGCACATATGCGGGAACCCAAGCGCAGATTTATAGTTAAAGAATAGAAATTATTATCCATCAATGTACCTATAATTGGGGATGGGATAGCTTGGAGATAGAAACCAGACTCAGGCAAGGATTCACAAAAATGTGTTATATATGAGTGGTAGCCCTAACAGAATCTGTTAACTCAACCTTGCTTCAATTTTCATTGTGCACTGACTGCAGTTGCACTTCGACAATCTATTCTAACTAACCTTTTCATTCAAAGATTATATGCCGTTGCAGAGTCAATTAGTTGGTGTGTTCTCTGGTGAAATATAACTGGAGTTTACTTTGCCTAATTATACATGTATCAAATTTATTTACTTGCTTGATTTTTTATGGCTATACACATAATTAAATGCTTCGGTTAAAACCGTTAAAATGCAGTTTGTACAATGACTTTAAAATCTGACCACTAGATTCTGAAGGTGGCACTTCTAGAATTTTAGTGTGTCGTTTGTTAGAGTACCACGAAAAAACTACTGAATGAATTTTGATGAAACTTACCAATAATATAGCTTACACATCAGAATAACATTATCCAAAATATAACGATTTCCCTTACCATTCAGGTGAAACCGCGGGCACAGCTAGTAAACTATAAGTGTGCGAAATACCATACTCCTCCGTGCGCGCAATATTCTTCAAAAGGGGTACAAAGATTTGTTTATTAAATAATTATTTTATTTAATTAATATAATTATTTTATTATATTGTACCCTACTTAGTTTGAAGAGCGTAGTTTTAATTTTTGGTGAACAATAAAGAGCGTTTTCATTCATTCATGCTCGTTTTTTTGAAGTCGGTAAAAAATTCACAGAATAGCAATAATATTGAATGAGTCAAATTTATATGAAATACTTTGGTTGATTCATCGAAATTGGAAGGCAGAAATGAACCGTCTAACATCGGCTTAAGGTACCTTTTTGGCTGGGTGATTGTCATTCTCTTGCACGTGACAAACGTAAATCAGGCTTAAGGCTTTTGATGTATTTTATCACCGATGTATGGCGTGGTGTGGAGTATCATTTAAATCATATTAGTGCGTGGGAGCCAACAGGCGGACGGCAAATCACGCGATTTTCGCATTATCGAATAACTTGGGAACTTGGATGACTGGGGTGCCTTTGTTTACTTTTAAAAGTATTTTGTGCCCGCGAAGTTTGTTTACAAAAATGTTTTATTAAAAGCTTTTTTTAGTTTGTTTTAGCTCCCTCTGGTACTCTGCCATCTGTGTATGTCTAGTTATATAATTATCTGTAAAGTTCGGAAATAAACCGGAGTTGATTTCGAAAATCTATATAGCTCTATGTGTTATCCAATAACAATTAAATCTGTAGCTGTATTGAATCCAACCCAAAAAACGAAAAATCAAAATCGCTTCAGAAACAAAAAATATGGACTGTTCCTGTTCTAAATTTCCCTAAGATTTTAATTTATATACAGTACTAGCTAATACCCGCCCGCTTCGCGTGCAGCAAAATCCTTTTTAAGCTGACCTCTACTTGGCGAAAGGAAGATCCATGCCAAATTTCAAGTTTATAGATGGATTAAGATATGATGAGTCACTATATACGTGGATTTCAATTATAACTATATATATGTATAAACACTTTAATCTTCTTAATATACCTTAGAGAAAAACCTTAAAAACAATTTCATCTTACTCGCATCCTAAACTTTGTTTCTTTCTGTGACTGCAAAAAAAGTGTTTACACGACGAATTAAGGACCTCCTACTTTTTTCAGGTCGGTTAGAAATAAGTATAAAATTGGAACCACCCTCGAAGTAACATTCGCAAGATTGAATTAATTTCCTTTAGCGATTCCGGTGTCTCTGGAAGAGGGTAAGTAGGTACTCGGTGCGCAATTAGCCCCTGTTTTGTCCTTTAATTACTTCTTCTTGGAACTGGAGATAATTAGAGAGCTCGCCTTCTTGCTTGTTGACTGTCTTCTTATTCTGTTATTTACGATTTCCCTTTTAAAGAGAAAGGCAGTAGTTAGTCCCATTGCTTATAAGCATTTCTTTTATAAATGAAGTATTAGAAGACATACCTCATTAATCTATTCTAATCTAAAAAGTAATTTAAATATTGTTACAACTCAGGTCCCGACAAAAACAAAATCCGCCTGCATATCTGAAACAAAGCACATTTATTACCCGTCATTTGAAGTAATAATATTTAAACTATTGTAATTCTTTTATAATCGCCTTCTTTTGTTTAATTATTGGCATACGGCCTATTGTTGTATTGTAATCATTAGTAGATGTTACGGATTTTAAAATACAAGCTGATTCTAGGAAATTCGGTCCACGCTGCCGGGTGGACATATTTCATTTGCAGTATAAAGCAATGGCCCGATTGAGGAAGGAGTTAGTCGAGCGAGAACCACGAACAAAGCGAGACGTGTGTACTACAATCGGGAATCTATTAGTGTCGGATTTTGCGCGTCTTATTGAATTACGACCTTCTGCATTATGTTTGGATTTGTTGTGTTCGGTTATATTTGTACCTGTGTTATACGTGTTTGTATAGTTCTTATAAACTTTATAATAATTCCAACGGCATTTTAATTCGAGTCCTGCAGCTTGTAAAAATATAACCTAAATAAACTAAGAGTTTTCATAGTAAGAAAGTGGTCATTGACACTAATCTTGTTGTCTCTATTAAGGCGAAGACACTTTATTCATGTGTTCTTTAGTAATAGCTAGCACATTACACTACGCTTTACTTCTGTTTATAGCACTAGTTCAAATGGTTTTGTCCTTTCGAGCCTTCTCTTTGTGACCATGTTGTCGAGGACAACATGGTGACATTCATGATGATGAAGTCGATGCTCGTGGGCTTTCGCGTTATTAGTTATTTTCTAACAATGAAATTGTATTTTTTTTATTGCATGAGTTTAACAAACAGACAGACGGCCCACCTAGAAAGCGGATACTATCGCCTATGGACATTTCTAACAAACACTCAAGGACCTACCAATATGCTGCTGTTCTCTAACTGGAACCTAGCCACTAATTGATTTAGAGTAAGTCTGTAGGCTTCTGTAAGGTTCCTAAAGAAGCGTTCAAACTTACTCTCTAACTCCCTATGTATAAAACATATTTATTATAAACTGAACCTAATTTTTTAGGTTACCCAAAGCAGGCCAATTAATTTAGTTGTCTA
Organism: Dendrolimus pini; assembly: GCA_949752895.1. NCBI lineage: Eukaryota > Metazoa > Arthropoda > Insecta > Lepidoptera > Lasiocampidae > Dendrolimus > Dendrolimus pini. The sequence goes on from OX457136.1 coordinate 22,017,558, forward strand.
ACTTTAGCCACTGGATAAGCACCTGGATAATCCTTAAGCATCGTATTAATTGTGGGCTCGTTGCGACGCGATACGATGCTGTATCGTGCGGATTTTGGAAATGCGCCAAACATAGCGTAAGGTTTAAGGGGGTTGGATATATTCCATTAAATTTTGTATATTATTGTTGCGAATCGATTGCAATCCTTTACACGTGTTTTATTATATTACCCTTTGGAATTTAAATCATCTGTAACACTTTTCATTATTATCTTACTGTCATTGCTTGCGCTATTGGCTTTTATCCGTTCAGGTACGGAGAAAGAATACAATTTCCTACGGCCGGGTGGCCTGTCGTAAGAGGAAAATAACCCACAACCAGGTGGTAGGGTATTTGCCCGACTGGATGGTTACCACCCCTGGTCTAGAGTATGCCACCATAACAACCTTGAGTTGTGTTCCGGCATTAGTGATAGGTTCCAGTCTCCCTTAAGCGAGCAGCAGCGCATTTGTAGCACCTTTGGTGTTGCAAATGTCCATAGGCGATGGTAACCGCTTTCCATCAAATGGGCCGTGTGCCTGTCTGCTGAACTCCTGCATGAAAAAAAAAATCTCTAAAGTAACGTCTATCTTGTTAATAGATAATCCCTCTCTTTCTTTTATAGCTGGTCTGCGAGTAAGAAAGACATCATACACTGTTTTTGTTGTTTAAATTACGCCGCAAATTCTTAGAAGCCAAGTTGTTTCGGATTAATCTTACAAGTCCAAGAATTACAGTGAATTTTGTGCTTGTGACCAGAAGGGTACATGTCCATATTGTGAATATATAAAGTCGGCCTCATTGAGGCCCAATTAGTTGAGTTTCAACTGCGGCCGAGGCGTCACAAAGCGTACCTCATATTGACGACCAGCGCGATTACGTTATCACAATTTTCTGCTTTACGGTCTGGGCGTGTCGCATAATTCACAATTCTTACTTATGTACTTCTCGTAAACTTGTGATAGTTCCAACGGCACTTTAAATTAAAATCTCACAATGGTAAACATTATTTTTATATTAGGTAATTGTAGCCGAGATATTACTGATTGTTGACTTCTTCTAAAAATTATCTCCTCCGATATTGATTGTCCAGATTTCCTAAGCAAGGTCCACTTTAATATTCCAGCGAAGTTTATACTATTCAATCAACACTTATGGGTTGATTGAATTGTATGTATGTACATTTAAGTTGTACCTTTGTAACTTAAAGTATGTACCTTTAAGTTTTACAAATTACAGACAAAACTCATGTCTAGTGCGAGCAAGTAATAATTTAAATAATGTAAGTAAATACGATGACATCGACCCATTTGCAATCAGTATTTCAGGAGCCAAGCGGTGTCTAAGCCTTACATTTTTCAACAGTGACTAAGCATGCTGGTGCCTTTTTACGTCTGCATGTTGCTTTTAACCAATAGCTTATTCGTGAAAAACTGTCATTGGTTTTCTTTTGTTAATTATAGTTATCTTATCAAACTTATTTAGCTGTAGTATTTCCATAAATAAATAAATAATTGGTGTACCACTTAGAAATGACCGAAATTACCAAATTGGTCGAAATGGCCGAAATTACCAAAATGGCAGGAAAGGGCTGAAATGTAAGTAGTAAGTACTTTAGTGAAAGTACTCATTTAACGTAACATAACAAACAAGGGATCTATGTAAAAAAATTATCGGCAGACAAACATTGTATATTCCCAAATTAGGTAAGTTACGCTTGTGTTATGGGTAATATACACCGGACCACAAAAAAATAATAAAGTAAAAAATAATATATAAATTATATACTTACCTATGATATATATATCTAACTGTAACATTTTTTTTTAAATGTAGGAGTTCAGCAAACAGGCAGACGGCCCACTCGATGGAAAGCGGTTACCATCGCCTATGGACACCTGCAACACCAAAGGTGCTGCTGCCCTCTTAAGGGAGACTGGAACCTGGTCACTAATGCCGGAACACAACTCAAGGTTGCTATGGCGACATACTTTAGACCAGGGGTGGTAGCCATCCAATCGGGCAAATGCCCTACCACCTGGCTGTGGGTTGTTTTGTCGCCTCTTACGACAGGCCGCTCGGCCGCAGGAAATTGTATTCTTTCTCCGTTCCTGCACGGATAAAATATATAACGGATTATAAACTGACGGACTCATAAACTGCATCAAAGTTCAGGATTACTTTGAAATGATTTTTTTCATAAGTATGCAAACTTTTTAGATTAAATTATATAAATATGGAGAGACTGGCTCTTAATCTCAAAAAAAAGGAAAATTTAAAAATAGAACTGCAGTAAAACAAATGAATATAGCCGGGAAAAGAAAATTTACTCGTAGTATCAGATTTGCGTGTTATTTATAGCAGTTTTAAATTGATTCTCATTGACTTTTTTATTCTTTTGTCAATTGAATTATTGTTACCAGCAGAATTGTTGGGTTAGTTTTTTAACTCATCGAGAGTTTTTGAACCATAATATGGATACTTCGTCCGAACAAGCGGCTCAAATTGTAGCATTGGTGCGGGAGGGCTTGGATCAACGAACGATTGGTAGAAATTTAAATTTAAACCAGTCTACAGCTTCTAGAATATACAGAAGGTTTGTGGAGTCAGGTTCTTACAGATGGAGACGTGGTACAGGCAGGACTCGAGCAACCACTGGTCGTGATGACCGATTTATTGTTACAACTTCCCTGCGAAATCGTTTCCTCACGTCTGTTAACATCAAAACAGAGCTTAATGAAGTGCGTGGAGTAAACGTGAGTGCACGAACAATAAGAAGAAGGTTAAAGGAAGCGGAAATCACCCCTTTTAGACCAGCAAATGGTCCAAAGTTGTCTGTAGCTCACAGACAAGCTCGCTTAAGATTTGCGCGTGATCACCTGAATTGGACAGAAGAGCAATGGACCTCCGTATTGTTCACGGACGAGTGTAGGACATGTTTATATGGTGCAGATGGTCGCAGAAGAGTCTATCGTCGACGTGGGGAGCGATATGCTCAAAGTTGCATTGAGGAGCGTGTTCCTTTTGGAGGCGGTTCGTGTATGGTCTGGGGTGGCATATCGATGAACGGGCGAACAGAACTTGTGTTCATAGACATGGTCCGTCAAAACGGTAATAGAGGGGGTTTGAGTGCACATCGCTACATAACAGAGATCTTAGAAGATCACGTGGTGCCTTACATGGGATTCATAGGCGAAAATTTTACTTTAATGCAGGATAATGCCCGGCCGCACGCTGCTGCACAAGTTCGACAATATTGCGAAGAGGTTGGGATACGTACAATGAATTGGCCAGCACGCAGCCCGGATCTTAATCCCATTGAGCATCTTTGGGACCATTTAAAAAGAGCTGTATATGCGAGAAACCCTTTGCCCACGACAGTGGCAGCGATAAGAACAGCACTTTCAGAAGAATGGGACAATATTCCTCAAGATCTTTTAATAACCCTAATAAAATCTATGCGGAACCGATTAGAATCCGTAATAAGGGCACGTGGAGGTAATAAACCTTATTAAAACATAAATAAACCCTTGCATAAAGTTTGTGTCTATTGTTAAAACCAATTTTTTAAGTAAACCAATTTTCCTTAAATTTCTGTTTTTTCTTCAAAAAAAGTCTTAAGGTCCTTTCCAGTACACAAACTTAAACTTAAGGATATGACCCTACGCTGTTTTAAAGTTCACGAACCAATCTAGAGGTTTCAATTTAAATCTGTATAGAAAGTTTGCATACTTGGTTAAAATATCTATTTCAAAGTCGTCTATTACTTTGATGCAGTTTATGAGTCCGTCAGTGTATTATATAATGGAATCTGTGATTGTTAACTTTTCATTATTTACTATGGTCTGGATGTCTGGGTTGGCTTGATTCATTGTATTTTAGCATAACACAAGCGTAACTTGCTTGACTTGAGAATATACATATAATGTGTAACGTACGGTTGTGAGCCTATTATTGTTATCTAGACTAATCATTTAAAGAGGAAAGTTTTGTATGTTTGTAACGAATTAACTCAAAAACAACTGGATCAATTTCAAAAATTCTTTTACCATTCGAGCGCGCTACATTATCTCTGATTAATATAAGCTATACAAAAATTAGAACCCTCAAAAATTTAATCGATCAATGTAAACAAAATACTAGGCGCTGGAATCGGGTTTGAAATTTTTATTTTTTCAGCGCAGGACGTCTGTCAAGACAGTTAGTTATGTATATATTCATTTTAAGTTAACTAAAAAGCATCCTATTATTCAAAAACAATCCAAAGAAACGTTTACACTTTAATGTTTACCAAATACATGGGTATATTTCCAAAAGAAACACATTCTTAAGTACGAAAAAGTTGGATTGCTTTTCAAGTTAGAAAATGCAAGACTTTTTACTCTACCCTCATGTGAGTTTCATCTTTATTCCTTGGGAAATAAGACTGGTTTTAGCTTCGTGGGTGGGAATAAAAGCCTAACAATCCGGAGTGGCGAAATTTCATGAATAAGAAACACTTTCGGGGCGTTTTATTTGATGAATTGGAATTATATTGTGTGCCCCTTACCTTATTACGCTGGGGTACAATAGGGACTTCCGTCAACAGCTTACATGCACATTTAAAGCGTATATATATTTATTTAGAAAAAGACTTTTTTTTATATAATACTAGCTGTCCCGGCAGACGTCGTCCTGCCCGGAAAAGCTTCAATCGATATTTAACAAATAAAAAATAGGGGTTGATCGTAGAGGGTTCAAAATTTTGGGTTGTATGTATTTTTTAATGCTGTATCATAAAAAAAATTCAACAAATTAAAAAAGATATAGGGTTGGACTATCCTTAACATTTAGGGGGATGAAAAATAGATGTTGTCCGATTCTCAGACCTACCCAATATGCACACAAAATTTCATGAGAATCGGTCAAGCCATTTCGGAGAAGTATGGAAACAAACATTGTGACACGAGAATTTTATATATAAGATAATAAACATATTTATTTAACATAATGTTACATGCCGACAAAAAACGCACACTTGGCTGTCGTAAAACGCAGTTTATTGCCTTTCCTGCATTCTGAGTTCTTTTGTTAATTCGTGTTGAAAATTTAAAAACATCCTATTGTTATCGTACTTATTTTATGGCCGTCATTAGTGTCGAACTAATCCTTATTTTTTTTTATTGCATTGTGTCGAAGCTTGCCAGATGTGCGGATTAACTCATTGAACGCGGCCCTTTGTTGGTATTATACAGTTTAGTATAAAACAATACCCGAACGGAGGAGTGGGGTAGTCAAGCGACGATTAAGATACTTGCAAGACGTGTGTAGTACTTTCGATTAGCGATATAGTGACGGACTTTTCGCGTGTAATTAAATCCTGCAGATTATACAGCGTGAACTGGTTGCATCCAGTTTTATTTGTACCTGTTTTATACGTGTTTGTACAGTTCTAATAAACTCTAGTAATTCCAAAGACATTTATTTTAATTCGAGTCCTGTAGTTTGTAACAATACTTACAAATAAAACGAAAATTAAATTTAATAATTAATTAAATTAAATTCGATTTTTTATTAGAAAAATAGATGAAATATTATATATAGTCTTACCTTGAAAAATATAAAATCAGAAACTCGATAGCAGCGCCATCTTCCAGTTCTAATTGAATCTTTACATCCAAGAACCTACTAAAATATAAAAAAAGAAATCATCAAAATTGGTCGAGATGTTTACGAGTTCAGTGATATGGGCACCAACAAAATACATAAAGATAGAGATAAAAAAAAAGAAAATCATATATTTGGATGGATTGCCAAACATTACATATTAGAGGATAGAAAATGTAACACACTAAAGTAACAAACAATATGTCTCGCGATGGTACCAAATGGGTGCAGTTCAGCAAATACCAAACACGAGCGTCATCATAAACACACACAAGATATAAAAGGGGCTTAAAAAGATGGGAAAGACGCGTTAAAAAGGATACTGTATCGCACTACAAGAAAATAATATAAAGACAAAATTGCGAGTATTAGGTTACATAACATAATGCCTTTACACGCGAAGGTTGTACTACTACCGCTTCCCTTCAGTCCCAATAGAGATGAAAGCAATAAGCTCACGGCTGCGTGTGCTCAGCGCTAATGTTGTGTACATACAGCGCGATATTCGGCGCGTTCACTCTACTATCGCGAATTGGCGACTTTGTTCTTAATTAAGACTTAGAACGCACCGTGATTAAACTCGAGCGGTTTAGGAGTAGCTAAAACTCGAACACGAACAGCGTTTTTGCTTAGTTTACCGATAATGAATATAAAAACTGAACCCGGTTTGCCGCCATAGTACGTACTACGTATACTTGCAGATGTTTATTACCCCTTCAACTTTGAGTGATCTATTATTCACGCCAATCCCTCTGTGTGTCTCCTGACAAGACATCATAAATCGTTCTGGCTGTTGTTCGCGTTTCATGCGCATTGTTAGAAGCCATAAAGCTTAAAAATTAAAGATTTCAATGACTACTGGGCATGTTGCTAGAATATTTTACAAATATATGAGTTCGATCAGCCGGGGACCAAGTTAGTTGAGTTTTAACTACAATCGAGGCGTTACTTTCTCGAGTGTACTTGAAGATCGAGTATCTTATAACGAGGGACTGTGCGCGATTTATTGTGTTATGATTTTCTGTTTTAAGGTTTGATTTTGTTGCATTCGGTTTTGTTTATAAGAACTGTATATTACGCGTGTGTACTTCTAATAAATGTCGTAATATTTGCAAGGGCATTTTAACTCACATCTGACAAATTCGCAGCAATATATTATGGAAATGTGAAAACTGCAGCGTTTTCCGTTCTCAATTTACTCCTTGGGGAAATACAACTATCATGTGGAAGTATTTCCTTTTTTCTATAAGATAATATTTTCTCTCTCTTTACGTCAGCGTATTTAGAACATTTATTGTTAATTACTCCTTATTACCAGCTTTTATTAAACTTACAATATTTTTTTCATGTATTTATATACGCATATTATAGATATAATATTTATATATTTTTATCTATTTTTATATTGAAATTTTTTCTAGTACTTATAGCTGTGACTAAATTAAATAATATTTTTTTATACGGGTCTCTAGATTATATGTGTAGACTCCGGGGTGGGCACTGAAAATCAGTACTGTGGCGGAATATCTTCCGACACAGCAATATACTGAGTGCCAACCTCATTTGCCGAATTGCGGCATAACATATAACTGTAAAAATTATTTTGTTACGTCTATTTTTTATTTTGTCTGTGTCGCATTTAGCAAATAAATGTTTTTTCTTTCTTTCTATATTTTACTTTAAGTAATTTTAACTAATATAATATAGCCCTATATATATGTATTTCAGATGCCCAAGCAGTATCGGTGAACATGCAATTATTATAAACAAAATATTTTTTAAAGTTAATTTGCTTTGGTCAAATCTTCCAAGTTAATTTAAAACCAGAGCTCCTTCACACTTATGACTTTGAACAGTGCTGATAGTAATAAACAAAATATTTTAAAAATACATCTTTTTTACATTTCTAAAACTTACTTAACGTTATATTAATACGTGAAGCAAAAACTTTGTACACCTTTTTACGAAAATTTCAAGGACGGAGGAGTATGAAATTTCTTATAATTTATAAAGAGAATGAGTGTAAAATGCTTATATATATATTTTTAAATTATGCATAAAAAATAAATTAATTTAATAAAAAAACATCACACACACTACCATGTATTTGATACTCACGCATATATACTCTTTTGTTTATTGTTAATGTCCAGTTAACAGTGCCTTGGCGAAATCTGTGATTATGGAAGTATGCTCTTTGACAACAGAACCTTAGTAATGTTCAAACTTATAATTTAAATTAATTATGGTCGAATTTCGACCACTGAGCGACCACTAGTTATTAAAAATAGAATAACGAAACTAGCCGTTGTGCGACGGCCCTGAAGGCATCAGTACTGACAGAGGAAGATTATAAGATAACCTTGGTTATGGTGTGATTCGCACCAGTTTAACTATTGCAATTGATCCATAACAGAAACTTAACTTATTTTTCCTAAAATACTAATTAAACTTTAGTGGTTATGTTATCGTCAAAGATCAATATGCAGTTTCTTCCCGGAATGACTGATTTATCTTAGGTTTGACCAAGGCCTTTCGACAAAACCGGAAATAAATTCAAATTCCGGCCTTTGACTAAAGTTTTTTCTGTCAAACCTTTGTAACTTTGTAGTCAAACTTCGAACGTAATCTGTTTCAGGCTTTGCCTAGTCGATTCTAGAAGTGACTAAGGCAAACTCGGTCTAACGTCGCTTCGATCGCACTTGTTACATGTTTAATGAGTGTATCAATTAGTCTCTACTAGGTTAGAAAATAATTTGTTAGTCAAAAGCAGAAATTCGTCATTTATTTGGACTTTGACTAAGACTTTATGTCAGACCTGAAGTTTGACTAGTCAAACCTAGGAGCACCAGAGCCTCGGCGTTTGGCTATAACATTCATTTATGTAATTTATTTGGGAAATAAATAATAATTATAATTCTTACAATATAAAACACACAATACACATATTAACTAAGTTTTACTTTTTTTTAAACATGCTACGCATTTGGCTCATACTACTATAAGAAAATTATAATATTTTTGATACAATATTGGAAAATTAAATTTAAGGAATTAAATAATACAAGAACACACAAAAAAAACTATACAATATGTCTACTTATCTATATCATTCTTAAATCATAATCATCATATCATCATCATATCAATAAAAGTTATTTTGTTAAATATAAAAGTCATTATATTCAAAAAACCAAAATAATAATATAGATAAAATCAAAGTCAAAATAATAAAAATAAAATATACGAGTGTAATGAAATTAGTGGAACATCATTTAATTTAAATTCGTTTTTTTTTCTTTTTAATTTGATTCCTAAACATAAATATTTTATTATTTTAGCCCAGTTTCGAAAGTACCATAAAGTTCCTCAAACATTTTGTTTTACCAATAAATTAAAAAAGGAAACTATAAGATACGAGCGGTCTTGGAATATTTCCACTGAATAAATTGAGAGAAGAAAACAAAAGGTACATTGGTTGGTATTCTAATTTAATTAATTCAATATTTTAAGAATAAACGGCCATTAATTGTGAGATGCGCGATTGCTCGAGAAAATAAAGCCCGCTCGGTATGGTAATAGACCGCCGGGGTGGCGAGCGTACAAACATGCATCAGAACTCCGGCAATTTTAAGTGCAAGTAGGAATGGCTACTAACTTTATTTAGTCATAAATATATAAAATCTGACCTGTGGTTGTAGATTTTTTGTACTATAGGAGTAGGAAGCAAGAAACTTAATGTGAGTTTAAGATCACAGGAAAGAAGTAAAAACTTCATTAAAACAAGTAACGCTCATCAAGTATATTTCTCTCGCTCTCTTAGTCGACTCGAGCCGACGTTACCCGAACGAGCGTTACATATCCGAGCGTGACGCGTGGCATCTCAGTCTCGTTCAATAACCACAAAATAAAGCGCTTAGCGCGCCTGCGCAGCAAGTTTGTTACGTTTATTTCAACTAAAGTATAATTATAAACAACTAGTTTTATTTTTGTACAGAAAGTAAGATAGTATATAGACATGTAATATAAGCTAAGAGAAAATAGTGATAGATGAGCATTTGTTTATCCTTTTTCTTTGTACAACGAAATCCAAAAGGACATATTTTATGTGTCAATATTTGCAATTATAGCGGGCATGATATCTTATTTCTAGGGCGAGCTGTTACAGATAACTGGGGCTTAAATTCTATTTTACAGATGAGTACGAAGAATGTGAGAATTACTTCGATACAAAGAGCACATTTGTACCTCGTTTGGCACTTAACAGTATTCTACACACGTGTTAATTTCACCAAGTGATTCTTTAGAAGCGGTCGCTTAAAGCCCGTTGTAGGGGATTTGCTTATCTGGATGGCTACCATCCTTGGTCTAATTCCAGATGCTCTAGAGAATGCCACCATAACAACCTTGTATTGTATTCTGAGCTTAGTGAACAATTTCCTGTCTGCCCTTCAAGGCCGGCAGTACATTGGTTACGTTTAGTGTTGCAAATGCCCAAGGGCGACGGTTACCGCTCTCTGAAAACAATTGCAAATCAGAAGTGAAATCTTTGTATCTGAGCGTAAGGATCACGCGAGTCGAGTTGTGCTTTTTCCAGTCCTAAAAGTGCCTAACATGCATAAACATATTTTCACTTTAAAAAATTGTGTGTATGTGTGTTTATGTGTGTGCGATTTGTACGCAGTAGAAGTGAAAAGAACGTGACAAGGGGGTAAATTTCGTGATGTCACATTTCATATATTGTTATTTAAACTATGCAACATGAAATTTGAATTAATAACTTCAAAACATTTCCAACTCTATCTGTATGTGCAATATAATTAATACACTATTAAATATATTGTATTCCATCTCATTCTGCCGCAGGCTTAGTCCTACAGATTTAAGCGCTTATCTCTTTTTAGTGTTTGTTTTGCGTTTCATCGAGTTTCAAATCACAACGATTCTAAAGAAGTTTCACTTCAAAAAATAAATCAGATCGCAACTTTGGTTGTTCGCGCCTGGCCACCCAGCCAATCTACGATGATTACTTAGTGAAATTCCATCGAAAAAACCCGCCGTCTCGTTACGCCATCGCTGCGGGTGCTTCGCATAAACGAACATGATTATCGCACAAAGTATCCACTCGGATTCATGCATATGTATGAAATTATACACGGTTTTGTACGACATTGTATATTCGTATCTTATTTTACATTTAAATTTCGAGGATCCCTTGTGACTTTGGGCGGCGGCCAAATGTTTTACTCTCGAATGTAGCCTTATTTTTATGAGTTTCTGTTCTATTACTTTTGTATGCACATATTGTTACGAGTTACGCAGGACTCGAATTGAAATGCCGTTGGAATTACTACAAAATTTATTAGAACTATACAAACACGTATAACACAAGTACAAATATAACTGCTCACAACCAGTACAAACTGCACGATTCAATAACGCGCGCAAAGTCCGACACTATATAGTATAGTAGTAAAGTACACGTCTTGCTCGTATCGTAATCGTCGCTTGACTGCCTCATGCCCCCTCCCCTCGTTCGGGCATCGTATTATACTAAACTGTACAATACAACAATCGACCGCGTGGACTGAAGTTTCCAAAAAAACGTAATCTGCACATCTGCGGCAATAAACGAGTACGATAACAATAGGATGTTTTTCTTAAATTACAAATTTTAAACACAAAGTAAACAAAAGAAGTCCAAATGAGGGGAAAGGTAATAAACCACAGCTGTGGCGTGTCACTTTGTCGGCGTGTAACAATATAAAAAGTCCATATTAGGGCTTCTATTTATTTTTTAGTTTAGATTTTATGTATTTTAAGAGTCATAATAGCAAACTCAGAGTGGTCTAAAGCTTAATGATGTTGATTGAATGTAAGTGACATTTTTATTTAATTCGGCCGCAATCATAACGAAAAGTAGACCTATATATACGAATCGGCCTACAAAAAAGTGGTCTATACTTTTGACCAGACTCATCTTTCCTTATGTATTTCGATCCGCTGATTCTGAATCTCAAGTTCACTTGGCCGTCAGCCCTCGAAAATCCACGTAAGTTGCAGATATCGCCTAATAATTGCTATTTTTTTATATTATAACTAGCTGACCCGGCAAACGTTGTTTTGCCATATAAACGATAACTTCTGCCCGCGACTTCGTCCGCGTGGTGCGGTTTTTTAACTATCCCACGGGAACTCTTTAATTTTTCGGGATCAAAAGTATCCTATATGTTGACCAGGGATATAAGCTGCCACCATACAAAATTTCATTTCAATCGGTCTAGTCGTTTCGGAGATTAGCCGTTACAAACAGACAGACAAACAGAGAAACAAAAAATTAAAAAAAAATCCAAATAAAATCTATTTCACTTCTTACTACACTCCCCTGACTCGGTTTTTAACATTTTTTTAATTGTACAGAAATTTAACCTCTACAATTTTATTATATACTAGCTTCTGCCCGCGACTTCGTCCGCGTGGTGCGGTTTTTTCACTATCCCACGGGAGCTCTTTAATTTTTCGGGATCAAAAGTATCCTATATGTTGACCAGGGATATAAGCTATCACCATACAAAATTTCATGTAAATCGGTCCAGTCGTTTCGGAGATTAGCCGGTACAAACAGACAGACAAACAGAGAAACAAAAAATTTGAAAAAAATCTAAATTATTTCTATTTTACTTCTTACATCCCCCTGATTCGGTTTTTAGCTTTTTTTTTAATTGTACAGAAATTTGACCTCTATAATTTTATTATATGTATATAGATATAGATAACACAACAATTTTTCATAATTTTAGTGGTGCACTTTACTCAAAACCTTGAGGGTGTGTGGCCAAACTGACTCCAGAGTCGGATTCAGCGTGTAAAAATACTGTTACCCCCCTGACCCGCCCGTCGGAGCACTCCTACTCTCCGCGACTCGCATACCGCCGGCAGTCGGCACCCATAGCTCATGCAATTAGCAGCTAAGCGTCGGACGGGCTGCGGGATATAGGAGCGGCCTTGGAGGCAAAACTATTCACAATTCTCATTGACGACTTCCCACCCTCTCTCTTGACTCTTTCGCACAATTTTTAATTACGTACTTCTTTAATGTATATTTCTAATTATTAATAATAATAATCATACAGTCGATTACATTGAGTTTAATTCCCAAACAAGAAGCAACTGCCACCAATGAATACGTAATAATATATTATGGGTCTAGTCAAAATTACAAAGCCCTTCCTTGTGGGGCGGTGATTTAACTTCAACACCTGAAACTTAAGATTCATTAAGCTTAGAAATAGGAGCAGAGTGGCTCCTCACAGCATCCAAATGAGTTGTTTTGTCCTTCATCAGCGCGAGTTGGTAATAACATAAAACTAAACTGCATCTCGTAAGATATATAAACAAAAGCCCAGAGTTCACGACTCTGCAGAACAAACTGTAGCTGTTCTTATGAACAGCTGGAATCATTGGTATGATACATTTGATTTATGTCACGTGGAATCAAATTTGCCATGTCGCTTGCAGCTTTCCATATTTTTGAAGACGATTTCAAACTAATTTTTAGGGTAATTTTTTGACAAATTGCGAAAATAACTCTGTCTGGTTGTCTGTTCCGTTTCCACCGAAAAACAACTGGACCGATTTGGCTGAAACTCAGTGTATATATATATATATATATATATATATATATATATATATATATATATATATATATATATATATATATATATCTCTCTTTTTTTCGATGCTGATGATGAACATAGGATATTTTTTTCCAAAAAATGGTATAGTAAATATAGTAATAGTAAATAGTAAAAATATTTGTCTCTGTATTTGTTATCGTTTTACGGAAAGACTATTGGACCGATTTGGCTGAAATTCGGTTCATATGTAATTTTAATACCGCGGGTGGCCAAGGGATACGTTTCATCCCGGATAATGGAATAGATTTATTTAAAGGTTATCCCGGAAACTAGGATAGATTTTGTGATTTTTGTTTCGTCCAGTTCGTCCACTCGGTCCATGTTGTCATTTTTGTCAAATTTTGTCGTTTACAAAGAACAGTTAAGACGTATGGGAGACTTTAGCGATATAGAATGAAGTGAAGAATTTTCCGGGGGAAAATACATAAAAAAAATATACAATATTACCTGGATAACGCCTGCTCTTTAAACAAGTGGTACGCAGTAGAGGTTGACCCGCGGCAGCCGCGGGGTAAAATCTAGTGTACGCTCCTAAGAGCGTACTACAAGAAACATTGTCTACTAAACAATGGTTATTTCTTGTTATTATATTTGTTAAACGTCGTTTAAATGATCAATTTCGTTGTAAACAAGCTTTTCTATTGTAGAATTAAAGACAAAGACTTGTATATCTACCCCCTGGAGATATTAATTCTCGTTTTAATTGCGTCGTCGTTGCACAAAGCCAGACGCCTCGTCCCCGTTGCACTTATCACGATGTCATTTGTCACGGTTAAAATATAGTGGCTTCGTTTGAAGCTACGTAATGTAAGTATAGCTAACTCCTCGTCGAAATTAAGCTCACTTCCACGGCACCAAGCAGGATAGTGACGAGGGATGTGAGCAGCTCGAGAAACCACATGTTCCAATAAGTTGGGTTTACATCACGGAAGAATACTATGGCCACTTCCCTCGCCACATCCCTTGCCACTGCTTGCTGCCTTAAAGTTGAGATTTATGTAAATGAAGCACAATATTAAAAAAACCAAGTGTGGTACTGACAATTGTTCAAAAAGTACCTGTTTATATTATAGGAGAATAAAGTGATAATCGCATAGTACAAAATTTCACTCGTAATACATTCTGCAATCACAGATGGCGACACCAGTCCGTTCTTGTTACTATACAAAATCTCAAACATACTTTTTTTCCTTTCATGAAATTTACGAAATTGATTTTATATTATTTCCCATTAGGGTAGGCAGAGATGATGGACCTCCACCTGCTACAATCGTGAGAAACACTTTTCGCTTCATTCATATTTTCATACATACACGATTATTTAAACTGCTTTTGACTTTTCTTCAAAACATCTTCAATTTAATCACAGCGAGTACCTCTCGGTCTACCGGCACCGACTCACCAGTCACATTGCTGTCATATACTTGTTTCAAGACTCTGATTTCATTCATTCTGTCTACATGCCCAAACCTCCTTAACATTCCTTTTTAATACGTTTTTATTAGCTTCATACGTATGTTAGTATGTATGTGAGTATGTAACGGAATCTTTCAAGTTAAATTTGATCGACTTCCCGGTTTCCAATTGAGCTGAAATTTTGCACGCATATGTATATCGCGTGACAATGCAATAATATGGTACCATGGAGCTGATCTGATGATGGAGTCGGAAGGTGGCCATAGGAACTCCTGTACTAAACAAGATAGACCCGTCGCGTTTGAGCTCGTTTTACTTGTCTTGGCTAGCATTCTGCTGCTACATGATATGCAGGATCTCAAAAGCTTGTATTTGAAAAACCTTATTTTTACATAACGTTCCATTTTATCATAAGAATGTATTTAATTATTTTTTCAACGTTTCCACGGAGAAGGGAATGAAATCACTAAAAAATGAAAAATAAATAATAGTTAAAAAAAACGAATAAATACGCTTTTATAGAAAATTCAACTAAAAAATGAAAAATAAATAATAATTTAAAAAAAACCTTTTTTTAAACTATTATTAATTCAACTCTTGTCACTACATCTAGTAAAATAAATTATGACTAAAAATGTAGTATATTAAACAAGCAGATGTAACATTTTTTTCATAAATGTTGTATTTAAAAATACGTCATTAATATTACCATGTAATCTAAAAAGACTAATAAGTAATTTAAATATAACCGAAATTAACTAGAAGTATTCGCAAACGAAACATGTTTTTTTTGTTTTATTTGCTAGTATAAGTCAGGCATATTCCTAAGTCGCTTCAAACAAATTAGCCCCGGGAGCGGTTCGCCTCTGAGATTTGAACAGGGCTGGCGTTGGGCGCTGCACTATTCCCATACAATTTAAATTATTAGACGACAAACTTCCTAAGAGATTGACCTTGCAATTTCTGATGCCCACTTCATAATTATTCTGGCGAGAACAGGAGAAATGCGTGAAAGACGCGAACGTACAATGTGATTCTAGCAGAAATATGGAGAAAGAAAGAAAGAAAACAGGTTTATTTTTAGGACATATACAAGTTAAACAAACTCATTTGAAGTAATCAATAAAGCACAATAGATAAAGAGAAAACAAGCATAAAGTATCACAAGATATGTACATATTATGTCCTAAAAATTGGATCAAGCTCAGCAAAAATGTCGATCTGTTCGACCAGCGCTGATCTTTCTTGGACCACTTGTCAAAAGTAATAACTATATTAAATGATGCATATAAATTTTAATTTGTGGGTGTTGTTTGAGGATTCTTCAGAGTTATAGAGATACTGGATATTTATATCCCAAAAATGGGATACTTAAAATGGGATTAAGAGAAAGTCTTAGTTTATAATAAGACTATTAAATTTTTTATTAACATCTCCATACAGCTATCAATGAACTATATGAATTATGTATATGTCGGAATGGAGGTAGACATTGTAGAAAAACCACGTAGCGAAAATAGTCAGTTACTAGATATGCATATTGTGGCGACCGAGGGTGGAACTCCCCAGCAGCGTAAATCAGTTTTAGAACTTTTAGAAAGAACTAGAAATTTCTGGAAGAAAAAGACAAGGACGGATATATTTAGAAAGAGATAGACGATAAACGAAAGAAAGAGATAGATAGATGTTAGAAAGGGATAGACGATGACCGAAAGAAAGAGATAGATAGATGTTAGAAAGGGATAGATGTATAAACGAAAGTTCCCGAACAGAAGGTTCGGGAAGGAAAAGACAGAGATAGATATATGGTTTCTAGAAAATTCTTCCGGGTATATAAACAGCGTAAGGCGGGCCTACCGGGCAGTTTTAGAGTTGAAAGTTGCAGTTTTAAAGTTGAGTTCAGTTCAAGACGGTGAAACGACAAGTGCGATACTAAAGGGTTATCAGAGAAGGTTAATAGAGTACAGAGACGGATTAAGTGGTGAATTTAGTGACAAGTTTGGTGGACAGATACGCGAAGGAGGTGTTAGCGTAGTTCGAAGGAGGAATCAGAAGCGAGCTACCTGCGATAATATTGGAGGTGGTCCGCGCAATATCGGCGACGGTATTGAGGGTGTGACAACTTATCGTCGGGACTGTGCATCGTTGGTCGTGCGTATAGGGGCAACCCTACTGAGAGGTACTACGTGCGGCTGTGTAAGTCAATAAAAGCTTTTAAATTAAAAACTGGTGTTTTCTTCCAATCCATAAGTGCGTACCCCCGCTCGCACGTAACAATATGAATAATAACCGGATGTCAGTGTGGAGGCAGTTATTATTAAACGTATGGGTGTTGGATGTTGAAAATTAAGACAACTAGGGGAAACTGACTCTTTTAAGGAAGCGAAACAAAAACAGTGCCAAAATATCACCGGTAAATATTGTTATTTCGGCGCACTGTAAGCGAATGAAGCACTACAGAGAGGTACTTGTACTAACAGTGGTATTCTATTTACTCTGTAAAATACAAACGTCATTGTCATTATCATGACAAGAGACACATCATCGAGATCCCAGCCTTTTTCTAATGGTTGAACTGAACACGGACATAAGCATTTATGCTAAAATATATTTGTTTTGTAAATAATAAGAGTTCATGTAATATATATGAAAATAAAATATAAGAAGATTATAATTGGTGTCTTTAATATCAAGAACGAAACAAGACTACTCAAAAGCAAGCAGTCAGTCTTAAACGAGCAGTCTGAGTCTGAATTACTTTGAGGCAAACATTCTATTTCTGACTAATAGACACCATTTACGACAAAACATACAATTTTCAGATAATCAAAATTGTTAGAGGTGGTAGGGTATTTGCCCGACTGGATGGCTACCACCCCTGGTCTAGAGTATGCCGCCATAACAACATTGAGTTGTGTTCCTGCATAAGTGATTAGGGTCCTGTCTCCTTTAAGAGAGCAGCAGCGCATTTGTAACACCTTTGGTGTTGCAAATGTCCATAGGCGATGGCAACCGCTTACAATCGACTGGGCCGTCTGTCTTTCTGCTGAACTCATGCAATAAAAAAAAACAAAAATCGATGTTATTAAAGATAAGAAATAAATGCGTGTTTTGTTCCGATTTCGTCCCTGTCGTATATTATTCGCTTGACTTGTCAAATGTCCCTTTATTACAAGCAAACATTTAAAGTAAGTTAAAATGGGGTTTCATCTCATCGTGCCCGAAATAAAACATTTTGTTTTTTACAATCTTTTATAAAATTGATGTTGGAATAATTTATTTATACCGTAAAATATTCTATTGCGTCAATTTAAATTGTAAATATTTAAAGTACCAACGTAGGAATGTAAATATGTAACCGCGTTCCTCAATAATTAAGTTTAATCTCTGTTTTGTTTAAAAAATATAAGGTTTTTAATAGAAATGCCTCGAATATTCGGCTGCTATTTGGTATTCGTTCACTTTGTAACTATTCGGTATTTGGCCTATTCGGCCACTTTTTCCACTATTCGGTATTCGGCCTATTCGGCAACTTTTTTGCTATTCGATATTCGGCCACTTTCTGAACTATTCGGTATTTGACCACTTTTTTAACTATTTGGTATTCGGCCGAAAAAAAACTCACTCATATTATCATCAACAATTGTTAGTTAAAAACTGTGGTAGTTTTATCACTGTTTAAAACGATTTTAATTATTTTTATTTTATTATTAGTGGTACGCCATGTAACCTCCTTTTGGCCTTCTTTTTATACGATCTTTTCTTCACAATATATATATATATTCTTTCTTCAAATCTGACGTTCCCTTTTTTGCACGCACCTCTGTCATTCATTGTCATATCATCAATAAATAAAATTACGTCGCCTATGGCGCCGTCCTATTGTCATCGCTCGCACGATTGTTGCGATGCAATTTCATCGTACGATGAAACCGGTCGCGCGATTAGAAGGCGCGGTCCTATTGTCATCGCTCGCACGATTGTTGCGATGTGATTTCATCGTACGATGAAACCGGTTTAGAATCGTGTTTTGGAGCGATGCGATCACACTCGAAATGGCTCTTAACAGAGATGCACAGAGATTTGCTATCTGGCAATATTTCTTTAATCGTAAATAACATTAAGAAAAGAAAACGTGGACGACATAATATACTTTATAAAAACAGAAATCAGCGCGGTGAATTTCACAATCAGTATTTCGACGTACGGAAAAAAGAAGAAGATTTTTACGAATATTTGTCTATGTCAACAGAAACATTTGATTACATCTGTAATGGATTACGCAGTGATTGTACTCGTTATACTCGTATAAGTGTGGAAGAAAGATTGGTGTTAACATTAAGGTAAGTTCAGTACTGATCAGTATTTTTGATCGGACGATCGTCCGATCAATACGATGCGTCGATGGTCGTGCGATCAAAACTAGACAATTTGATCGCATCGCATGATCGCGCGACCTTGAATAGGACATTCAGTAGTGATCAGTATGTTTGAACGCACGGTCGCACGATCATTTTTTGATCGCATCGCAATAATCGCGCGAACGATGACAATAGGACGGCGCCTAAGATACGCATTAAATAAAAAGCTGTTATTTTGACGTTACAAACAGACAATTCAATTTTATTTATCTGTACAGATTATGTAGCTACTCCGTAAAATACTTCATACATAATTATGTCAAAGTGAAATATCAGTCTACAAATCATAAGTAGGTTGACATAACAATACATAATTCAAGTACCTCATAAAACAAACAAAACAACTATTCTCATTAAAACATCCAAGGATATACCAACTTTCGAAACGAAACAAGCAAATAGAAATTAATTTCACAACAAACTGACATACATAGAAGTTCATATTACATTGTACGGGGAAATTCAGTCAAAAACCACCGTGTAGCTACGTCTCAGTCATAACAATTACAAGCATATCGCCAGCTTAACTTCTTGTCAAACTACATCAACACAATCAAAAATTAACCTTATCTTATACACAATAAAGCATTCATTGACTGCAATATACCACTCATACGTGTTCACATAATACAAATATGAAATATTAATGCAACAATCAAAAATAGACTTTAAATTATTACCATTAATGATCAATTTGATAGTAGAGTTTTATATAAACCTGTAATAACGACGTATTTCAATTCTATAAATTGAAACGGAGTGATACGAAGAAAACTGTATCTTATTGTGCAGAACTTACAGATGATAGTAGCTGTGGAGTGGTATCTGTGTACGCAAAGCTCCGTTCCTAATTAAACGAAGCTCAAACAGGAAACTTGGGGAAAATTGTACATGCATTCAGCTCTGGATATAATGAAGGTGTTGATAATAAACATGTTTTAATGTGGTTGCAGCGACTGGAATTGTAAAGGATAGAGATATAGATGCATTGCTAGCACGCTTCAAATGGAGGTTTATGAAGTGCATCTATGCACTTTGCAGAAGTTTGTTAGCGAGTTGTAAGGATTCGTTGTAGTGAGAGAAACGATTTGGCATCAGTGCTGGTGTAACCTCAGTGTATAGGTATAAGAGTCCAAAAAATAAAAGCAACAAACAACAACAAAAAATAGAATTAGAAGAAAGAATAAGATATAAAAGATAAACCTGTATTATACCCATGCAATTGGTATAATAGAAATACAAGTAAGATAGAAGTTAAGTTTAGCATTAGAATTTAGAAGCAACAAGAAATGTAATAGAAATAAGGAATTTTTTGTAAATTATTATTGTTGAAAAGAATAAAACATAAAATACAAAATTGCAATAAAGAGAAAGAGACAAAGACAACAAAAATGTATAAACCGCAAAACATTTGAAAGTCCGAGTAATCACGTTCGTTCGGAGAGGAATGATTAAAAAAAACCCAGTCTAATACGCATGTATGTGAAAATGAAATTTTGATCATAATTATTGATTGTGGTGTTTCTTTCTCATTTGTTGAAAATGCGGCACACAGTACCTATAATATTGTTACGAGCTACAGGACTCGAATTAAAATAAATACCGTTGGAATTACTACAGTTTATTAGAACTCTCCAAACACGTATAAAACAAGTACAAATAAAACTGGATGCAACCAGCTCACATTGCACGATTCAATGCAATTCAACAGGCGCAAAGTCCGTCACTATGTCGTTAATCGAAAGTACTACACGTCTTAATCGCATCGTAGTTATAAATTCTACAAACCTCTGTTGAGTT
Organism: Dendrolimus pini; assembly: GCA_949752895.1. Lineage (NCBI taxonomy): Eukaryota > Metazoa > Arthropoda > Insecta > Lepidoptera > Lasiocampidae > Dendrolimus > Dendrolimus pini. The sequence continues at coordinate 22,038,557 of OX457136.1, forward strand.
CCCCCATAACACAATACCATATCTCAGTACTGAAGAAACGTATCCGTGGTAGGCACACATTGCTGCTTTTAACCCTACAACGTGTCTTATCTTACTTAACGCGTAAATAAAACGATCGAGTTTTTTTGCTGTCTTTTCGATATGCGCTTTCCAATTACAATGACTGTTAATTGTGATTCCCAAAAATATACAGTCTTAGAATTAAAATAATTGCCGTTGGAATTACTATAGAGTTTATTAGAACTGCACAAACACGTCTAAAACAAATACAAATAAAACTGGATGCAGCCAGTTCAGACTGCACGATTCAATGCAATTCAACACGCGCAAAGTCCGTCACTATATCGCTAATCGAAAGTACTACACGTCTTATTCGCATCGTAGTCGTTGAATGACTGCCCCCACCCCTCCGTTCGGGCATTGTTTTATACTAAACTGTATAAAAGGATCCGCGTTAAGCCACACATCTGGCAATGCAATAAAAACAAGGATTAATTCGTTCTACACTAATTACAGCCATAAAATAAGTACGATAACAATAGATGTTTTTTATAGTTTAAACATGAAGTAAATAAAAGAATTCGTTTTTACAACAGGCCAGATGTGCGGCCTTTGTAACATTTTAAATGAAATTCTAAGCTATTAAAAAAAACAACTTGAATAGACTATAGTATAAACGACGAAGAACACGACCCCATTTGTTAGACATCTTATCTATATTTTATTTGTTTGTTCGGGTTCAAGTAAAAACTACTGGGTCGATTTCGATGCGGTTTCCGCTGATCGACAGCTAATTCTTAATCTTAAAATCTGTGCTACTTCTTATCCCAAAAATCCTGCGGTAATTTTTCCGGGAGTGGTTCCTAGTCGTTCGAGTAGTTTTCACTAAAACGATGGCGTAATAAAATGATATATTCATTTTTATTATGCCATCCATATTCATGATTAGAAGAATGTATTATTTTTTAAATGCTGCGGTACTTCGTGTCCCAGGAATCCCGCAGGAATTTCAAGTCAAGCGTAAACGAAGTCACGGGCATTCCTAGTCTTAAATATAAGTAACCTAAACAAAATGTATGATTTCTATTTTTACCTTTGTATTTTGGTTTCCCACCCAAATAAGTTCTTTAATTCTTTCTTCCTTCTTTCCTCTCCTCCCTTTTTAACCGACTTCGAAAAAAGGAGGAGGTTCTCAATTCGTCGGGATCTTTTCTTTTTGCTTTTTTTATGTATGTTCGCCGATTACTCCGTGCAATTTGTATAAAACAATCATTCCAATAAGTTGAAAATCCAAAAGTACGTGTGGTTTTTCATCAAGGATCAACTATAACTAGTGGTCGAAATTCGTGTCAAAGTCTATAACTTCTATAATCACAGATTTCACCAAAACAACATTAAACAAAAGAGTATATATGCATGTGTGTGTCAAATACAAGATAGTGTGTGTAATGTTTTTTTATTGATTAAAGTGAAGCACTAAACGCCTGGAAAATGGTCTGCCCTAGTGAAGACATTCCCACGATCATGAATTCGCAACGATGCTGGGATGAACCTATATGTAGAGGATTAAACACAGAACTTCTAAATTCAACTAACTCTACAGGACGTGCCCGCATCCTTGCCGTTTCTCGCAAAGAGTCTGGTTTTTGGCTCCAAGCTATCCCCTCCCCAAACATAGGTACATTATTGGATAATACTTCCTTTTCTTTGGCTATAAACCTGCGCTTAGGTTCTCGCATATGTGCACCACACACATGTGTCTGTGGTATAGAGGTAATCGACCCGGGATACCACGGTCTTTCTTGCCGCCGCAGTGCCGGCAGGTGGTCACGCCACGCCGCCCTGAATGATGTCTTACGGAGGGCACTTGCCACCGCTAACGTGCCGGCTCTATTGGAGCCGAACGGTATTGCACGTGATGATGGCAGGCGCCCTGACGGAATGACTCTAATTCCCTGGCAGCGTGGCAAGCCTTTGGTGTGGGATGCGACTTGCGTAGACACGTTGGCCGCATCCCATTTACCAAACACTTCTAGATCGGCCGGTTCGGCGGCGGAAACGCTCAAGCGGCGGAAATATGCAACCCTCAGTGAGAGTTATATGTTTGTGCCGTTTGCTGTCGAGACGCTTGGACCGTGGGGTCCTGAGGCCATGAGCCTCTACCAAAATTTATCAAAACGACTCATCGACTCTTCAGGTGATCAGAGGGCTGGTGCCTACCTCGGCCAACGGATCAGTATGGCGATCCAGCGAGGAAACGTAGCCAGCCTTCTGGGCACCTTACCCATAGAAGACTGTGATCTGGGCTCAGTATTCTACTTATAGTCTTGAGGGACTATGGGTAGAATACAATACAAATAAGTTAAGTTTTCTTACATTGTATTCAATAGTATGTAATTTATATCATACATAATTATTAATCTCTTTCTCCTTTATATCATCTACTTCAATGTTTTTGTCCATTATGAAATTTGATTAAATGGATTTTTATACATAATTTTAAAAAAATGCATTTGTCGCTTCTTCTCTATATAAACTATAACTGTGCGAAATTTCTTAGTCCTCCGTGAAATTTTCGTAAAAAGGGGTTCAAAGTTTTTGTTGTTGTTAATATAGATTCGCAATGAAGGCAACGATAACGTCATCAAAGCAGGCAGTCAAAATAGCCTCTCTGCTTATTTCATATATGTCGCATTTCTATATTATTATGTTATTGTTATTTATTTTGACCATGCCATCATTACAACAAACTATTCTAATCTAATAAAATATTCACGTTACTTACTATGGATGTATGAAATTATACAGATGTAATACTAACTTAAGAACAATATTTTCTGTGTAAACATGTGTGTGAACCATATGTGTGTAACCATTATGAAGACGTGTCCATCGAAATGCATTAAATTAGGGTGGCGCCACTTTGGCATCAGGGTGAATTTTAAAGAAAACGCCAAAGTTATTAGAGTAGTATTAAAGTGCTTTATTTTTATAAAATTAAAAATTACAAAATCACTAAGCGTTTTATTCAAAATTCACGAAATAAAATCACTATTCACGTTTTTACATAACAATTGTTTGAGGTTATATTTAGTCAATTACTTTGTACTACGTAAACAGTTGACGTTCTATAACAGTGCACTATCACCAACTACTTTAGTAACCAAAAATATATTATATTTGTTTTAACTCGGTATACATCGATTCGTCTACAACAGCTACATCATACCCATACCCATTGTCTACATCAGCGCCATTGTGGACTCTTATTTACAGCTTACAACTGGACACTTCAACTATTATATACTATGAGATGATTCTCCTTTCCTCTTCCCTCCATAGTTTTATTACACATTACAAAAAGTAGAATTAAAAACAATGACAGCTGACAGCTAGGCTACAAAACAAAGTCACAATAAATCAGGCAAACGAACCAGTCTATACAGCCTTATAGAAACCTAAAATTAATTAATGCCAGAACAATGGACTTTAACCAGCAGTAAGGCAACTTAATGTATAGCTAGATATAGACATCTGGATATTAACTGAACACGAACATCCAACCACATTAATCCCACTAACAGGAAACATCTGCGAAGCGCTACTCCACTGAGGTTTGGGGTTTGGCAAAAAAAGATTGCATGGTTTCCATTTGGCTACAATTTTATTATCAGATCCGTTGTAATGACTATTTCATATAATGTACTAGTAATGCCGGCGAAACTTTGTATCTTTCAAATCATAACATTCAAAAAACTCTTTAAATTTGTGTTCAAGATACAAAGCGTATGACACCATCCTAACTAATATTGTAAACGCGGATGTGAATTTGTTTAAACGTTTTCACCCCCTTAACTACGCAGCAGATTATCACGAAATTTTGCATGCACGTCGTCACAGGTATAGAGAAAGGCATGGGGCACTGTAACGACTGACCGCCGTGGTCGTCATATATATTAAGAAATACTAGTGATCGCCCTTGGTCAAAATTCGACCATAATAATTAATTTAAATTATAAGTTTGAACATTATTAAGGTTCTGTTGCCAAAGAATATACTTCTACAATCACAGATTTCGCCAAGGTTACAATGTTAATTTGATGATGTCACACTCATATATACTATTTTGTTTTTTTAACAAAAACACAAGAGTATATATGAGTGTGTGTGTTTCAAATACATGGTAGCGTGTGTAATGTTTTTGTTTTGTTGATTTAATGTATTTTTTATACATAATTTTAAAAAATATTAGCATTAGAATAGAATAGAATAATAATTTATTGCTAGAAATGTATGTGTACATAGGTGTTTTTTTTTTGTGGTAATAGTCTCAATACATTTTGCCTTATTAGGCGTGCAACTTCCAGATCTTATAACTTAATCTACATTAAAACTAATTTACAATAATAATCAAATAAATGAGGTAATATTAAATGGCAAGCAAAGCATTAATTAAATAAAAAATACATTAATTTAATAATCATTAGAATTTATCACTTAATTAAACCTCGATTTTATAATAGCATTTCATTGTTAAAAAAAACTTTAAATGTCTCCTAAATAATAATACGGATTTTTGTTTCTTTATACTGTCAGGTAATTTATTGTATATTACTGGTGCAATACATAATACACTTTTGTGCATCAGTGTAGTTTTACTACTATGTATCCAAAGCCTGTCATTATCCCGTCGATTGCGTTTTATAGTTTGACCTATGCTTGGGAAAAAATGAGGATTATTTCTAACAAATAAACAAACTTCATAAATATATATGCAAGGAAGTGTTAAAATCTTATAATCTATGAAATATTGCCTGCAGCTTTCCGTATTTTGGAGTCTAAATTCATTTTGCATTCCTTCTCTATATAAACTATAAGTGTGCGAAATGTCATACTCCTCTGTCCGTGCAATTTTCGTAAAAAGGGGTACAAAGTTTTTGCTTCATATATTAATATATAGATAATGTTTTTAAATTAATTTACTTACTTTCACTTAATGTAGTTTCATTAACCTCTTCATGCTCGTTTATCTGACATGCTTTTTACCTAACCTCGTTTTACCACTACCATTCACAATACACTTGTTTTGTGATTCTATTTTCATCCATTCTCTTTACATGCCCAAACCACCTTAACCTTCCTTTTTTAACTCTTGTTATTACATCTCATCGTCGTCAACGTCTTTCATCTCATCTGTGTAGGAACGGAGAAAGAATACAATTTCCTGCGTTGGGGAGGCCTGTCGTAAGAGGCGACAAAACAACCTACAGCCAGGTGGTAGGGCATTTGCCCGACTGGATGACTACCACCCCTGGTCTAAAGTATGTCGCCATAACAACCTTGAGTTTTGTTCCGTCATTAGTGACCAGGTTCCAGACTCCTTTAAGAGGGAAGCAGCGCATTTGTAGCACCTTTGGTAATGCAAATGTTATAGGCAATGGTAACCGCCATCCATCAAGTGGGCCGTCTGCCTGTCTGCTGAACTCCTGCAATAAAAATATACATCTTCATTCAATCCACAACGTTCTCTTATTACACTATTCCGTATCATATCATTCATACTTACCTCAACTATACTTCTCCAAGTTCTCATTTCGACTGCATTTATTCTACTTTCATGCTGCATTAGTGTTGGCACAAACACCACTTATGGGCAGCCATGGTATCCTATAACATTGAAAATATGAAACAATTTTTCTATAGTAAATCCAACACAAAATCAATTGTTTTAAATTCAGTTAAAAATGAAATTTGACATTTGTAAGGAAAGCGTGTGCAGATCCCAACGAACGGCCCTCTACTCTGTCTATAAAATTAATAATGACGCAAGCAAAGCCGCTAGCAAAACTTAAGTTGAAAATATCAAATTAATAAACTCTTTGAAAGTTCACAATCAAAACTTTCTATTTTACTTTGCAACTTTGCTAATGAATATATTACGCGAAGCGAGATTTTCATATTAACAAGAGCGTAACTGATTTAGGGGGCTGGCAGAGATGTCTTTGTGCAAGTTGCGGGCTCACGTGCTGTGTGAGGATAATTACTTTAAAATAACCCCGAGTGAACTCAATTAGGGTGCGAAGAGAAGGAGAGAGCCGTGGAGCCAACCACCGAGCAAACATATGTTGCCATATAGCAAATTTTTCTGTCATTCCAATATTTTGTGTAACTATTTAAGATTTGCTAATGGCCGATGCATAAACGTTTAGGATTCCTAAAGTGGCTGTTATTGCAGATTCGTATTACTAAATTACAAGTATCAAAATACATTGGAATTTTGAATGAATAAATGAAAATTCTTTATTGTTCATTCCTTCTCTCTTATCAACTCTAAGTGTGCGAAATGTCATACTCCTCTGTCCGCGCAATTGTCATAAAAAGGGTACAAAGCTTTTGCTTTTGCACGTATTAATATATAAATTATTGAGTGTTAGCAACACTCACTCCCTCTCCCTCCTCCTGTTCAATGTTCCCTATCTTCCCCTTTATTCCAATCTCATATCCCACCCCTTGTATCCTATTTCTCTTGTCTGATCCTACTATCTCCTCTTCTTAAAGGCCGGCAACGCGTTGGCTTCGCCCCTGGTGGTGCAACCGTCTAAAGATTTCGTTTCCCAGATTCGCAATAACAATTTAAAAAAACACATCCACCCACCCTCACTAATTTAATGTATAACATTAACAGAATATATGGAATCGATTTGTTAGTGATGGCAACTTTATTCCACGTAAAGTTGCCGCCAAGATGCCGGCGACAAACTCGCCCTAATTGCCCCGGGAACTTCCCTGGAACTTCCAGGGAACAACTCTAATCTCGCAATCAGATGAAGCGTGACCAGAACAACTCGCGGCGCATTGTTCCGTTGTAACTGTCTGCAACTTTATTAACACGACAAGACGTTTACAAATCATATTAGTTACTTGGTAAATTATGAAATAACGTGTACAGTCGAGAGCAGAAAGAAAGTAGCAGCCAAGATAGTTAAATAGATAACAACATCGAAAGTGATCATTAGTATCGGTACAACCAATGTGGTCTAATTGTTCTAATCGGTCTTCTTGTCCAAAAACATCGTTACAAGCAGAACGCCAAATACATCAGTTCATTCAAGTCGCCAAAATGATCGATACACTTTAGAAAAATGAACTCTATTCTAAATGTGATTAGAGTCAAATCGAGATGAATTCATACTAGGTACATCAAAATTGTATTTCGAATTATGTATTTCAAATTGAATGACTTATTAAGGCAGCCTGCTAAATTTGCATTGAATAAAAAGCACCTATCTTTTTCAATCTGAAATCAACGAATGCTGAAGGCGTTTGAGTCAAAAGTTTAAAAAACTCCTGATCCCAGCAGTGTGATTTTTTTTATTGCAGGAGTTCAGCAGACAGGCAGACGGCCCACTTGATGGAAAGCGGTTACTATCGCCTATGGACATTTGCAACATCATAGATACTACAAATGCGCTGCTGCTTTCTTAAAGGGGACTGGAACCTGGACACTAATGCCGGAACACAACATAATGTTGTTATGGCGGCATACTCTAGACCAGGGGTGGTCGCTATCCAGTCGAGCAAATACCCTACCACCTGGCGAAATCTATAATAACCATAAAGAAGCGTTCAAACTTACTTTGACACTCTATGAATAAGAATAAATAATCTATATATATATAGGAGATCACGTTTTTGAACTCACGGATCACGATATCTCTGAAGATATAAGGCCGATTGACTTGAAATTTCGTATGAATATTTCTTTTGCCAAATATAGATCAGAAAGAGTTTTACAAAATTCCGCCCCCAAAGGGGATTGCGGGAGCGTAAACAATGGAAAATTGATATTTCCGAACTACAGCTCTGACAAACTTAAAATTTTGTAGGAATATCTCTATTTGATACATTATGGTCAACAAAAAACACATTTTATGAAATTTTACTTGCAAAGGCGATTGCGGGGGTCGTAATATTTATATATATATAAAGATCAATGCCACTTTTCGTTGTAATTTAATAACTTGAGAACGACTTTACCGATTTTGATGAAATTTTGTGTGTCTGTTTGAGTGGGTCCCGGGATGGTTTAATTCTACAATTAGAACCGGTAGGTGGCGCTGACATCGGGTTCTAGAATCCTCACCAATCACCTGGACCGATTATGGTGATTTTGTTTTTGTGTCATGAAACAAAGTCTTAGGAATTCAGAAAATATGGCGGTACAAAGTTAGCTGGGTCAGCTAGTGAAGAATATATATACTATATAAACGATGGAGAATACGATGCATTTTTTTTAGATTTCTTCTCTGTCAGTCGATTTGTCTGTTTGTTTGGGATTTACTTAAAAACTACCAAGCCGATTTCAATTCGAATTTCGCTGATATAGAGCTAATTTTCAGACTTAAATTCTGCGCTACCTTTTATCCCAGAATCCCGTGGGAATGTTTTCGGGAACGGTTTAAAGAGGTTAGAATGCATAAAAATTGTCTGATTCCAATAAGATTTTACTAGAACGTTAGATTAAGAATTACTGGGGTATACTATTTATAATAGGCATCTCGTTTTTTATTGATGAGTATAGATCACGAGAATTCATATACGTATTTGACATTAAAACAATATCCAAGAAACACCAATTATTTAGTGACAGTAAGTTTTATCTCGAATTTTAAATTTCTTGTGTATTGAAATTCTTTAGTAGAAAGAAAATATACTCACATATACATAGTGTATTACGTCAATTACGTCAAATAAAATGTTAAAATAAGTTAATATTGTAAAATAGCCATGTCTGTACATTGAAGTTATTAAAAAAAAACAATTGGGATCAAATTGTTTGTTGATTGATGGAAAATTGAAAAAAATGATATATTTTTTTATAAATATATGTTAATTTCTATGAGGTTTTAACTATTATATAGACATTTATGACTTAAATGCTGAAAAATCTAATACCATGCGCATTCTAGTAAAGTTTTTTCGGAAATCGGATTCACTTTTTCCTGTTTTTACTCCCATACTTTAGTGCTGGAAAGTTCCAAAATTTTCTAGGGAATTATAAGCCTAGAAATAGTATTGTTGTAGAATTCGCATGGTATTAGCTTTTTCAGCATTTAAGTTATAAAAATAGTGTTCGTGACACTGGCCGTGTTACTCTTATTACAGCAGTTTGATACTCGGAGAACGCGTGAAATTTCCCGGGATTTCCTTTCACTTCTCCAAGCCACTAGATCAACTTTGACGTAATGCTCGTAAATCACAAGACACTGTCTGTATTTACATCCTTATTGGGACATCTGTAGTTGAATAGCTCTTTAGTAACATTACTAATGTCGGGGTTTTATGGAAATATCCAGGATTCATGTTTTTATATTATAAATGCATTAAATTTTAAATATTGATTAAATAACTTTAATCTTTGCCGTTTAAGTGATGAAAATGAAGTCGAGGGCAAATACTAGTTACGTCATAAAAACGAAAAGGATTTTTAATTTAATAATACTATTTGAATTTTGATTTAGTATGAAATCATTTCGATTTGACTCTAATCACATTTAGAATAGAGTTCATTTTTCTAGTGTATCGATCATTTTGGCGACTTGAATGAACTGATGTATTTGGCGTTTTGCTTGTAACGATGTTATTGGACAAGAAGACTGATTCGAACAATTAGACCACAATGGTTGTACCGATACTAATGATCACTTTCGATGTTGTTATCTATTTGACCATCTTGGCTGCTACTTTCTTTCTGCTCTCGATTGTATATTTTATATATTTAATCCTTTTGCACATGTTATGAAGCCTGATATTTTTGGTTAATAACACGGGCCAATAGAATTGCCATAATATTTCCACAGGCGTTCATAATATTTTGTATTGGGTGAACATCGTTTAAAATGCATCTATATACTGGTAGCTGTTTCACTCCAATACGGGTGACTGTTTAAGGCAATACACAACAAGATTACGTTTCCTGAATTTCATTTATCCTTCCCTAAGTTCTCACCAATACATGTGATTTTGATGAAATTTTTTGAGTGTTTAAATGGAACCCGATGGTTTTGATTAACAATTGAATTCGGTCAGTGGCACTGAAATCGGGTTTAGGATTTTGATGATATTTTTGTTTGTATTTGAGTGGGTGCCTAGATGATTTAGATTCACAAATAGATTTAGTAGGCGGCAGTGAAGTCGGGTCCCGAGTATTGATGATTTTTTTATATGTACTGAAAGGTTTAGATTTAGATTCGGGTCCAGTAAGTAGCGCTACAAACAGGTTCTATATTTTTATTACATCGGCTTCTAGATATTTTTTTAGGTCAGGACAACGCCTTAGCCTACTAGTAGGTATAATAGAAAAAGTTTTCGTAAAACGCGACCTTACCATTGTAGTTTATGTTAGAGGAACCTAAACTAACTCACCAAGTGTGTTTGTTTATTCCTCACGCTTCACACCTTAACTACTCAAAGGATTTTCATGAAATTTTGCAAACACGTTATCAATGGTATAGAAAAAGACATGGCTACCTTTCATCCAGAAAAATGTAGTATTCCTGAGGGATAAATAAAATCACAATCCCGGATCAATAAAATCACGAATCCTTGCACAGATAAGTAAATTTCTAAAAAAATTAAACGATCTTTCCGTTACTTATCACAGTATCTCTGGGACTATAAAACAAGCGTAACTTGCTTAGCTTAGGGGTATACAATGTATGTTTCGCTGCCCATTATTAACGTGAGCGGATCCGCGGGAGAATGCTATTTGATAAATAAAAGCTCTCCTTGATATCAAAGGCCGCATTTTGAACCTATTCCGTATTTGTAGACCAATCTATCTTCGGAATTGAAGCTGGAAGGATTCGTTATAGTCCCATTGTTTCACAGAACGGCAGTCCTGATGTATGGAGATGTGCTTGCAATAAATGGACTGCTGCATATGCGCAGTATTTGTCCAGATTCATGGTGGCCGAAGGCACTATTTTGAAACAATAGATTGTATGAAACGCACTATTGCTTACGAAACATTTACGAACAAATATCGCTAACTGCATGGAACCCTAAGAGCTGTGGAGGTAGAGCTGTGGTGGAATCATTCCCTTGATTGATCAGACAGGAAGACAGCCTGATGGAAAGCGGTTACCATCGCCTATGGACATTTGCAACAGCGGTGGTGCTACAAATGCGCTGCTGCTCTCTTAAGGGACACTGAAACCTGGTCACTAATTCCGGAACACAAGTCAAGGTTGTTATGGCGGCATACTCTAGATCAGGGGTGGTAGCTATCCAGTCGGGTAAATGCCATACCACCTGGCTGTGGGTTGTTTTGTCGCCTCTTACGACAGGCCGCCTCAACGAAGGAAATTGTATTCTTTCTCCGTTCCTGCACAGGTAAAAATCTTAGGTCTGGCTCCATCGATGTGATACCACGCTCTCACAGAATATCGGCGTGAAGCGGTTAACATACTAATCGTGTTTCCTGCGATGAGTGAGGGTTTCTTTCCTATCTCTCCGGAAGAACTTGATTGTCAGGGCTTTTAACCTTTTTTTTTTTTATTTCATTTTATCTCTTATGTATATAATTATATTAATACGTGAAGTAAAAACTTTGTAGCCCTATTTTTGAAAATTGCGCCAACGGAAGTGTATGAAATTTTGCACACTTATAGTTTATATAGAGAAAGAGTGCAGAATGCTAATATTTTTTTACTTAAATTATGCATAAAAATACAGTAAATCAATAAAAAAAAAACATTACACACACTACCATGTATTTGACACACTCACGCATATATACTCTTTTGATTATTGTAGCCTTGGCGAAATCTGTGATTATAGAAGTAGTCTTTGACATTAATTATTAGTAATGTTTTTTTAATTTATCTTTTTTGTCTTTTTCTTTATTTTCAAATTGTATATGGTCCTTACGGCTATTACAATGAAGTTTATACTAGAGTTACTAACTTAGTATTTTAGATACACATTCTAACTTGCCTAGGTCATTGAGCGTTCCGACAGTCCACTTGCTCTTCCCTCTATGCAATCTCATATTCCAATCCTCCTATCTGTTCCTTCTATCCTATCCTAAAAGCTCCATGCTTATTGACTTTGGCATTTGAGTTGCAAACGTCTTTAGCGACGGAAACCAGTTTCCATGAGCTAAAAACAAAAAAGAGTAACAACTAAAATATATTCGCTTTTTATAAAATGCCTAGTAAAGTAGGATTACAATTGAATTGGTTCTGGACGTACTTATACTCGTATATTACGGCCTTAAACTGTTTGAGCCCGTTGGCAACGCTCCAGTAGGGGGCAGCACCGTTGGAGCAACATCACGGCACCCTGTAATTTACAATGTGATTTGCAAAGAATTGACTTCTTCAACCCCTTTGAAAACCAGTATTCGATTCTTGCACAATTGAATTTCTTTTCAATAGAAAACGGATTGGAAATTTGTTTTACGAGCATCTGTAGCTTCGTTAAAATTGCTCTTTTATACGTTTAATGGTGTTTGTCTTTAAGTATCAATGACTAGCGACTACAACTTTTTTCAGTTAATTGGGATATGGTCACAGAAAATAGATAGTTAAGCAGCGCATTTGTAGCACCTCTGGTGTTGCAAATGTCCGTAGGCGATGGTAACAGCTTTCCATCAAGTGGGTCGTCTGTCTGTCTGCTGAACTCCTGAAATAATAAAAAAGTGAAATGCATCTAACACGCAAAGCTAAGAATATTGTTACGAGCTACATGACTCGAATTAAAATAAATGCCATTGGAATTACTATAGAGTTTATTAGAACTGTACAAACACGTACAAAATAAGTACTAAATGAAACTGGATGCAACCAGTTCACATTGCACGATTCAATGCAATTCAACACGCGCAAAATCCGTCACTATGTCGCTAATCGAAAGTACTACAGGTCTTAGTCGTATCGTAGTCGTCATTTGACTGCTCCACCCCTCCGTTCGGGCATTGTTTTATACTAAACTGTATAAAAGGGGCCGCGTTAACCCGCACATCTGGCAAGCTTCGACGCAATGCAATAAAAACAAGGATTAAGTAGTTCGACACTAATTACAGCCATAAATTAATTACGATAACTATAGATGTTTTTAAAGTTTAAACACGAAGTAAATAAAAGAATTCGTTTTTACAACATGCCAGATGTGCGGTCTTTGTCGGTATGTAACAATAAGTACCCAGTCGTTCCTTATTAGGTTTTAACAAAGGCTGGATTTTGGCAAACAATTTTGAAGCCTACAAACAAGGAGAGTGGTCGGCGGCCGCAAAAACAAGCAAAAGGCGGCGAAAGCTTTTAGTGTTACCATCAGGTTACGTGGTCACTGTAAAGAGCGTACGCTGCCCTCTATCGGCTTTCATTATATCTCGGATTAAAGAACTTTATTTCTCACAAAAGAATTTTTACAATTCACTGTAACTATGAGAACATTTACGAGTTATTAAAAATAAATTACAACGAGATAGAAAACACTAATTCTAAAATTGCAGGTAGTTTTGATCTATTTTTTGTACATGCAAGTTAGAAGTTCTTTCACTTTTGTGGACGTGTCATTGTGGAACATAATTAGTCATTGTAGTTAGTTTTTATTTATTTATTTTTATAATGTATCTTTTTATAAGTAATGTCTTATGTGTATTACTATATAACTAGTGATTCAGTGGTCGAAATTCGACCACAATGTATTTCAATTATAAGTTTGAACATTATTAAGGTTCTCTTGTCAAACTATACTTCTATAATGACAAATTTTACCAAGGCAACATTAAAGAAGACAACAACAGTATATATGTATGTGTGTGTCAAGTATATGATATGATAGTGTTAGTATTTTTTTAAATCGTTTAATGTATTTTTATGCATAATTCAAAAAATTCTAGCATTCGACGTCTCTTCTCTATATGAACTATGTGGCGAAGTTTTGTACTCCTCCGTCCGCGCAATTTTCGTAAAACGGGGTACAAAGTGTTTGTTTCATGTATTAATATATAGATCATTGTGAATAATGAGCAATATCTTCATTTTATATAGATACTAGCCGCCCCGGCAGACGATGTCCTGCTCTGAAAAAATAAAAATCTAGGACCCGATCCCAGCGCCACCTACCGATTCCAATTGTGGATTTAAGCCATCTGGGAACCCCCTCAAACACACAAAAACAAAATCACCATAATCGCACCAGGTGATTAGGAGTATTCTAGAACCCGATCAAAGCGCCACTTACCGGCTCCAACGAGATAAAAAGTATCCTATGTCCGTCTCCTGGTTCTAAGCTACCTCCCCACCAAGTTTCATCCAAATCGGTACAGCCGGTCTTGAGTTATAAATAGTGTAACTAACACGACTTTTTTTATATTAGATAGATTCCCCATAATACATTTTGTATCCAAATGAGTCCATGGAAGTTATCTTCAAGAATTCCCTCAAATTTCTTACTGCTAAAGGAATACCAATTCGCAGCGATAAGTGTCGTTCTATATGCATCAGATCGTAAACGCCGGGGCCACCCGCTCCGGTTTCCTCCAGATAAACCTCCCCCTTCATCTTGAGAGGCATATTTGCATTACGAATATAACAAACGTCTTGAAAAGCTTATTATATATATATATATATATTGTTACGAGTGCGACTCGAATTAAAATGCCGTTGGAATTACTATAACATTTATTAGAACTATACAAACACGTATAACACAGGTACAAATATAACTGAACACAACCAGTACAAACTGCACGATCCAATAACACGCGCAAAGTCCTTCACTATATCGCTTATCGAATGTACTACACACCTCTTACTCGTATCGTAATCGTCACTTGACTGCTTTACACACCAAACCCCCCCCTTGCCCCCGGGGCATCGTTTTATACTAAACTGTACAATACAACAATCGACCGCGTGGACTGAAGTCTCCGAGAAACCGTAATCTGCACACCTGCGGCCATAAACAAGTACAATAGAAAAATTTCTTAAATACAAATTTTAAACACAAAGTAAACAAAAAAGTCCAAATGAGAGAAAGGTAATAAAACATTAAAACTCAAATTAATGCTAGTTGTTATTATCAGAACTTCTTGTATTGTTTTATATCAAATTCGCGTGAAACCGAAAATGCGTGGGAAAATTAAGATAACATAAAAATTATAATGCATTAACACATTGACATTGTCAAGTATGAAATCCCCTGTTGCAGATATCAAATGTATTAATAGGGATGTGGACACATGTTCCAATACATTCTTATGTTATTTACATGCTAACATGTGCCAGCGAAACTTCGTTCGCGTTGCTCAAACGACGGTGGATTTGTAAACTTTAAAATGTAGTGCCAGACCGCTGTTAGTTGGTGCTGGTAGCTGTGACATGACCTCGCGGTATGGCAATGCTAATGCATTGTCCTAGGTATAGACCAATCTTTTGGTCATGTAACACGTCTACCAGGCGTTTCGCTAAAACTCGATAAATTTTGTGCATTGTGTTTTATTTGTATTCTAATTACGTAGTTGGCAGACAGACAGACACTCCAACTCATTGAAATTTGCTACCATCGATTATAGACGTTTGCAACACCAGGGCTGTAGCTAACGCGTTGGCAACCATAGGCTGGCTTTAGATTAGATAAAAAAATTAAGTTACTTTTTAATTTATGCGTTATTATTGGTAAAATAGACTTAATGTGTGAAGTCTATCTTTAAATGAAAATATACTATATGCTGCAAAATGGTCATTTCAATTATATATGGCGCAGCCGCGAGTTTGTTTTAGAATATTAAAAAGTTTCAAATTTACAGATAATATAAAAATACCACCGACTATTAAATACTGAAATTAAAATACTATGTTTGTAACTAACGCATATCGTTAAGTATTATTTGATGAAAGGAAGAATATATTTACTTACAAATGCAACATACACAAGATAAACAAATTTAAACACAACCTATACTTTAATTGTATGCCACAGCTTCAGAAATGAGGTTGGCATTCAGTATATTGCTGTGCCGAAACGTAGTCCGACACAGCACCGGTTTTCAGTGCCCACCTTCTAAAACACACGTCCATTAGGCCCTTTGTAAAAATCTTCGATCAACAAAGGTATGATCGAAGGTAAAAATAAAAAACCTCTACATATTAATACGTGAAGCAAAAACACAGCAAAAACTTTGTACCCCTTTTTACGAAAATTGCGCGGACGAAGGAGTATGAAACTTTGCACACTAAGGGCCTTGCTTATAATCGTTTCTTAAATTTAGAGAAACTGCTCAGCAGCTGATTAGTGAAAATCTTACTCATAAACTCCTCTTTAGCCAAATATTTTGGGTACAACCTACGTTAATCATTCAAATTTCGTATATCTGTGCTCCTCTTAGGTAAACAACAGGGCATAAACGTTTACAAGTGAAAAAATAATAATTAATGGATTGGGGTCTGATTCTGATTCTCTTACTTAAGAGATAATTAATCGTTTCTTAACGAGATTATTAGAAGTAAAACCGTTATAGTTTATACAGAGAAGAAGCGACGAATGTTAATATTTTCTTTAAATTATGCATAAAAAATACATAAAATCATATATACTATTTTGCTTAGTGTTCAAGTAAAATTAACAGTGTAGCCTTGGCGAAATCTGTGATTATAGTCTTTGACATTAATTATTATGGTCGAATTTCGACCACGGGCCACTAGTTATTATAATTACAAAATACAGAACTATGGAGTGAATATAATAGGTATAAAAGAAAAACAGAATAATGTTAATAGCTATGTAAATTAACTAATTACGCAACTAACTCAAATGTAAATGGGGCTTTAGTGGCTTAGCGTGTGGCCTGAGTGCGCCCGCTGAGCTCGAGCGTGCAGCGTTCCTGTCAAACACATGGAAACGCTAGCGGGTGTCCCTAGTAGCGGCGGCTCCAGCGGGCATGTGTGTGTTGAGCGACGCGTCGTGTATAGGAACGCTGCACTCTCGCTTCGGGCGACAATGAGGCCGTACGAGTGTCCCTAGTGCCAGCCGGGATGTGCTTCGAGCGGGGCGTCAAGTACAGGTTTTGACCTGTTCGCGAACGATGAACACAAGACAAGAACAGAACCTTGGGGGGATAATTCGCGACCTAGTGTGGGATTCGCCAGATCGGAAGTGACACGATACTAGCATGCCCAGTCAGAACTGGTGCCATGCTATTTATTGCCACTCCCCAGTTAGGGATCGTCGTCGTCAGCCATTCATAGTCCACTGTTGGACGTAGGCCTCCCCAAGACGGCGCCACTCATCCCTGTCCTCTGTTTTCCTCATCCAGCACCAACCGGCGACCTTGCACAGGTCGTCGGTGCATCGGGCTGGAGGGCATGCGACACTACGTTTACCGAGACGCGGTGTCCAATACAGGACTCATCTGCTCTAACGGCCATCGGTTCAGCGGCAGACATGACTGGCCCACTGCCACTTCAACTTGCTAGTTTTGCGAGCTATGTCGGTTACCTTGGTTCTCTTACGGATATCCTCATTACTAATTTTATCCATAAGAGAAACACCCAACATATCTCGCTCCATAGCCCGCTGGGCGACTTGGAACTTGTGGACCAATATGATATGCCCGGGCTACGAGTATATGACCTACCTTCTCCGCAGCCCTGGCAGGCGTGAGCCTCGCAAGGCCACTTCCACTGCCGGAGGACTTTCTTTTAATCCCCGGCATCCTCAAGCTGTATGTGCGTGGGGCTGTTTGTAACTCGCCCCACTTGCGCTCTCCTCCAGGACGCTCTATTGGCCGCAGCCCGCCCCGCCGGACGCCTTGCCACTCAAGCCGTACGCTCAGTGGCTTAGTCACTTGTAAAGTTTAAATGTGTTATGAATCAGCATACAACAGGACATACACGACTACAAAACTGATAAAAAATGTTTTATGGGTAAACACTTTAGTATAAAAATACAACAGAGCTACCATTTGAGTTTCTGAAATAGAAGCTGTCTGACATTTATTTCAAAATGTGTATTAAAATATTAATTTTAATAACTTTGTGCTTCACGTTGAATATAGGTAAAACTTCATTTACTATATTTTTCGGTTAGGCATATTATATATAATTTTTCGTAAGTTTTCGTGACTTGTATACATAATAAAACTACGTTTTAACGGTTTGATTTTGGTTATTCCGACGTTTCGGCCACTTTTCAGCGGCCGTAATCACGGAAGACAAGGATCACAAGTGTCAACGAGTATTGTTAAAATTTTATTTAGCCTACCGCCAACTTGTTCAATTATTTAGTTTTAATTTTGGTTATGGTTATTATTTACTCTATGGGAGCCTAATCTGGGAATCGGTGGTAAATTAGATTAGGGTTCCTCCAAAAACCGTTAAAACGTATCTTATGATTATATATTTTTTCTGTTAGTGTGTGTATCACTAAACTCCTAAAGCATCCGACCGATTTCGATGACATTGTTTGTATGCTCAAATGGATTCTAGAATGGTTTAGAATGACAAAATGACCCGGTGGCAGATGCCGCTGGAAAATAGAACTCCAAAATATTGTCGAAATATTTTCGTGTTTAAATCCACAATTAGACTCAGTAGGTGGCGTTGCAATCGCCACCTAGATTTTTATTTTTCAACAAAACGTCTGCTGAGCCGCTTGTAGTTTATACGATGTATTTTCTATGACTTAGGTTTTTGCGAGATTTATGTTCTGCACAGATTAGTTTCTCTATTCTGGTGATATTTTTCTAGATTGCAAGAAGTACAGATATGACTACGTGTACCACCCAGAGATCGAGGGGTGGCTGAAGCAGAACACCATCCCCGCCACCTGGCACCAGGCCAGGCTGCGATGCCAACTAGAAGGTCAGTCCACCGTTTAAGGAAATCATAATTTTAGTCTGGTATACGTTTTTTAGTAATGGTGGGAGTGCGTTTACGCATCATTAGTGAAATTGAAACATGGCTAGATGTACTGTAGTCCACCTTATTGGGATGAATGAAACAACACATTTATTCTCACATAAATGTAGTTAGATACAGGTGTTATTCTTACTAAATAGGTCCAAGGCATTCTACCATAGTTTTAATGGTGTGCAAGCTATCGTTTAATAGTTCTGGTTTATTTAAATACCTATTATATTATACTATAATATATCGAGTGAATAATATTCATTATTTTTGTTTATTAATTATACAACATAAAATATTATTCCAATCTGTGTATGTTAATTATCTATGTTTAGTTAAAATATTATTAATATATATTGATGTATAATCAGTCCTGGGCGAGAGAGGGGATTTTCTATACGATATCAAAATGACAATACATATAGATCTCAAAGAAAATTTAATGCAGTGAGTGTCAACAACAACCAAAAGGAAATTACACCCGGGTCATGCACGTACATAATGCACACCATACCGCGATGTAACTTTCTAGTGGCGCCATCTAGTTTTAAGTAATAAAATCTACAAACATTCCGCACCCTAAGAACAAATTGACAAATTTGTTCTTTATCACACATAAAGAAAGTCACAAAAAAATAAACCAAATAACTCAAAATAAAAACACAATAATATGAAACTTAACATTAGAAATAGGCAAAATACAAATTTTAGATGTAGGTCTTTTTATGACAGATGCCTTGGTACGCAGTGATACAACTCGTGTTATACCGTCACTGCCCGGATGCTTGGCAATAATCCGTCCCAACAACCATCGTGAAGGAGGCAAATCCTCTTCCTTAACTAATACTAACTGCCCTATGTTTGGTTCCGGAGATTGCGAAGCCCACTTGTAGCGATGCAAAAATGTGGTTAAATATTCCTGCGACCAACGTCGCCAAAAATTTTGCATCATCCTTTGAGTTAACTGCCATCTACGGAGGCTAGTTATATTTTGTTCTTCATAATTTTGTTCCGGCACGGTAAGTAAAGGCTCCCCAACGAGGAAGTGACCAGGAGTGAGAACCTCAAACCCATCGGAATCACTCTCAATACGTGAAAGCGGTCTAGAATTTAGGCACGCTTCAATTTGAGTTGGAACTGTTGCCAGCTCCTCGTACGTCAGTGTTGTATCACCAATTATTCGACGCAAGTGAAACTTGACCGACTTCACACCTGCTTCCCATAACCCTCCGAAATTTGGTGAATGTGGCGGAATAAAATGCCACGTAGTTCCGTTTGTTGCTAAAGTTTCTGCTATCTCTTTATGCAACCCCGATTTCTCAGCGTAGAACAATTTATCTAGTTCCCTAGACGCTCCTACGAAATTTGTTCCGTTATCACTCCATAAATTGGAGCAATAACCTCTACGAGACACAAATCTTTTAAAGGCAGCTAAAAAGCCTTGTGTCGTCAAATCGCTAACTATTTCAATATGTATGGCTTTTGTAGCCATACACACGAACAAGCAAATGTAACCTTTGTAGGCATGTTGACCCCGTCCCTTAGAAATTCGCACATTAATTGGACCCGCAAAATCCACGCCACTATTACTAAATGGGCGTGATGGTGTTACCCTAGGTGACGGTAACTGTCCCATCAACGGCGCTGTAGTTTTGGCTGAAAATCTGACACATCTTACACAGGTACGCACATGACGTTTCACTACATCTTTAGCCCCCAATATACAATATCTAGACCTTAGGTACGCCAACATCAACTGCGGTCCCCCATGTAGTGTTTTGGAATGTGCATCAGCTATCACCAAATCTGTGAGATTAGATTTCTTCGGAAGTAGTAGAGGATGTTTCTGACCTTCACTGAGTGGTGCTTTTTCTAACCTTCCTCCAACTCTTAAATTGTCATCTCCACCTATAAAAGGATTCAATGATTTCATCTGTCCCTTCAATTTTCCCAATTTATTAAAAATTAAAAAAAATTTCTCTTCAGCGAAATTTTCCCTTTGACATTTCCTCACACATACATCCATTGCTTCTCGTAATTCTTCCGCTCTTAAAAATCCTTTCCTCATGCTCGTATTCTTTCTCCATGATAATACACGTCTCACATATGCAACCACTCTGATAAGTTTAGTTAAATTCGAATATTTATCCCAAATTATATCTTCATTGCTAGCAACCAAATTAACTTTAATTTCTTCTAAATCTGTATCTAAATCTTTTAATTTATTGTACTTAACATCCCTTTCATGCAAAAACTCTGGACCTTCAAACCATAACTTATTACCTATTAATTCTGAGGGTTTAAGACCCCTCGAGGCACAATCAGCAGGATTCGATTTCGACTGCACATGAGACCACTGATGGGCTTCTAATGTCGTCAAAATTTCAGACACTCGATTTGCTATGAACGTCTGCCAACGACTTGGATGGCTGTTCAGCCATGCAAGCACCACCGTAGAAGCAGTCCATGCCTGGATGCATCTTTTCGAGATGTTAAGTGTTTCTGCCACTTCAATTAAAAGTTTCGTAACGAGAACCGCTCCACAAAGCTCCAGTCGTGGAATAGAAATTTGTTTGTTTGCCGCTACTTTCGTTTTGGCTGTTACAAGCGAAACATGAACATCTCCGTTCTTACTAACAACTCTGATATAGACATCCGCAGCGTATGCCAATTTGGAGGCATCGCTAAATCCATGGAGTTCAACAAGGACATTATTTGCATTAGTGTTAAGCCAGCGAGGTATTTGCAACGTTGAAAGCTGAGTAAGTTCCCTGCGATAGGTAAGCCATTCATTTGAAATATTGCTTGGAACTGCTTCATCCCATGCTACACCAGATAACCACAGCTTTTGTATCATCATTTTTGCTAGTACTACTGTAGGTGCAACCCAACCAAGCGGATCAAATAAACGTGCTATGTCTGACAAAATTATTCTTTTTGTTACAGGTTCCTGACCCTGCGGTAGTAACACCGTATATTGGAAGGTGTCCATCATTCTGTTCCAGGTAAGTCCTAACAACTTCATTATATCATCTATTTTGAGTTTTAGTTCTTCATGCATACCTATCCCATCTTTGCTTTCTTGAATTCTATCCAATAGCTGTTTACTGTTGCTCGACCATTTCTGTAGCTTAAAACCTCCTTTCTGTAGTAATTCATTCATCTCATTATAAATTGTAATTCCTTGCTCAACTGTATCACACCCTGTTAGCAAGTCATCAGCCATCGGATACTTCACCCCTTCATCGATAGCAACTTGCTGTAATGCTTTTACCGCCAGATATGGAGCTGACGCAGTACCGAATGTAACCCGCAACAATCGATAATCTGTCACTTCACTTTCAGCATTTCCCTTCCAAAGGATTCGTTGGAAATCTATGTCTTGCTGTGCTACTTTTATCTGCCGATACATCTTTATGATATCTGCCGATAAACAAATCCGGTGTAACCTCCATTTCATTAAGAGATGTCGCAACTCTGGCTGTAATCTTGGGCCGACCATCAGAAGATCATTGAGCGAAATTCCATCTTCACCTTTGCAGGAAGCATCGAAGACTATTCTGACCTGAGTTGTATCCTTGTCAAATCTTACTACTGCAAAGTGAGGTAAGTATACTGCTTTTGAATTATTTACTTCTTCTTTCGGTACCTTTTCCAAATGTCGCAGTGATAAATATTCTTCCATGACTTGTGTATATTTTGCTTTCATATCCGAATTCTTTTCTAATTTATTTATTACAAAATTTAATCTATTTCCCGCTATTTTCTTATTATTCTTTATTTTCAGATCCGGTTCTTCGTTCTTGAATGGCAATCTAACAACATATCGACCATTCGTGTCCCTGGTAGTCGTCTGACTGAAGAACTCCTCACATCGCTTCTCTTCATCGGTGAGTATATTCCTTTTATTTAACTTAGGTTCAGCTTCCAGCTCCCAAAACTTTTTTAACATGTCGTTATCCTCCACACAGGAATGCATAACCACTACATTCACTGTTGGTTGATGTAAAGCTGTATCTCTACCTGACAATATCCAACCCAACGAAGTATTTTGAGCCACCAAGTTATTTTGAGGTCCTTTTCTAACACCGTCTTGAATAACCTTACTATATACTTCGGCACCTAACAAAATATCAATTCTGTTAGGTGTGTTATATTGTGGATCAGCTAATGGTAAGTCGCACACCCACTCAGCAGTTACTATTTTCTTGCTAGGTAGAAGAGTAGTTATAGTCTTTAGAATATAAACATCTACTGATAATTTTACCTTTGCGTCATAAATCGAGCTAAAGGTTAAAGTTGTCTTACCTTTAGCTGAAACACTCTTATTTCCTTCTAAACCTGAAATATATCCTTTCACCGGGGACTTCTTAAGACCCAAGTACTGAGCTGTTGCTTCCGTAATAAATGATGCTTGTGCACCTTGATCAAGCAAAGCCCTGATAGTATATTGATCACCCTTGTTATTTTCAGCTCGAACAAGTGCTGTTGCGAGCAGCACCTGACTACGTGCTTCCATCCCGCCTGATGAAAAGCACACCACAGGAGCGGAACTAGTTGCTCCACTCTCAACTACTGATATCGCGCCAACTTCACTCGTTGATGAACCTGTACCTGCCCCACCTAATGATGAACCTGCATTCCCGGAACCACTACGATGAAGCAACGAATGATGTTTGCGATTGCACACTCTGCACGATATCTTTGATAAACAAAACTTGGCTGAATGTTTATCACCCAAGCAATTAAAACATATTCTGTTTTTCTCAACGAATACACGACGAGCCTGTACCTCTGCGTTGGCAAACTGTTTACAGTTAGCTAAACGATGATTATCGCTACAAAATTTACACACCACATTTGCTACATGAAATGTCTTAGGTTTATGAGTGTAAGACCGATGGTTAACTTTGGCTCCTGAGTCCAGGAATTCTAACGCGCGATATCTACTCGTTATAAATTCCTTAAATTGTGTCATAGTTGGCAAATCTTGTGAAGAGTTGCTAGCTATCTGTAATTCCCATTGTTTTCTGGATTCAGAATCCATCTTTAACGTTAGCATATAAATTACTATAACATCCCAAGTAGATACATCAACTCCTAAATTTGTTAAAGAACCAAGACATTCCGTAGTTGTATCTATCATTTCTTTCAACAATGTTGGTGATTCTGAAGAAATTATTTTCTGATTAAACAACCTTTTTAAAACTGAATATGTTAGAAATCTTTTATTATTATACCTCTCCTCAAGCATTGCCCAACATCTATCATAGTTATCTGAAGATATATTAATGTGCCTTACTAATTGCTCTGCCTCGCCTGAAAGAAGCCCTTTCAAATATTGCATCTTTTGTGCTTTGTCAATATCTGACTTGTGCACAAGAGATACAAACAAATCTCGAAATGTAGACCATTGACTATAATCACCAGAAAACTGTGGAATAGTTATTTTAGGTAATTTCACATTATTATGGTTAGAGCAATTAGCATGCTGAGATGTTTGTGTTACATTTATTGAAAACGCAGATAACTTAGATTTCAATGCACATTTATACTCTACATAACACTCTTCGGTAACATAAAACAAATCATCAGTTACATATTTTGTAGTTTGTAGTGATTTAACGTCACTACTACTGACAATATTTGAGTGGTTACTCATATATTGAGCCCACATTGATTCTAACGATTCCAATCTACTTTCAATATAATCTTTCGTCAATCTTTCCTTAGAGGACTTTTTAAAATTCAAAAAACTTTTCTCGATTCGCTTTTGCAAATCGCATTGTAAATGTATCTTAGACTCCATCATAATAACGAAATATAAACTGACTACAAATTTAGAATAACAGTTCAATTTCAATTCAAAACAATTAAAGTTTCAATGACAAAAAATCTTAAAAATTTTCTAAGTCCCAAACTACAAGTAAATTTCTTCAAAAATATTCTAAGTGTTTGAAAAACACGACATCAAAAAAAAATTGGGCATAGGTTCCTCGTCTGAACCAAATTCTTAAAACTATTCTAAGTCCTAAAATTAACTTTAAAATTTTACAAGTGACAAATCAATAAAATTATTCTAAGTCCAAAAACTAATGATTTTAAAGTTCAAATTGACTAACTTTTACCACTAATAATATCAAAGTACTTACAGTTTTATTCCACGGAAGACACTCACACTTCACTACTGGATGACGTCAAGACGCACACGCACTTTGCCACTTAATGACGTCAAAATTTACACGTACTTAGCCGCTCAATGACGTCACAACGACCACGCACTTGGCCGCTTGATGATGATGTCACGCCTTCACCGCACCCCCTGCTGCTACCTGATTGGTTGGACCCCTCCTGGTCACAACCCTGCTCCTCCCTCCGACCACTGCCCTCCTGCAGCTATCGGACGGTCTGCTGATCAGTACCCCGACTGGTACTGAACTTCCCTCTTGCTAGTAGGTTCCAAACGGCTCTTCACCGTATCCCCGGAACCAAGTCCTTAACTACCCAGGACTTATCAAAAACGCTCTTTGATTTAATCCGTATCCGACTCAAGCAAGGACCAAAAACTGTTTAATCAGTCCTGGGCGAGAGAGGGGATTTTCTATACGATATCAAAATGACAATACATATAGATCTCAAAGAAAATTTAATGCAGTGAGTGTCAACAACTACCAAAAGGAAATTACACCCGCGTCATGCACGTACATAATGCACACCATACCGCGATGTAACTTTCTAGTGGCGCCATCTAGTTTTAAGTAATAAAATCTACAAACAATTGATATTAAATGTGAAAATTATTAATATTTGTCGTATTTGTAACTTGAATCTGCATTTTTATATCTTTGCTCCGTCGAAAGCTATCCCATTTTGTGGGATAAAAAGTAACATAATATGATATGATATATTATATATGACATATTATGTACACCTTGTATTGTCGGCGTCTGTACAGGACATAGCCACTACATCCAAACGTTAAATCCCGGTTGCATCCGGAACGATCACTTCGACGCCCAGGGTTGGCTTTCCTACTTTTTTCTTGTCCACTTCACGCAGTTTTCAGCATCCCTTGTGTCGAGACCATTGGTACACATGTCCACCATGTGAAAACTAACTCCGTTGCCAGCGACCCAAAGTGAGTCTTGGCCTCCGAAACGAGAGTACAAGAATTTTTTCTTTAATAGTTCCAATTTCGTGTTTTAAAGCTTAAATCTTATACTAATACTAGCTGTACCCGGCAGACGTTGTCCTGACTTTAAAAGATAAAAATCTAGAACTCGATTCCAGCGTCATCTACCGGGACCAAATGTTAATCTAAACTATTCTCAAATCCACTAGAACAAACAAAAAATTTCATCAAAATCATCCCAGTAGAAAATTATCAAAATACTAATATCGCTATTAAAAAATAGGGGTTGATCGTAGAGGGTTGAAAATTTAGGGTTGTATGTATTTTTTAATTCTACAGAATTAATTATGATACATCATAAAAAAATAAACTAACAAAAAATTTAAACAAATATTTAGGGGTGGACATGTAGGGGGATAAAAATAGATGTTGTCCGATTCTCAGACCTACCCAATATGGACACAAAATTTCATGAGAATCGGTCAAGCCGTTTCGCAGAAGTTTAACTACAAAAACCGCGACACGAGAATTTTATATATAAGATATAAAGCTGAAAAGTTTGTTTGTTTGCTTGAACGCGCTAATCTCGGGAATTACTGGTCTGGTTTGAAAAATTCTTGATAGCCAATTTATCGAGAAAATCTATAGGCTATATATCATCACGCTAAGACCAATAGGAGCGGAACACCAATGTAGAATGTTTTAAAATTTTGAGGATTTTTTTACTTATTTTTTTCTACTCCACGCGGACGAAATCGCGGGCGGAAGATAGTATATTATAATATTTTCTTAAGTTTTCGCTACTTGTATACATAATAAAATGTAGTTTGATTAATATATTATATTTTGAAACGATCCGTTATGACATTTAAGACCCCTCCCCCCCTTGTCACGTAATGTCACACTTCGTCGACCCCCTCCTTGCCCTTAACCTCGCAATTTATGGATGGATCCTAGTAGCCGAAATTTTTTACAGTCTTATCTTTGTTATTGACAGGCGGAGAACTGGCATCACCGATAGATGATGGATTATTAAAGACCTTAAAAAGCAGATCTCACGTCCCTTCTTGGACTGGAGTGCATTCGTTGTTCTCTAAAGGCGACTACTTCTCCATTGGAGGTAATTTTTATTTTAGGTGAATATTTTGTTCTATCTATGAGAATTACTTCATTAACCTATAATATCTTGGATGTAGGTCTCCCCATCCTCAGGATGCCGATAAGCTGGGCCCCCGGTGAGCCGGACAACCAAGAGGACAAGGAGCAGTGCATCATCATGATGCCCAACGGCACCTTCGCCGACGTCTGCTGCGACGAAATGTTCCCTTACTTCTGCTTCAAGAAGAAATCTGCATCTCACGTGGTCAACGTTTGCGGAACAGTTGATCCTGGTAAATTAAATTGCAATTTATTTATTAGCAGCAGTAGTTTCGATACTTTGTCTGCGTTGCCATGACGATGATGTATCTAAACCAACTGGGGACCCGCATAAACACACATAAAAAATTCATTAAAATCTGAGAACCCGATTCCAGTACCACTTATCGATTCCAATCGTAAATAGAAACCATCTCGGGATCCACTCAAGCAAAAACATAAAATTTCATCAAAATCGGCCAAGCCGTTTTTGAGTTTTAGCGACAATAACGAACAGCAATTGATTTATATATATAAAATAAGATTAACGATACTGGAACGTTTAATAGGTTATGCGTACGAACCTCGGACTGGTAGCTGCTACAAGTTCCACGACCACGTTGAGACTTGGAACCGGGCGTACATGACCTGCGCAGCCGAAGGGGCCTATCTGGTCATCATGGACACTGCAACTGAGATCAAGGTCCTCGTGGAAATATTTTCAAAATACCCCACAAGCAAGATCTATGGCCTGACTCCATACAAAGACGATGTTTTTGTTGGAGTTCATGACTGGGGCGAGCCTGGACTGTGGACCACTATTCATGGTAAGTATTAACTATGACCTTGAAACTGAATTCGTTTGGGTAGCTGTAGTGTATGGCGGCAGTTGCACCCGTGGCTGAAAAATTGAGAGAAAATGAAAAATTGTATTACAGCCACCTTAATCTTCTTTCTCTCAATTTTTATCCTCCTCATTAGAGGAGAGATGAAAGTCACGTGACAAAAAGAATGTTAGTGCAATATTGATGGGTACAAATGTAAAGGTAGACAAAAAATCGAAATGTGTGCTGGGACACATATTATAAGTGAAACTTCAACGGACAAGTGGAAAAACGAATCGCAACGGACAAGTGGAAAACCGAATCGCAACGTACAAGTGGAAAACTTCAACTGACAAGTGACAAAATGAATCGCAACAAAATTTTAACTTGAAGTGTTACGGGTAGATTGTTAATATGTTTGAAAACCTGCCCGTAAAACTTCAAGTTAAAATTTTGTTGCGATTCATTTTGTTACTTGTCAGTTGAGGTTTTTCCACTTGTACGTTGCGACTCATTTTTCCACTTATCCGTTGCCATTCATTTTTCCACTTGTCCGTTGCGATTCGTTTTTCCACTTGTCCGTTGCAGTTTCACTTCTAATATGTGTCCCAGCACACATTTCGATTTTTCGCAGGTTTACTGCAAATTATGATTTGGTTAGGTTAGGTACATTTTAATTAATGCATTTTTTATGTAAACATAATTTATTTTATCAAACAAAAAACTGGATTCGAACCGGAACCAAAAAAACATCCATAGTCTACTCTAAAATTATACACATACAACGGAACGTTAACAAACGCGCATCGTCATCAATCCAATCGAACCTCAAATAATGATATCAGAAAAAAAAACTAAAATATTTCGTTTGCTCAATTTTGATGAAGAGGCTCAGACACTACTGAACCGATTTGAAAAATTCTTTCACTGTTGGCAAGCTACGCTATTCCCGGGTGGCATAGGCTATATTATATTTAGAAAAAAAATTAGGGATCCTTGGTGATTTTTTTTTCCTTAAATCGCTTGCGCTGCGAAAACTATTGATGATAGAATAAAATAATGTACTACGACTTTGTAGAACACATCATTATTTACAAAAAGTGTCGCGACACTATATATCTAACTATTATAGTTATGCCACAATAAGTGTTCTTTTATTTTAAAAATAATTAAAATGTCGCCGCTAGAAAAGGCTCTTTATTTTGTATCTTGGTATTAATCATAATCAAAATAAATTACTTTATATTCAAGACTGCTTCAATACCTTTGTTATATAAAGGTATTGAAGCAGTCTTGAATATGAATTTTTGAATTATTCCATTCGGACATCCCATTCGAAAGATATCACGAGTTTAAAAATGTAAGAATTAGACCACGTGACCGTGACGCTTTTTCGTGGGCGAAAAATCGTAAGACCCTCTCTATATAGAAGTTTCACTTCAAAAAGAGATGCATAGATTTTGTGAAGGATGATGATTCGTGTTGTGACAAGAGACTTATATCAGAATAAAGGAGAATGTAAGAAAAGAGAAAGAGGCTCTACTAAATTCTAATATGTGATTGATAATATATATTCCAGGACAACCTATAGATCGCCTATTGACCACTGGAGTAATAAATTGGGCCGGTGGGCAGCCGGACAACGCGACTTCAAGTGGATTGGGCCAATCTTGTGGTACTATTACAAGACTTGGTCTCTTCAACGACGGTTGGTGTCACGCTCGTGCCCCCTTCATCTGCGAAAAAGCTCCTGACAGTCTCGAAAAGGAGGATGATGACGAATGAATTGAAGCTACTCCTGAATTTGCATTGTCCCTATCCCAACAGACAGGGCTACAACAAGCATAGCCCACGTTAGCTACTAGGGCTTGAAATACCGGTCAGATATGGTATCGTTATATATACCAGACATCGGTAAAAAATTAAGTATTGTTATAAAACTAAACGTTATTTGTAGACCATTTTATTGTTAAGTAAATATTATGTTTGTACTAATTTTATAGATAACTTTACCGTTATAACTAGGTTTTGTTACCATCGTCGCTCTAGATAACTCACAAAGATCTTCAAACAGTATTGGTGCCACGCGATATATTTTTAAATAAAATAGCAATTGTTTTAGAGTTGTATGTGTTGATTGTTCCGGTAACGTAAAAATACCGGTAAGTGCAACGTTAAACATACGATTATAAACGTTATTTTTAACGTTTAAATTTCATGTTGCCAAGTAACGGTACAACGTTGTACCGGTATTGCATTACCTTTTTCGTAAATACCGGTAGTTAACTATAATTATCAAATAATAGTCAAAAATACCCTTGCAAAAAAACATACTCAGGTCCAAATGTTCCTTATAATTAACAGGCTCGACATAATACTTTGCGTTACGATAGTATGTCTTTCCCATACATTTTCATTCTATTCGTTTAGCCCTAACGCCACTTATCAACAGGGCCTGGATACAAATAGCAATACCCTTTCCAAACATTTATTTTACTTTTGACAGCTCGATGACAGATCAATTAGAAATGTCCTAATGCGTTACCGATACTCGATATATTATAAAAATTTACTTCATTTATAAATAAGATTTAATCAATTTAATTTATATATAAATAAATTATATATACTCGTATAAATTTGCTAAAAGTACTGTATCGTGTAATTATGTACCCACATTTCAATGAACATAATATACTAAATCATTTGTCTCATGTGGGATTTACTGTCAAGACATATGTAACATGACAGACGTGCAAACGTTAAAAGTAAAATTAACTTTTTGAAACAGTAAAATTGTATTGAGTTCCATTTAAATTTCGTCTCAATCATCTCACGTGACACGCTAACGGACAGACAAAAATACTCAAAAAAGTATTTTCAAAATCTGCTGGTCTGAATTAGCCCGCTCTGACGTTTTTCTCATTTTTAAATTCATTATGTACAAACTTAATACCCATCAGATTTATTGGTAACTTTATATATTCTTCTTCTGTTTATTTTTTTATTTTATTTTATTAAGGATCACCAACAGTTTTGTACACTTGATCACTACTTATAACTGTGGTTTACAATGCGATGTAAAACCTTGTAGTTTAATTTCTTCGCTGTTATTTAACTAAACTCTAATAATAAAAATAACAAAAATGTCTAATGAATTAAATTAGTTTGTCCGTCAATCTATGTCTAATTAGTGTCTTTTTGGGCTAAATGAATCTTTTTATAAAATTATTTTTTGGATTTAAGTAAATGTCAATGCATCACTGCTGCCATTGAGAATTCTACACATTCTAGAGATGGGGGAGTAAGCCCCTAGTATTGTTGTTCTGCATGGGGGAAAGAGGGGAGTTCTAGGTTGTCGCGGGGGTTTCGAAGGGACTCTTAGGCGGTATTGGCTTAACAATTCGAGCGCCTGTTGTTCGTGTGTATAGCACCGAAGACCTCCTAAACGGTGAAGCTTTTTTTTGTCTGTGTTGAAGTGGGCCCTTGGATGGTTTAGATTTACAATTGGATCCGGCAGGTGGCGCTACTATTTGTTAACCTGTGTAATAAGTTTTAGATTATAAGGTTTCTTAAATGTGACCACCGTGTTAGATTGCCGAACAGAGCAAAGCTATGTTGATTGTGACCAAGCAGTAATTGCTGTGACTATTACTACTCGAAAAGAGTACGAAAATTAAGAAAATAAGATTCTTATTATGTTAATGTAAACGTAGATAGTTTTTCATGTTCTATAAAATAAATAATGCAATTCAGACCTCTCTTATTTTACTGACTTTTAATCTAAGTATTTAACATGTGTATACAATATCTGTGTTAAACATTAAATATGTGTGTGTATTTATCTATCCCACACAATTTAAAATGTAACAAGGGAAGTGCGTTCCTCTCGCGGCATGACTGCGGGCTACATACACATTACATCCCGCAAGAGTTAACTTGAGACTTCGCTCGGATGACGTAAACGCGAGGTACTGACGCATTTATGGCGAGAGCGGTAAGAAGGCGGGGGTCGGGAGGGGAGCGCGCATTCCGCTCAGGTCTCAAGTTAACTCTTGCGGATAATACGGATTTTGGTACAGTAACGGTTACAACTCGGCTTTAGATAGCACCACATGGCTGATCTGTATGGATGGTACATATATAGTACGGAATTGCAAGCAAGCTTCTTTGGATTATTGTGTAATTTTGAGTCAGTTGGTTCCTTCTTCACTGACAATGGAGTGATTTATCAGTAGATATAATTCAGCAGACAAATCATAACTAAATGTCGTACAATATTTTACTGCTCCCAAGTCTACGAGAACAAAATGTAAATGAATGTATCAATGTCAGAATGAAATTGTCGGGGTCATTAGAGCCATCATGTAAGTATGGAACCTCTGATCACACCCACACGTATGTCTGTCAGCATGATAATATACTTTCTATACAGTATTTATTACTGATATTTACAATGTTTTTAAAATTCGCTGATTCTAACGTTATCCAAGAGATACAGTTTAAGAAATAGAGAAGAATAATAGAGAATGGCTTTGATTTGAAGAACCTCAACGGGCAGAGTGCCGCCGTTGGACGTCGCGAATACTGAGTAGCGTGTGACCTCGATTGTGATCTTGATGCGTCTCGTCCTGCCTTCCGCGGGCGCCCTTATATATTGCTTAGCCTGTTATTGACGACGCAGGTGGCCCGTGCAGGTGTGTCATCGTTCCACAGGACCATACTCGCCCCAGGGTCGCCTTCGGCTTGTTGATATGGAGAATGATTGATATGATGGAATGAGAATGGAGATCTGGTGCACCACCATCAAATCATTATTGATGATTATTTATTGAAAGTGATTAATCTAACACCGCTTCCGATGAAATTTTAGTTACTGTTAAAGGTTAAACTCCCCAGCATCATATCTTTACTGCATATACGAGGAAAAAACAATCACAAAATCGATGTTTAAATTATCTCCAGTATAGTTTTGCTTATCTTTACCTTTGAACTACAAGATAAAGATGACACTAAAGAACCACTGAACCGACAATAACTTAGTTTATAAATTTGCATAATTTAAAGGAAACATTGCCATTTGCGTCTCCAACATAGAACGAAGCTTTTTCACAATTTGTTTATTACAAAATGTTTCTCAGAATATTAATGTTAATCACTTTTTATTGTACTGCGAATACAGGTAAAATGTTTCGTTAACTGACATTTAAACAACTAACGTTTGAAAGTAATTGTATTTATATTAATGTTTGTGCAATTAATATGTTCTTCTGTTTATTATTGCATGAGTTCAGCAGACAGACAGACGCCCCATCCGATGGAAAGCGGTTAACTTCGCCGATGGACACTTGCAACACCAAAGGTGCTACAAAGGCGCTGCTGCTCTCTGAAGGGAGACTGGGACCTGGCCATTGATAAACACATCTCGACGTTGTTTTTTGTAGCTTATCCTAGACCAGGGATGGTAGTCATCCACACGCGCAAATACCATACCACCAGGCAAGTTCTTCGCGATTAGTGAGAATATATTTTTACAGAATTTCTCTATTTATCTACTTATCCGTGCAAAAACGGAGAAAGAATACAATTTCCTGCGGCCAGGTGGCCTGTCGTAAGAGGTGACAAAACAACCCACAGCCAGGTGGTAGGGTATTTGCCCGACTGGATAGCTACAACCCCTGTGCTAGAGTATGTCACCATATCAACCATGAGTTGTATTCCGGCATTAGTGACTAAGTTCCAGTCTCCCTTAAGAGAGTAGTAGCACATTTGTAGCACCTCTGGTGTTACAAATGTCCTTTAGCAATGGTAATCGCTTTCCATCAAGTGGGGCGTCTGCATTGTGGTATGAGCGGTGGCTGCTCGCGGACTGAGGTGGTTGCAGTATTAAAACTACGTTGTCCCGATGTGTATGATGTCTTTCTTATATACTACAGTTATGCTAAGTGTGCAAATTTTTAATTTTTGTGCGCTGGCCCCCCTAACAATAAACAATACAAATGCTTACATACTACAGCATGTCTGCTGAACTCCTGCAACAAATAAAACTCCTTGTGGCACTCTCCTTGTGGCACTCTCCTTGTTGCACTCTCCTTGTGGGACTGCCGCGGTAAAGCTTTTGCATAGCATTTTTTATAAACTTTTATAAACAATTATAATTTATTTTTATTTTTTATTTATACAGTATTTTTTTGCTTTGATATTAATTCAAGTTACACTTTTTGAGCGTGGTGACCGGTAAGAAAACAAATCACCTATGTATACATATATACCTACATGTATACTTACGGGGCGCACATGCGGTGAGGGTGGCATTATAAAGATATGATAGATACCTATACACCTATATACTTTCTCACAAACAGCTGCTTACGTATTCGTCCGATTTCGGAGCAGCTCGTCTCGATCCGTGCGATCTTCGTACCATATATATACACGTTAAGCAAACGCTCGGCCGAGCTACATGGTAGGCGGAGTGAGGGGTGTTAGGTTTTATTTTCGTTTCGGAATTTCTTGATTCGGCCGCCGCGCTCAAAGCCCGCGATAAAAGCTATGCAATAGCTTTAAAAAAAATTGGTGACTTGTTTTCCAGATTGCAGGAAATTCAGATATGACTATGTGTACCACTCAGAGATCGAGGGGTGGCTGAAGCAGAACAACATCCCCGCCACGTGGCAAGAGGCCAGGCTGCGGTGCCACCTCGAAGGTCAGACTACCATTTACAAAATAGCTATAATACATGCCTGGTATGCTACCTATTTCCACTTAGTAGTCACCACTAGTTCAGTTTCTTATCATTTACTAAAATATCAATATTCAAAATTGAAAATGTCAACAGTCAATAGCTGGACAAATCGTATACAGTTTAGAATAGTAGGGAAGGGTAAAATGTAAGAAATACCAAAACCAACGAGCGCTGTAATGATACTGATTTTATTACCGAAAATATACGAATGTAGATGTGTTGTTAAATATTAGGCCACATTGTCTACTTATAAACCGCTGACCATTGTACATATTTTGTACATGCTTAATTTTTTAATATGTTTATTATGTCACCTTAACTATATTGTTGACAGGAGCCGAACTAGCTTCACCATTAGATGTTAAATTTTTAAATACTGTAAAAAGCAAATCTCAGTTGGCTACCTGGACTGGAATACATTCGTTATTCTCTAAAGGCGACTATTTCTCCATTGAAGGTAAACATTGTGATGAGCGGACGTTTTGTTCTATATAGTAGACATTCAATTTATTACCTGTACCTACTGTACAATTTTACTTGTAGGCGTTCCACTCCTAAGGATGCCGATAAGCTGGGCCCCCGGCGAGCCGGACAACTATGACGGCAAGGAGCAATGTATACTCATGACGCCCAAAGGCACCTTCGCCGATGTCTGCTGCGATGAATTGTTCCCTTATTTCTGCTATAAGAAGTCCAAATCTGAAGTGTTCAATGTTTGTGGAACTACTGATCCTAGTAAGTTAAATCATTTACTTTATATTGAAAATTAAGAAAAGTACCAACTGTCGATAACAAAATGTGAATTTTCTCTCAGAACTTTCGACGTTACGCACCCATAAGACGATTACATTTGAAGGATATATTAAAACAATATCATAATATTATCTCAAGTGACTAGTTAGAAAACTTCTGTGTCGTCAAAGAAAACTATTTTAAAATTATTGGCTACCATGGCATTTCATTTGTCAAAGACCGCATCAATACAGAATATCATGATGCATAGGAAATGGCTGTCGAAATATACTGCCGCGTCAGATCAGTCATTATACAGCATATAATATAATATTCTAGATAGGAGAATCTGCACCTGAAGCAGACTTAAACATAACAGTATTACAATTAACATACTCACATTAACATGCTGCGGACCGCTATTAACGATGCTACATCCTTTTCCATTACCATAGTAGGAGTAGGAGTCCATAGTAGGAGTGCATCAGATATCTATTGTTAGTCCATTTTTATTCATTGGTAATATACGTAGAAAGACATCAGTGACAAGCATGTACAACTCTCATGATAGCCCATATATACTGACGATATCGCGATATGAATGCAGGTAGGGTATATAGTTTTCTTTTTAAGGAGCTATACTTCGTCATGGACACCCTACGAAAAGCAGTAAGATAGTGTTGGACTTCAGACAGCATGAGCAGACCTACCAACTAAACCACCTCGGGGTTTCATCACAACGCCGTAATGTCAGTGTCTCGGGAATCAAAGATACTTCCGATAACCCTGATGGCAGGTAGTTAATATATGAAGAGGTCTCTTGAAAATAGCAGTCTAAAATTAGCCGTGGCCAAAACGGAGTATTTGGCTTCAACAATCCAAATTCCACATCCGTGCGCATAGCCAAGATACGGTCGAGGGCATCGATCAGTTTAATTGGTTAGGATCTGTACTTAGTGTATCCGGGTACATCGACTATGATGTCAAAGACCGTATATCAGCAGCTTGGGACCAAGTGGCGTCTGATGATAATTGTGCTTACGACCACAAAATATAGGTTAATTTAAAAGGACAGGCTTATAAATCCATCATTAGACCAGACCTATTATTTATATGCCAGTGCTTATGATGCTAAAGGTCACACTAGTGACCTTTAGCATCATAAGTAAATATTGCAGGTCAAAGAAATGAATATGATGTGATTCAACATGTCTACTGACATGTTGATTCACATCTACGGCGGTCTTCATCTCTAGAATTATCTTTACTCGACGGCCACGTTTTATGGAGAACTGCTGGTTAGGTTAGCCAGGTCTGGGTAGAAGAAGTAAACCTGAGAAAGGTTGGCATGACATTGTGAAAAATGAAATGCGTAGCAATTGTCTAAAAACAAGGAATGCCAGAAACCGTGCAAGATGGAGTAGAAAAAGTAGGAATATGGGCCTTAACCTTATGTCTGCTTTTCTTCTTTGAAATAGTACGTTTTACTTATGCAATAAAAGTTAAACATTGTTTGCCTTGATTAACAATGCCGGACGGTTTTATAGATTATACATACGACACCAGGACTGGCAGCTGCTACAAACTCCACAACCATATGCAGACTTGGGAGCGGGCGTTCATGACCTGTGCAGGTGAGGGGGGCTATCTGGCCATCATAGACACCGCGGTCGAGACCCAAGTCCTCACAGAAATAATTTCCAGATACCCCCAAAATACAATTTATGGCGTGTCTGTTTACAAAGATGACTTTTTTGTCGGAATTCATGACTGGGGCGATGCGGGAGTGTGGACTACTATTCATGGTAAGTGTTAACTTTGACCTTCAAACCGAAAACATTTGAAAAAGCGTTATAAACACCGTTGTTTGCCTATCCTAAAGTAACAAGGTGCAAGTTCAAAGAGAGTTTCTTATTATTTATTTCTTCAGAATTTTATGCCCTATAACCAAAAACTGATTAAATTCATCATTTTTCAATTG
Source organism: Dendrolimus pini (assembly GCA_949752895.1). Classification (NCBI taxonomy): domain Eukaryota; kingdom Metazoa; phylum Arthropoda; class Insecta; order Lepidoptera; family Lasiocampidae; genus Dendrolimus; species Dendrolimus pini. The sequence goes on from OX457136.1 coordinate 22,076,022, forward strand.
CGAAAAAACATTTTTTTTTTAATTGCAAGGGGATTACAGGTACAATGACAATCGGCTTTTAAAAGTATCCTTTTATTAGTTTTTGAGATAATGCGTATTATTTTTTAAATTCAACATTACTCCGAATAATAACTAAAACAATCATTTTCTGAGTTATGTGCAAATATTTTTTATTTATACTTGTTAACTGCCAGCAGTATTTCTTTTATACCACATTACAACAGGTTATATATCCAAATGTCATAGATATAGTTCGTGCTATTCAGGAAGGCAAACAGGCTTTAATACTCCTGGATGAACGTGTACTTGCACCTTGTGCAAGTGTGCGTGTCTGACGAAATCAATCGTCAATCAAATCTCACCCGCTTTTGATTTCATGCCTCTCACAGATACTTGTTTTCCTCAAACAAGGCCCGCTAACTCGCACACTGTAAAAACTATATCTAAATAAAGCACGTTCCTCTCATCTTTCCATCTGCAATGCATGTGACCTGTCAAATGTTTGTTCCAGGACAATCTGTCGATCGTTTAATAGATACTGGAGTATTAAGATGGACCCCAGGGCAACCGAAAAATATAACATATAATGGCTTGGGCGAATCTTGTGGCCTCATTAGAAGAGATGGCAGCTTCAACGACGGTTGGTGTCACATGGCTCAAGCCTTCATTTGTGAAAAGGCTCCTAGCAGTCTCGAGCGAACGGAGGATGACAAATGAATTGACACGGCACTCGAAGAACCCTATTAAGGTTTCAACGTACCCAATCATGCTACTTATATAAAGTAAACCAAACTGGAAGTAAAAATTTTAGCCAAATCATTTACTGATTGCATGTTGTCAGTTAACTAACCAGACCAGACAGAATAAATAAAAATTTACAACAATCTCAAAAATCTTTTTATTACTGATATAAATGCAAATATCAATGAGACAGAAACTAAATATAAGAAACCATTTTGTTCTGTGAAAATCAAGTAGTCAAATCTTGTCGCATTCACGTAAATATTGTATAAGCTTAAGTAATTATGACGCTTGAAGACGAAGTTTTAACAGCAGTCAACAAATTACATACAGTACAGAAACCTAAACACGGAAGGTGGGACTGGTCCACAAATTTCGGACTATAGAGCTAGCTGTTTTGGGTGTTCCTCTTATGGATAGAATCAGAAATGAGTGTATCCATAAGAGAACCAAGGTAAGTAAATTAGATAGATAACACTTTACTGTACACCAATACAAACATGAATGACGCACAAAGGGCGGTCTTATCGCCAAAAAGCGATCTCATCCAGACAACCCCAGAAATGAATTGAGATGATGATGGCGATAGAGATATACGTATCCTAAAGTAAAATGACTAGTATGTTAATATATAGCAAGATTCAACAATAGCGAGTTGAAGTGGCAATGACGAGGTCACGTCTGTCGTAGGACCAACGGCGGACGGAGCAAACGTGTCTTGGAGTGGAGACCGCATCTCGGCGAACAGAGGGTAGGACGCCCTCCAGCTCGGTGAAACAATGACTTGGGTAAAGTCACCGGCAGCGGCTGGATGGGGAAGACTAGACCGGGATATGTGGCACATATTTAGGGAGGACTACGTCTATCACTGGATTGCAGTCGGCTAAAGAAAAACTATACAACAAGGCAATTCAATTTATTTAATGCGAAATGGGTATACGAAAATTCCGCCTTTCGGCATGCATATATACAAGTATCCTGCTTAAATATTATGGCATAATATATTTATCTGGTTATTGAATTAATTATCTACCTAATAAAATGTCAACCAATAAATTATTAAATTGTGTATTAAACTACAACGATGTTAATTGAAATAAGTAGTAACTTAGAGTCAAGGCACATAATATCTTGTATATATAGATACATAAGGTACCTAATTAAAACATATTAAAAGTGAAACTTCAACGGACAAGTGGAAAAACGAATCGCAACGGACACGTGGAAAAATGAATGGCAACGGATAAGTGGAACAATGAATCACAACGGACAAGTGGAAAAACGCATCGCAACCTACAAGTGGAAAAACCTCAACTGACAAGTAACAAAATGAATCGCAAAAATAAATTAACTTCAAGTTTTACGGGTTCTGTTCTGTTAATGTACTTGTCCAATTTGAAATCCTGCCCGTAAAACTTCAAGTTAAAACGACTGCCGACTCGAATTAAAATGCCGTTTGGATAATTATAGAGTTCATTAGAACTATACAAACACGTATAACACAGGTACAAATATAACCGAACACAACAAGTCCAAACGTAATGCAGAAGGCCGTAATTCAATAAAACTAATTACCGTATGTACATATGTGTCGTGATTGTGGTTCTCGCTCAATCAAGCTATCCTTTTATACTGCACAAATGCAATGTGCCTGTTTCGTAATCCGAAACATCTGGCTAATGACTCGGCCGCAAGCAGCTATGATTGAGTATGATAACACAATGGGCTGTTCTCTAGAAACGTATGCGAAGTAAACAAAAGAAGACGATCATAAAAGAATAACAATTCAGATATGCAGGTGGATTTTGTTTTTATCGGGACCTGAGTTGTAACAAACAGTATTATAGTAATTTTTGTGTTTTTCTTGGCACCGACTTCACGATAATATTTATTTAAGTTTTCGCGACTAGTATACATAATAAAACTACGGCTTAACGGTTTTAAGCGCGGTAATTATTCCGACGTATCGGCCACTTGTCAGTAGCCGTGATCACGGAAGATCACGTCTTCCGACTTTAAGATGTAGGAAGAAATCGGTTAAATATCTATTTTTTTATTTTCAATTTTACACAATCGCAATTTCATACTAATAATCCTTATAATGAATATAACTACTGTTTAATAATTAAACATAATCTTTTTGTTACTTTGAAAAACGTTAGTGGCAACACCAACTTCAACTTCCTCTTCCGGCGAAGCCATTGTAATGACAAACATCAAAATTGTTAAATTGTATTATATACTTAATAAAACATTGTGATTGGGAATTAAATTTATCAAAAAACATTTGCCTTTTAATAACAGGCAATTGTGGTCCATCGAGACCTGTTTTCGTTAAATATATAGTGCTCAATAGTACTATTGAAAAGAAGAACGAGGCGGCCCGCCGCCATTTTACGACTTCTATAAGCGTCGTAAAGAAATTGGTAAGCAATATCAGATCAACTACAGTCCACATTAATAAAAGCTTCGGAGTGCGTTTGAGCTGTTGGAGCTCGTCATCGTTGGAGCTGTTCCTGGAATTGGGCCGTCGACCCACACCTTGTGTGGCGGGTTGCCACGCGCCGCCGCGGGTCTACGGTGCCGGGTGCGGTTCAAAACTTGCAAAGTGTAAGTGATTGTGCTATTAATCAATATAATTAGTGCTAAAATAAAGTGTAGAAGTAATAATATGCCGGACGAAGAGCTTAAACGCCTACGTTTAAAACGTAGTAACTTAAAGGGTATCATTACCCGCATCGACAATTTTATAAATGATCCAATAAATATGGCATCAGCAGGCGCTGACATGCTACAAGCAAGGAAGGAGAAATTAATTTCAACATTAAAAGAGTACGAAGATGTCAACTTGGATATCTCTTCATTAGACAAAGATGACGCAGAGAAGGTAGAAATAACTGAAAATAGATATTTCCAAGTGCTTTCTAAATTGAATCAATCATTAAAGGACCTGAAATCACACGAAATCTCGAATGAAAACAATATTTCCACTTCCAAGCTGCCAAGTATCGAAATTCCACACTTTGATGGGAGAGATTATACCAAATATAAACCATTTATAGACATGTTCACAGCTGTCATTCATAACAATAAGTCTCTATCAAATGTACAAAAATTATTTTATTTAAGAAAGTATTTGAGTGATGAGGCCTTAGCTATTATTGTCAATCTCCCTATCGTAAACGAGTCGTACAATGAGTCTTTAATATTACTTAACAAGCGCTTTGATAATAAAACACGAATAATTTCCAATCACATAAACATACTATTAGATTTACCTAGTATGCAAAAAGGAACAGCTGTTTCCATACGTTCCTTCATTTCTGAAATCCAACAACAGTTATATGCTCTCAAAAATTTAGGGCAACCAATAGAAAGTTGGGATATGCTATTGATATCCATCTTTTCTAAGAAATTAGACACATATACTAACAGGGCATACCATCTCGATAAGTTGGACCCTGATAAACTGCCAACGATGGCAGATTTTATAATTTTTTTAGAAAAAAGAGCTATTGCTCTAGAAGATAGCTCAACAAACAAAAACACTTCCTATGAAAGTGTAAATAAAAATACTGTTAAAAGTTTTAATAGTAAATTTACTAACATAGCTTCTTACAATAAAGTAAGCAATGTTTCTATAAACAATAATAAGCAAAATGTATGTGATTATTGTCAAAAAGAAAATCATGCTCTTTTTATGTGCCCAAAATTTAAATTGGCCCCTATAGATGGTCGTGTGAAGTTTATAAAGGACACAAAGAGATGTAATCTCTGCCTTAACCTCCATATAGGTAAGTGCAAATTCAATTTTAAATGTAAAATGTGCAAAAAAGCTCATAATTCTTTATTGCATGATGATCTACCTCCCATAGAGGAGACATCTTTACTTTCAAACATGCATAGTCATGAAACAGTATTACTTCCTACTGTACAAGTTAAACTCTTTGACAGTTATGGACGTGAAATATGTGTGAAGGCGCTGTTAGATAGTGGCAGTCAAGGTTCATTCATCAAACAATCATTAGTGAATAAATTAAATCTTGAAGTTCAAACTAAATGTCTCACTACTATAGTGGGGATTGGCAATAATCATTCACAGTCAAATAACACTGTAAACGTTTCAGTACACTCATGTATTCATCCTCTAAAATTTAATATAAATTGTCATGTCATAGAAAATATTACTTCAAAGCTGCCTCAACAATATATTGATTTGTCCATTTTAGGAATACCAGAAAATTTAAAGCTGTCCGATTTACACTTCAATATTCCATCAGAAATTTCTCTTTTGCTAGGAGCAGACTTGTACTTTAAATGTCTGTTAAATGAATGTATTAAATTAAAAACAGGCCCAACATTGCAAAACACATTGTTTGGATATACAATTGCTGGGTCTGTGCTTTGTAAGGATAATGATGTATGTAAAAATTTAGTTTCTAATATTGTTAGTTGTGAAAATGATACAACCCAACTTGAAAATATAATGCAAGGCTTCTGGTTATCTGAGAAATTACCTGAAGAGTCTCCTAAAAGTAATTCAGAATTTGAAAATTGTGAACATTTATTCAAATCCTCCATTAATTTTGAAAATAACAGGTTTTCTGTAGACTTACCTTTAATTAAACCTATACAAAATCTTGAAATAGGCAACAGCTTTTCAGCTGCTTATCAGTATTTCTTATCTCTTGAAAAGAAATTCAAAACAAATTTTGAATATTATGAAAAGTATAAAATGTTCATTAGGGAATATATACTTTTGGGGCATGCCAAGATTGTTGACATAAATAACTATGATGTTTATAAAGGATGTGTGTATTTCTTGTCTCACCATGCTGTGCTCAATGAAGACAGCAAAACCACTAAATTGAGGGTTGTATTTAATGGTAGCATGAAATCCAATTTGAACATTTCACTAAATGATGTTCTGTTAAATGGGCCAGTCATACAAAAAGAGTTATTTGACATACTCATTCTATTTAGAACTTATAAATACATATTAATTAGTGACATAAAAATGATGTTCCGTCAAATATTAATAAATGAACATCACAGGCCACTACAGAACATATTATGGAGGGATGAGCCCACACAACCTATCAATTGTTTGCAACTTCAGACTGTTACTTATGGTTTAAAATCATCAACCTTTCTAAGTGCTCGATGTCTCTTAGAGTTGGCAAATAAATTTCATAAAGAATATCCTCTTGCTGCCCAAGCCATTTACAATAACATGTATGTTGATGACCTTATCTGCGGTACTGATGATGTACATTCATTATATGAATTAAAAAATCAATTAATTCATTTACTAAAATTAGGAGGATTTACCCTTCATAAGTGGTGCTCAAATTATGTTGATGCACTAGAAAATGTACCCACCAGTCATAGGTACTTTGAACAAATTGACCTCAATAAGGACAATATAATAAAAACTTTGGGTTTAAAATATGATGTCATTTCAGATCAATTTTCATTTACATGTCCACCTATTGTGGAAAGTGACTTGTGCACAAAAAGAAGTATATTAAGCTTCATAGGTAAAATTTTTGATCCTTTAGGATTAATAGCACCAGTTGTCATGACATTTAAAATATATATGCAAAAACTTTATTGTTTAAAAGTAGACTGGGACTCAATATTGCCCACTACTGAAATGCAGGAATTTAAAAAACTATTGTTTGCTTTAAAAAACATGCAACCGATTAGTGTTAAAAGGTATGTGTGTTCAAAAGACATTACTTCAATTGAGCTTGTGGGATATGCCGATGCATCTTTCAAAGGCTTCGGTTGTTGTTTGTATGTCAGAACTCTTTGTAAAGATGGCACTGTAAAAACAAACCTCTTATGCGCAAAATCTAGAGTTTCACCACTAAGACGGTCTATTACCATCCCACAACTCGAGTTAAATAGTGCACTGCTTCTTGCTAAACTATCATATAAAGTTATAAAAATATTTGAATTACATCTACCAATTTCTAAGGTGATTTTACACTCAGACTCACAGATTGTGTTGTACTGGATTAATTCAAATTTAAATAAAGTAACCTATGTTACTACCCGCGTTAAACAAATAAAAGACTTGACTAAAAGTTGTATTTGGTCATATGTTAAAACAGCAGAAAATCCTGCAGATATGTTGTCAAGAGGTGTTGACCCTGACAAATTACAGGACTCCAGCTTGTGGTGGAATGGTCCAGAATATTTATTGAATAGTCAATATGTCCACCAACCCTTTCAGAATACTAATTTAGTTTACCCTGATTTACCCAAATATGCAGAAAATACAAATTTATATCCGTGCAGGGACGGAGAAAGAATACAATTTCCTGCGGCCGGGCGGCCTGTCGTAAGAGGCGACAAAATAACCCACAAAAAGGTGGTAGGGCATTCACCCACCATGATACCTACCACCCCTGGGGAAGAACAATGCCACCATAACAACCTGCCATTGTCATCAGGAGTTGGTGTCCAGGTTTCTGACCCCCCAAGGCCCTCAGCCTGTCTACACTTAAACAACCAAAATCAAGAAGTGAACCTCCATACAGGTTTCATTAAAAATAACCAACCTATATTAATATATAATAACTTTTGTAAAATAGAGTCAGATTATAATATATACAATAAATACTCTGATCTCAACAAGTTACAAACCCAAATAGCCTATATTCTGCGTTTTAAAAATAATGGCATCAAAAACAATATTAAATTCACAGGTGCTTTATCACCTGAAGAATACTCACAAGCTTTAAAAACCATTATTAGATATAATCAGTCATTACATTTTTCCCAAGAAATATGTTCATTACAAAATGACAAACCTTGTAAATCTTCTATAAATAATTTACACCCATTTTTAGATAAAGATGGTATTCTGAGAGTTGGTGGTAGACTACAAAATGCATCTAATATCTCGTATGATAAAATGCATCCAATCATATTGCCAAAAGCTTCCAATTTAACTAACTTGTTTATTTTAAAAGAACACCATAGACTTTTACATGGAGGTGCCAAGTTGGTGCTCTCATCTCTAACCCAAAAATACTGGATTGTCAGTGGACTTAGAGAAGTAAAAAAGATACTGCATTCCTGCATAAAATGTTTCCGTATCAAAGCTGAAAGTGCCAAGCAATTGATGGGATCATTACCTCCACAAAGAATAACACCGAGTAGACCTTTCCAGGTGGTGGGTATAGATTTTTGCGGGCATTTTAACTTAAAAATTGCCAGGATTCGGAAACCAATTATAACAAAATGTTATGTTGCTGTGTTTGTATGCTTCTCAACTAAAGCTATCCATTTAGAGCTAGTTAGCAATCTCACTTCTGAGGCGTTTTTGGCATGTCTCAAGAGATTTGTCTCAAGGAGAGGTATTCCCAACATAGTATATTGTGACAATGCAAAGACATTCAAGGGTGCAGAAAATCAATTAAAAGAATTGTATAATTTATTTTCTTCTGACACTCATAGAACTTTAGTTGATAGGTATTGTTTATCTAATTACATAAAATTTAAATATACTCCTAGTTATTCTCCTCAATTTGCTGGGCTTTCTGAGGCAGGTGTTAAAAGCTTCAAATACCATTTCAAAAGAGTAGTTGGGGAAGTTGCTCTTACATATGAAGAGCTATATACTGTAATAACTCAAATAGAGGCCATTCTAAACTCAAGGCCCTTGTGCCCTTTGTCTTCTGATATTTCAGATTTAAATTATTTAACTCCCAGTCATTTTTTAATAGGATCTCACATAACCAGTCTCCCTGAAGTAAATTTCACAAATATTAATGTAAATAGAATTAAATTTTGGAACTTATGTACCAAAATAAAACAAGATTTTTGGAATGTATGGTATAAAGATTATTTAACTATATTACAAAATCGTACAAAATGGAAGTATGATATTAAAAATTTAAAAATAGGTGATCTAGTAATTGTAAAGACACCTAATGTTGCACCTATGCACTGGCCTTTAGGTAGAATTGAAAATGTCATCCCTGGGCCTGATGGCCACGTGAGAGTGGCAAATATTAAAATTCGAGGTAAAACTTACACTCGCTCTTATAAGACACTATGTCCTTTACCATTCATCGAAGATGAATCAAATCCATCAAAAATGCCAGAGCAACCAAGAGTTTAGGTTTAATATTCTATACTATAAGACTATATATATAACAACATTGTATAATGCTATACTACATTGTAATTTAATATTAGTTCATTGCTATAATTTAAGTTAGTAAAACATTAAACAACATTTACATAACATTAAAATAATTTAGAAAAATAAGTAAATAAATAAAAATTGTTTTTTTTTTTTGTTGATTGGTGTATTTCTGCCGCCGGCCAACTCTGTTTAATAATTAAACATAATATTTTTGTTACTTTGAAAAACGTTAGTGGCAACACCAACTTCAACTTCCTCTTCCGGCGAAGCCATTGTAATGACAAACATCAAAATTGTTAAATTGTATCACAGAGTACATTGAATATATGGAGAAATTGTATTATATACTTAATAAAACATTGTGATTGGGAATTAAATTTATCAAAAAACATTTGCCTTTTAATAACAACTACATTTTCCTGTTTGTTTCGGCCAAACGTACGCTGATAATGTTATCGCAGGTGTACCTCTGACTTTGTGGCATGAGAATGTAATCACTTATATTAAAATAACTTTTAATACAAACAACAAGTTTGAATTTGCATCTCTTTCTTGCAAAACAGAATTGTTATTTATCGGTTTGATAACACTGGAACACTGGAAATTAACAAAAACAAAACCCACCTCACACTAAAAACCAAAATATACATATTTAACTGACATCCTTCTACGACATCTCGAAGTTGGTGACAAGTAAAACATAAAATTAATACTATATTTTGTAAATTTGTTTTGTTCTTTAGTGTATTTGGCACCGACTTCAAGATATTGTAAAAATATTTATTTTTAGCGTTTAATATGAATTTGGTTTTGTTTTTGCGAAAAAAATTACGACCTAGACGCCGACAAAAGACAAATTCACACCTGCATACCTGTAGAAACACCTTCATCACCTTTCGGCATTTGGACTTCTTTTGTTTAAAGTTTCTGATTAAACAGCCCATTATGTATTGTAATCTTTTACGGCCTATTGTTGTGTTGTGATCACTGCCAGGTGTCACGGATTTAAAGTTCAAACTGATTCTAGGAAATTCGGTCCACGCGGCCGGGCACGCATATTGCGTCTGTGCAGTATAAAGCAATGCCCCAATTGAGAGATCAGGCAGTCGAGCGATAACCATGAGCGAAGCAAGACTTGTGTACATTCGGTAATTTATTTAGTGACAAACTTTGCGCGTGTTATTGAATTACGACCTTCTGCATTACGTTTGGACTTGTTGCGTTCGGTTATATTTGTACCTGTGTTATACGTGTTTGTATAGTTCTAATAAACACTATAGTAATTCTAACGGCATTTTAATTCGAGTCTCGCGACTCGTAACAATATTTTATACGTTTTCGTAGTTTTATTAATATTTTAAGCGCCTGTAGAAATTGTAGTGTTACTGGTACGTGTATAAAATTTGCTTTATTAAGAATGTAAGCGCATGTCGTTTTTTAAGAACGATTGTTCTCAATTTCTATGGGATCTACTCAAGAAATCCTAACTTGGTGACAATGGGACCAGTCAGGAGTATATTCTTTCGAGTAAAGAAAAAACATAAAAATCGGTCCACCGTTGACGGATAAATCACGTAACAAACAAAAAAATTGTAGTTGAATTGCAAACGTTTTTTCGGAAGTTAGTTAAAAGCAAAACAACATCACTTTAATCCCTACCAATATTACAATTGTGAACGTAAGTTTGTTTGTTACTCTTTCACACAAAAACTGCTGAACCGATCATCATGAAACTTTGTACACATATTCTTGGAGGTATTAGAAGTAACATAGGATACTTTTTATGAAAAAAGAAATCCAGCTAGCTAAAAGAAAGTCCCGTTAGTTACACTATTTATAACTCAAGAACGGCTGTACCGATTTAGCCGAAAATTGGTGGGGAGGTAGCTTAGAACCAGGAAACGGACATAGAATACTTTTTATCCCGACCCGGAGGTGGCGCTGTGATCGGGTTCTAGAATCCTCCTAATCACCTGGACCGGTTTTGGTGATTTTGTTTTTATGTGTTTGAGTGGGTTCCCGAATGGTGTAAATCCATAATTGGAACCGGTAGGTTGCGCTGGGATCGGGTCCTAGATTTTTATTTTTACAGAGCAGGACAACGTCTGTCGGGGCCGCTAGTATAATATAATCCATACACTATTGTTGTTTGAATACAAGGAAAAGGCGAGTGTCCTATGACAGATGGCGAACTCTTTGTTGTACACCATTTTTTGTTTTTTTTTTGCAGACCATTTTGATGATAATGTATCCCGCGGTTTCACCCGCGTGGTGATGGAAAGTCGTTATATTTTTGATAATTCACACTAAATCTTTATAAATTACAGCCTATGTGTTAGTCTGATGTGTAAGCTATATTATTGGAAAGTTTCATCAAAATCCATTCAGTAGTTTTTATAGATAATTCGTGGTGAGAATGAAAGTTCGTCGCTACTCCCGCGTTTGCTTTTGTATTGAATTAATAACGACAACTACCCTCAATTGTTTCAATAGTACAATAAGAGTTGATATTACTTGTAGCTAATTAACATGTGACATTTTGCCTTCTTTCGACTGGTTTAGACGTACTTAGATATAGATAAATCATCATAGAATTCAGTGAGGAGATCCCAACAGATGAAACAGACAAGTGTTATTTAATCTTGGATACTTCTAGCAATTTACGAAAACATAGCTTTGCCTCGTTTTAAAAACTATACATGCGCACTACAAATAAACAGGATCAAGGAAAACCCCAAAGCTGATTAAGAATTATTTTTAAATTCGCGACTCTAATGAAACTTATTGCCATTTGTAGTTTTTCTGCAAACGAAACACCCACGTTTTAGGTTTCCTAAAATGAGTTTTCAAATAATAATATTAATAACTTTATGCTTCACGGCGATTATAGGTAAGTCAAAAGTGGTTCACTTTATCCTATATGGGAACAAAGTTATTACTAATATTTTACTAAACTTTGGCGACTTTTATTCCCAGATCAGCAACAATGGCCGTATCTACTTGGTGTCGATATTGCAAACGATGTACAGTTCAGGGGCCACCTTTTCTTTTATTGCAGGAGTTCGGCAGACAGGCAGACGGCCCACTTGATTGAAAACAGTTACCATCGCCTATGGACATTTGCCACACCAAAGGTGCTACAAATGCCCTTCTGCTCTCTTAAGGGAGACTGGAACCTGGTCACTAATGCCGGAACACAACTCAAGGTTCTTATGGCGGCATACTTTAGACCAGGGGTGGTAGCCATCCAGTTGGGCAAATGCCCTACCACCTGGCTGTGGGTTGTTTTGTCGCCTCTTACGACAGGCCGCCCGGCCGCAGGAAATTGTATTCTTTCTCCGTTCCTGCACGGATAAAAACCTTGAAGGCTAGGCAAAACTTGCCTCCAAGAAGCTGGGAGTGCTAAACCGGTCCAAGCAGTATTTCACCCCGCGGCAACGCCTTGTGCTTTACAAAGCCCAGGTGAGGCCGCATATGGAGTACTGCTCATACTCCTGGGCCGGGGCATCCACCTACCAGGTAAAGCCCCTGGATAGTATTCAACGTCCAGTCATTCACATCGTCGACGATCCCATACTCACAGACGGCTTAGCCTTCGGAGAGACTTCACCTTTCTCTGCGTATTCTACTATTCAGAATGGTGCCTTCGTCTTCTTTTCACCATCAACCGGGAGTTCATCCCCATTTCCTTGAGCCGCTTCGCTGTTGTACGCAACGGTTCTGTAGACCGTTTTTCTTGCTCGCCGTGGGGATTTGGAGTGAGCTCCCAGTCGTGGTTTTCCCACAGCGCTACAACATTGTTTTTTTTTTTAAAGGAGTCAATCAATTTCTTCGAGACCGACAGGACGTTAGTGACATCTCTGGTGTTGCAAACGTATATAGGCGATGGTAACCGCTTTCCGTTCAGGTGGGCCATCTGCCAGTCTGCTGTACTGTAGCGATAAATAAAATACAGTAATATTATTTCAGATTGCAAGACGTACAGATATGACTACGTGTACCACCCAGAGATCGAGGGGTGGCTGAAGCAGAACACCATCCCCGCCACGTGGCAGCAGGCCAGGCTGCAGTGCCATCTCGAAGGTCAGTCCTTGTGGTCGTATTTATCACGCTTCTACGAGTATTATCATGCCGCCAAAAGCCGTTAATTTTTATTAATTACTTTATTTCTTAACGTATTTCTTTTATAATAATAAACACTAGTGGTAGCCCAGTGATCCAAATTCAACCATAAGTAATAATAATATATATAATGTTCAAACTTATAATTTCAATTATAAGTTTGAACATTATTAAGGTTCTGTTGTTAAATACTATAACCACTGATTTCGACAAGGCTAGGTACACTGTTAATTTGACTTTAACAATAAACAAGAGTAAATATGTGTGTGTAAGTCAAAAATACGGCAGTGTGTGTAAGGTTCTTTTTTATTGATTTAGGGCCGCTTGCATAATTCGCGTCTTGCGCAACGCAAAAGCGGCTAAATATGTTTAAAGAACCGTCAATACGTTTTCTGTAAAACTTATTTAGGCAGTATAAAGGTGATCGTTATGCAAGCGGCCTTTAATGTATTTCTTATGCATATTTTTTTTTTAATATTAGCATTCTGCACTCTTTCTCTATAAAACTAAGTAAGTGTGCATGTCATACTCCTCCGTCCGCGCTATTTGCGTAAAAAAGGGTACCAAGTTTTTGCTTCACGTATTAATATAATGTCAATTTCAGCCCACGAATGTCCCACTGCTGGGCTCGGGCCTCCCATTAAGGGGGGAACGGAAGGCTTGGCAGGTTTGACAAATCGGTTATCTCGTCACGATGTTTTCCTTCACCGTTGTTAGCAAGTGATAATTGAACAATATGCACATTAGATCAGAAAGCTGACTAAGTGGTGCATGCGTTCCGGCCAGGACTGAACCCGCGCCTTTTGAGTTTGGGCCGCGTGTGGTAGCCATTATGTTACCACGAATTATGTGGTATGTGTTTCTCATGTTGTCTTAACTTTATTATTGACAGGTGCAGAACTAGCTTCCCCAATAGATGTAGAATTTGTAAAGACTCTAAAAAGCAGATCTCCGATTGCTACTTGGACTGGAGTGCATTCTTTGTTCTCTAAAGGCAGCTACAATTCCATTGAAGGTAATTTCTGTTTTGGGTGGACCTTTTTCTTCTATTTTATAATACATTTCTTTAAACACTGTCTTGGTTGTAGGTGTTCCTATCCTCAGGATGCCGATAAGCTGGGCCCCCGGCGAGCCGGACAACCACGAGGACAAGGAGCAGTGCATCATCATGCTGCCCAACGGCACCTTCGCCGACGTCTGCTGCGAAGAAATGTTCCCTTACTTCTGCTTCAAGAAGAAGTCCGCATCTGTTTCAGTCAACGTGGCTTGTGGAACTGTTGATAGTAGTAAGTGAAACAATTTACTTTATATTGAAGATTGGAAAACCCACCATTTGTCTATAGCAAAACGTGAAAGTCCTGTCAGAAGCAATTAAACTACTTTTGCAGTATGACACAAGGAGTCCACAAATAAATATATATAAAAAATCTAGTGATTTGGTAGGAAATGTCTTGCTGGAAGCAATCATAAAACACTACTACACTTACTACTTCCAGATATACTTCTAAGCATTAAGATAATTAAAAAAAAACAATTGGAATAGACTACATAAACGGTAATAAAACTAAGTTTAAACGGTTTTAAGCGCGGTAAATATTTTTATTTTTGTTATATCAACGTTTCGGCCACTTTTCAGTGACCGTGATCACGGAAGACAAACATGTTAAGTGTCAATAAGAATTGTTTAAGTATTTTTAGCTTGCCGCCAACTTGTTTATTTTGATGATTTAGTTTATGGTTATTATTTACTCTATGGGAGGCTAATTTAATTTACCATTGCTTCGCAACATGTTGCAACTTGAAGAGAAGAACCAGCGCAAGAAACTCTTCAACAAACATGCCTATCTCTAACAATTTTATGTAATATTAAAATGGGTGGAAGTAAAAATAAAAGAAATTATCAGTCAAGTTGATTTGTGTTCCGGTGAACACAAACGTCGGAATAACAAAATCAAATAAACTACCGCACTTAAAACCGTTAAAACGAACGTCCCGAAAACTTTTTTTTTCTTGTCTGTTTATTTGGTTTTTCGGGATTCACGTAAAAACTACGGGGTCGGTTTCTATGCGGTCTTCGCTCATTGACAGCTTATTCTTAGACTCAAACTCTACGCCACTTTTTATCCTGGGAAGCCCGCGAAAATTCTAATCGAATGTAATTTTTATACTGATTGATGTTGGCTTTAATGTGTTAAGTTATGTGATATTTGTTTACACCGGAAACCCCGCGGGAATTTTCTCGGGAGCGTTTTGTAGCTGTTCGGTTGCGTAAAAATTAGTTTATTTTTCATTAAAACGATAGGTGCGGTACTTGGAGTCCCGGGAATTCTGGGAGAATTTCAAGTCGAGCGTGGAAGCAGTCGCGGGCATAACCTAGTTTGATATCAACATTTTCCACATCATCTTGAACTCAGCACTAAGTAAAACAAGTTTGTAAAATATAATATTCCTTCTATAGATTTTTTTACTTCGCATCTCAAGATTTTGATCTTCAAATATTTCTTTTTTTGTATTTTAGGTTACCATCGCCTATAGGCATTTGTAACACCAATGTGCCGCCGCTCTCTAAAGGTGTCTGGAACCTGGTCACCATTGCCGGAACACAACTCAAGATTGTTATGTCGACATACTCTATCTAGACCAGGGGTGGTAGCCAGCCAGACGAGCAAATGCCTACTACCTGGCTGTTGGTTGTTTTGTCTTAAACTTAGCCATAAATTTAATTTTCTCTGTTCCTACTCAGATAAAACTACTCTTAAATCGGTTTGTTTTTGCTAGTTTTATTTTTTATTTTTTATCGTTGCGATCAAATACTAATCCTTTGCAGGTGTCTTATTACCCCTTCAAATTTGAGTGATCCATTGCTCACGCTAATCTCTTTGCAAATTCATGGAAGCCATTAAGCTTTTACATTAAGCATTAATTTTGCTAGGAGACCATGTTTAATTTTCAAATGGATATAGTCAGTTAGTCGAAGAAGAAGTCGTCTTTCAACTGCGATCGAAGCGTTTCCTAATGTACTTTCCGAGGGAACATTTCATAATGGACTATGCGCAATTTATGTCATTACGAATTTCTGCTTTAACGGTTGGTTTTGTTGTATTCGGCTATACTTGTTACAACTGTGTAATGTAATTACATGTACTTCTAGTAAACTTTAAGACAATTACAACGGCATTTTCGAATTTACATTCTACAAATTCGTAACAGTATATATAATAGATAGATAAATAATGATCTTGGATTGTTTTACAGGTTATATATACGAGAGTAAGACTGGCAAATGCTACAAGTTCCACAACCATATGCAGACCTGGAACCGGGCGTACATGACCTGCGAAGCCGAGGGGGCCCATCTGGCCATCATGGACACCGCGGTCGAGACCCAGGTGCTGGAAGAAATATTATCAAAATACCCCCGGGACATGATTCATGGCGGGTCAACTTACAATGACGAGGCTTTTGTCGGGATCCATGACTGGGGCGATGCGGGCGTGTGGACTACTATTCATGGTAAATCTTCACTTTGCTCTTCAAATATAACTGAATATCCCATCTGCCATATAGCTTCTTTTTACCACCACACCGCACGTTGTCGCCTGGACGTTCATCCACCCACTTCCTAGAGCCGCTTCGCTCTTGTACGCAACGGTTCTCTAGAACGTTTCTCTTGCGCACCGCGAGAATTTGGAATGAGCTCCCGGCTGTGGTTTTCCCACAGCGTTACAATATGGGATTTTCTAAAAAGGGTGTTCTAAAATTTCTTCGAGGCCGGCAGCGTGTTGGGGACATCTCGTGTTGCAAACTTCCATAGGTGACGGGAAGCACTTTCTATCAGGCGGGCCGTTTGCTTGTCTGCTGTACTCCAGCTATAAAAAAAACTATTTCGGCGGTCTGATCCTGCAACTGGCTGGCAACACGTTGGCCTCGGATCAGGTGTTACAAACGCCTAAGGCGTCGGTGACCACTTTCCATCAGGTGGGCTGAAAATAGTGGAGGTGTACTTCACCGCTTCAAATTTTCACTCCGTTCCATATGTACACCGATTACTCTGAGATTTATGATTCGATTTACGTGATTCTTTTTTTGTTCGACGCGGCATAGCTGCCATGTGGTCCCCTAAAAATTTGACATAGTTTGGCCCAGTAGTTTTCATTTTACGAACATTTTTTTGTTTCCGGTTCGTGGGACCTATATTTTTTTAAGAAGCGCGGCACCAATTGTAGGTGTCCACCCATACATAGCTAGACACTAAAAAGTAACAAATAAAAAATAAAAACTTCGTTTAAAAAAACCGACTTCAAAAACTAAAAAACTAAAATGTATAAAATAACTTATTTCTAAAGCTATTATTATTAATATATATTATCTAAAACATCTTGAAGTCGGTGCAAAGTAAAACATAAAAATGACTATATTTTGAAAATTACTAAGCACCGACGGTTTTTTTAAACGAAGTTTTTATTTTTTATTTAGTTTTCTTGTCTGTTTGTTCGGGATCCACGTAAAAACTACTGGCCCGATTTCGATGCTGTTTTCGGTGATCGACAGCCAATTAAACTCTGCGCTATCCTGAGAATCCCGCGAAAATTTATGAAAATGATTTATAATGACCAGATAAAAATTCGGTATGTTGTGTCCCGGGAGTCCCGCGGGAATTTCAAGTAAAGCGTGGACGAAGTCGCAGTCTTATATATATCTTAGTTCTTAATATGTATGCAGCCTACTAAGGAACCTATGTAGTGGGTGTGTTACTACCAATAGCCAGGAGTTGGTAAT
This sequence comes from Dendrolimus pini, assembly GCA_949752895.1. Taxonomy (NCBI): domain Eukaryota; kingdom Metazoa; phylum Arthropoda; class Insecta; order Lepidoptera; family Lasiocampidae; genus Dendrolimus; species Dendrolimus pini. Next base: position 22,093,828 of record OX457136.1, read on the forward strand.
ATTCGCAAGGTCTCCAGATTGGGGTTTCCTCCCAATTTTGGGAAATGATTTTGTAGTTGGGAAGTTTTAGGGGCTCAGAATTTCTTACGAAAATTTTTGGTGATGGAAAATATCAGCACTGAGGATATTAAAGTCGTATTTTATTTCCCTAATCTTACAAAAATGTCATAAAATATAATAATTGTAATGTATTTTGATTTTGTTATCAAATTAATAGATAAATAATATTTACCTTATGTATTTAGAACCTCCTCCTTTTTTAAGCCATTTAAAAAAAATAACGAAAACAATCCTTCACTGTGCGTGGACCCACACGTACTTGTCCAATTTTTTAAACCCAAAATATGTATAGGGAAAAGCTTCTGAAATAGTATCGTTTTATGGAAATTTTTTGACACCTGGAGTATTCGTAGCATACGATTTCAACCACGACTAAGTTGAACCTTCAACTCCAGGAATCAGCATCCCATACCACTTGTTCAAGAATAAATCCCTGAAAGCAACAAGATGTATTTCTTCACCAAACAACAACAAACATCTGCCAGCGTCCACTATTACCACTACTGTGCCATTGTATAAACTGTTCACGTAACTGAAGTTCTGTTCCAGGACAATCCATGGATGACTTGATGGACGCCGGAGTGATACGTTGGGCCGATGAGCAGCCGAACAAATTGACTTTAGGCGAATTGGGCCAATCGTGTGGCGCTATAACAAGAGATGGCCACTTCAACGACGCTTGGTGCCACGTCCCTGCCGCCTTCATCTGCGAAAAGGCACCCGGCAGTCTAGCAGAGGACGACTAATAAACTGAAGGGACGCTCGCACATTATCTCGAGTCCATAACGAGTTGCCACACTCGAATTAAAATGCCGAATTAAAATTGGAATTATTGTAGAGTTTATTACAACTATACTAACATGTATAACACAGGTACAAATATAACCGAACACAAGTCTAAACGTAATGCACAATTCAATAACACGCGCAAAGTCCGTCACTAAATAGATTACCGTATGTACACAAGTCTTGCTTCACTCGTGGTTATCGCTCAACTGCCCCCTCTCTCAATTGGGGCATTGCTTTATACTGCACAGATGCCATATGTCTGCCCGGCCGCGGGGACCGAATTTCTTAGAATCAGTTTGTATTTTAAATCTGAGACACCTGGCAGTGATCACAATACAACAATAGGCCGTAAAAGATTACAATACACAATGGGTTGTTTTTAATCACAAATTTTAACCACAAAGTAAACAAAACAAGTCCAAATGCCGAAAAGTAATAAATGTGTTTCTACAGGTATGCAGGTGTTCTACCTCTACAACACTATTCTGTTTAAACATATGTATCATGTGTATATCTATATATGTCATCTTATATATTATATATACATAAATATGAATGTTGCTAAGCGTAAAACTCGAGAACGGCTCGACCAATTCGGCTAATTTCTTTGTCCGTATATTCCTTAAGGCACTATTGTTTTAATAAAAAAATCTAAGAAATAAAAATCAGTGTTGTATGTTTATCCTCGATGCGTTCCTAAAACATTGATGATTGTGATCAAACTGTGGAAGAGTCCTATGAGGACGCCCGAAAGGGTTTCTGGCTCAAAAAATCTATATATATATAATATATATTAAAATGAATGTTTGTATGTTTGTCGAATGTGAGTTCCTAAACAATTGATTGAACTCTTCCTAAAGGGTTGGACCGATTTTGATGAAATGTTTTACGCACACAAAACATTTCATCAAAATCGGTCAAGGTTCAAGTGGGTATCATTAGTGAAAAAAAAAAACTGACTAGTTGTTTCGTTTGCATATATGTTTTCTATTATCTGAATAATCGATGTCCGAGTGTCACGGCTCTAGCGGTATCGAAGACACCGATTTTTTGGTTGTCAAGCACGTTCTTATCCGTCAAAGTCGAGAGCTGTCAATCAGTAGTCGGATACAAAGTGTACATTGAATATATAAAGAGTCGAATACGACTACACGCGTGTGCAACTGAACAATAATTGCCACCAAATCTAACAAAATTAATATTACTTCAATCTACGAGTATAGGTGTAATAGCATCCGGTAAGTACTTGCTTATATCTTTACTGCTAAGCCTAGACTTCAAACATCGGTCGAGTCTGAAAAACATTTAGAAAACCAGAATGGACGTATCTTCCCATAATGTAGCTACCGTCCTTTTGGATGTGTCTGCTACACTAGTAGAATGCCACTGAAAAAATACTTAATGTTGCATATTTGACGTATTGAATGAGTTCATCTGATTGAGTTATGGATTTCACGCCTGAGTTCATTACAGAAGATGTTTGTTTAACTATCAGTTTTTATTTACTTTCCTCATATTCGAAATGAAAAGCAGACTGTTAACCTCGGGTGAAAGGCTTATTTAGGCACTCGATCTATTAGCGCCAAACCATCTCATGCCTAAATAGGTCAATATTTTTTTAAATGTTCACCTCTCTCCGGACGAATATGATTGTCCGGGGTGTTAACTTATTTCATTTTATCTTCTATGTATATATATTTTTTATTTTATTTTTGTCTTTTTTTCTTTTCTTTATTAAAATTATACATTGGTCCTTACGTCTAATACAGTCTTTTGATAGAGTCACTTATTTGTATAGGTTAGATGGTTATTTGTGCTACTTTTTTTGTTTGTTTACATTCTTTCTACGTGAATGCTAATATCTTATTTCCTGATTGTTACATTCTTATACTTATTAATTCATTGAAAACTTTCAATTTACATTTATTATATTATTATTTAGGTATTATATATATAATACCGAATATTGCATTTCTTAGAGGACGCAATTTTATTTTTGGGACACGTGTCCCCCACACACGTAAAGTTGTACGAATTTAACAAAAAATTTGTAAGAATATATTTACAATAAAAAAAGTCAAAAATAAGTTAACCATTTCGTTTCGACCGGACTGGCGGATTCTCATAAGCATTGACAAACCCGGTCAACTTTACAGCGCTCCGTAACAGCGTTCTAAATGAATGAAATTAAAAAAAGTTATAGAGGAAAAAATTCCTCAAAAGATCATCTACAAGATTGGTCTGAGGTATTTTTTTATAAGATGTATAAAAAAAAGTTATAGAGCAAGAAATAACTTTTGCTTATAACTTCTTTAATTTTTAATTTAGGGCCAAAAAGTTATATAAACATATTTGTAGGCAAAACAATTTGCTACAAATTATGACTACAAACTTTTTGTAAGACGCATAGTTTCCGAGATATCGCGAAAGAAGAGTTTTCACCACTTTTTCCAAGATGGCGGCCTGGGGACAAGGGTGGCGACCCCACAAACTTGAGGTTAAGCTTCTATTGACCCCCCACACATGTCCCAAAAATAAAATTTCAATGGGCTATATACCTTATTCAAATAAAAAAAACTTCGTTTAAAAAAACCGACTTTAGAAACTAAAAAGGATAAAATAACTTATTTCTAAAGCTATTTTTAATTATAGTATCTTATTTTTAATATATATCATCTAAAACATCTCGAAGACGGTGCTTGGTAATTTTCAAAATATAGTATTTTTTTTGTTTTACTTTGCACCGAGTTCAACTGCACTGCTGCTGTCTTAGGGAGACTGGAACCTGGTCACTAATGCCGGAACACAACTTAAGGTTATTACGGTGAGATACTTTAGACCAGGGGTGGTAGCTATTCAGTCGGGCGAATACCCTACCACCTGGCTGTGGGTTGTTTTGTCGCCTCTTACGAAAGGCCGCAGGGAATTGTATTGATTTGTTAAATCTTTCTATAACTTAAAGATCGTCTTTACCTAATAAAAGTTATGGATATTGTAATTTAATAAACGACCAATCAGAGCAGAGCATATGCCTCGAGCGGGGTCGAGGCATTGTGGAGCGATAGCAACGGATCGGAGTTGGATCGTTAAGAATTTAAAAGAAGGTGCCCTGAATCCGCTGCTCGGTTTTAAACTGTGACAAAATATTGTTTAAATCTAAATGAAAAGTGTATAAACCGTGACTATTGTGTTTTGTGCTCGCATGTTATCCTGATGACGCCCACTAAACCTACAACCATTAAAGAAGATATCACCGAGAACGACGCCTCTCCGAGTATATAATAATGGCATAAGGACATTATATTTATAACTACATATACCACACAATAACCACAACATTGTTAGAACACCAAGAGGAAATGTTATTTATTGTTTTAAATAATTCCAAATGTGTACGGTACGACTGTAAAATTGGGCAATCGTCGACTTTCCTAGCCTGATGACAATTCATAGAAGTTGTTAATAACAATTCTTTTTATTTTTAGAATGTAGTCTAGCTACTTATACTGGTATAATAAATCTATAAATGGTTCGAGTTCGTACAATGCAATAAAATTGTGAAAAAAATGTAAAGAAGATAATTTGTAAGAGGAGATTCCGAAAATGCAATTTTTAGTTGTCTGTCTGTCAGAGCATCTCGTGAAAACTACTAAACGGATTTAAATGAAACTCGACATAGAGCTAGGTTATATCCCACGGCGTACCTAACTTAGGATACATTTATCCCAATAAATGAGGTTTTCCGTGCAACAGCCGGATTACAGAAAAAGAGGACGCTGCAATTGCGATGTAGACAACCATCGCTGTAATTCAATAACAATACGTTGACAGGTTGCCCACATGTCATTAAATTCGTATTAGGTACTTCAAATCAAAAAGGCGTCTTCTTCAATTCTTTATGTTCTTCTGTGCAGTTGTGCACTTGTCTACACCACATTGACTTAGTTAGCTTCTTGCAGCAAATTGAACAAGAAACTTAAGTATTGAAGGTATCTATATTTTTTTTTATTACAGGAGTTCAGCAGACAGGCAGACGGCCCACTCGATGGAAAGCGGTTACCATCGCCTATGGACATTTGCAACACCGAAGGTGCTACAAATGCGCTGCTGCTCTCTTAAGGGAGACTGGAACCTGGTCACTAATGCCGAAACATAACTCAAGGTTGCTATAGCGACATACTTTAGACCAGGGGTGGTAGCCATCCAGTCGGGCAAATGCCCTACCACCTGGCTGTGGGTTGTTCTGTCGCCTCTTACGACAAGCCGTCAGGCCGCAGAAAATTGTATTCTTTCTCCGTTCCTGCACGGATATATATATAGAGAGAGGAGAGAGAGAGGAACCTCTGCAGTGTTTATAAATAATGTCACGAAGGCCCTCAATAAAAATGCGGAATGGAGGTAAAAGAGTGTAGCCACGTCGTTATTGTCCACGATTCAAAAATTAGCAGATCAAAACAGTACTCACGGTTGTCTCGTCGCCACGTTGCCTTTACCAGGCCTGCTATGATGATTCGACGGTGCTGGATACCAGTCGCGAATGAAGTCTGTGTGAATTAAGGATGCGCTCACGACACTGGTTTTTGCGGAAAGGTGAGAAATGCCACTGAGCGCGTGTGACGAAGTGGCCCAAACACCCATATTTGAGTCCTCGAAATAGAATTTCAAGAGAATTCGGCATCGTACATTCCAAGAGCGTTACGACTTCCCAGAGAAGTCCGTCTCGTTCAGCGGCTCGAACAATAATGGCTGGGTGTCGACAGTGCGGCCGCATTCATAGTGCTGGGTGCACGTGCACGTGATCACTAACGTTTAGTTTAAGTATTGAAATTACAATAAAATATTGTTGATTTTTAGCCAATTTGTTTCACTGATGGCAAGGAGCTCTCACGTACCAGGAATTCACCAAAAGAGATTCTTTAAATGTTTTAATATGCTGAACTTCGTTTGCGTTGCCATGTCAATCTTTTTTAGTGAATTGCGACGGCGGCACCAAGAAAAAGCAACCACAACACCTTATTTTCAATTATATTCGTCTAGCCCATAAAACGACGTTATTTACCTGGATACAAGGCTTCCTCAGTGTTAACCCGAAAGGTAAGCTTTTTATTACACGAGTTCAGCAGACAGGCAGGTAGCGTACCTGATGGAAAGTGGCTACCATCGCCTATGGACGTTTGTAACACCAAAGGTGCTACCAATGTGCTGCCATTCTCTAAAAGAAGAATAGGACCACTAATGCCGGAACGCAACTCAAAGTTGCTATCACGGAATACTTTAGATATCCAGCTGGGCAAAAACCCTACCACCTAGGAAATTGTATTCTTTCTCCGTTCCTGCACGGATAAAATAACACCTGGTATAATAATTATATTGGTAATTAGGGATATTTTAAACTAATAATTTAGAGATTTTGAATTTATTCATATTCGTCTGAATATATATTTTTGTTAATGAATTAATATAAAAATAAAAACGTGTGCGTCTCTGGACGCCCGACAGAAATGATAACTTGCGTGAGAGAAAAGGTAGCAAGACAGACTGGCGCCGTAACGTGTTACGTAACGAAGCGGTTTACCCTTTACATAAGAAGTTTCACTTCAAAAATAGGTTTTACCTAGCTTTGCATTTGCACTGCGACATAAACAGGACATAAGGAAAACCCAAAACTGATAAATACATTTTATAAAAGTTAATATGATGAAATTTAATACCATTTGTGGACCTCGAATCGAAGCATATCGACATTTTTGGTGTCCAGAAATGAGCGTTCACACATTGATTTTAATTACTTTGTGCTTCACGGTGGTTATAGGTAAAAAGTTTGATTTCCTAATAATTATTTGTACTTAGTGCGTCCGGGGATACCGACCACGACGTCAAGGCCCGTATCACTGCAGCTTTGGCTAAGTGGCGTGAGGTGACAGGTGTCATTTGTGACCCCAAAACGCCCGTAAATTTCGTACGTAACATGCTGCGATGGATATGTGGAGTGACCCTGAAAGACCGGGTCAGGAACTCCCGCATCCGCGGCAGTCTTCATGTCCGTGACATAGCAGACAAACTGCAAGAGTGTCGCTTACGCTGGTACGGCCACGTTTTACGGAGACCGGCTAATTATGTGGGGAACAAAATTAAATGTAGCCATGCCACCTCCGCCAGGTCCCGGTCGAAGGGGAAGGCCCAAGAAATGTTGGCTTGACGTTGTGAAGGATGACAAGCGTACCAATGGTCTTAAAACTGGGGATGCTGAAGATCGCACGAAGTGGAGTAGAAAGAGTAGGAAAGCGTATCCTGGGCGTCGGAGTGAACGCTCCAAACGCAACTGGTATTTAACGCTCGGATGATGATGTTGATACTTACCCGCAGGGGAGCTATGGAGAAGCCTTAGGTAAGTAGCCACATCTCGTACCTACCCGCCTCCGTGCCTGCCTTAGCCAGGCAGCACGGAGTTTAGATCGCTAGAGCTAAGACTCAAGCTCCAGGGGTGGAAGTGATAAATGGTAAATCGTCGGAAATAGCCTCAGTGAACCTGAAGCCCAGCTCTCATGTTGCCGCTCACCAATCTTGTACCCATTCAGGTAGTGGCGTGTCATCGTCTGCCTATTTTTCCATTGAAACGGGCAGACTCTATAGTCCTAGATCCCTGGTTCGAATAGCAATTTACCCCTATAGCCAAGTACCTTCTCTTTTTAATTTTCTACAATAGTCCTACACTGATCGATGTTTGTCCTTGGGTGCATTTTTATATGGCGAAGACAGGGGTAATCTTCGGTCAGTGTCACATCACATTTAGTTTCTATATATTAATGACATTTTTCTAGACTGCAAGAAGTACAGATATGACTACGTGTATCACACACAGATCGACGGGTGGCTGAAGCAGAACAACATCCCCGCAACGTGGCAAGAGGCCAGGCTGCGGTGCCACCTCGAAGGTCAGTTTAGCGTTTAAAATAACCATGATGTCAGACCAGTATTCTACAGTTTTAAACTCAGTCCAACTTGCTTGCAGACGTTACAATCATAAACTCTAGTGGAACGACTTATGGGGCGTTGATGACATAAGCGGCGAAATACACAAATGTCAAAAGTTGAATTGAAAATCGCGTCTTATTCAATGTCAAGAGATAGAATCACTCTTCGACCCATCTCTTGACATGGGTCGTTGTGAGCGCTGTGTGATCGAAAATGATGACGTGATTAGTGACGTTTTCGCTACGACTATAGAGACCCTGGTCGCCATGTAGAACGGCAGACGAAGCATTTTGGACGTTGTGAAATACTAAAGGAACGCGTCCTCAGTAGTCTCTAATCTAAACTTTCTTATCAACTACTACCAATAGCTGGATATTTTATTACGTAATATGTTTCTTAAGTCGTCTTAACTGTATTTTTGCCAGGCGCAGAACTAGCTTCACCGATAGATTATGCATTTTTAAACGTTTTAAAAGGCAAATCTCGAGTTGCAGCTTGGACTGGAGTACATTCATTGTTCTCTAAAGGCGACTACAAGTCGATTGAAGGTAATTTGTTGTTATTATTTTATAATTTAATAACGATATCTGTGGTTGCGCCTTTGATCAGTGCCGGCCTTGCTTATAGTGCAGGGTGTACAGCACACGTGAGCACTGGATCATACGGGGCGCCGAACGCAACTCTCTAAATGCATATACTTCGCTCACGGCGCGCGCTCTTTCAAAGACCCTACGCCTGTGTTGCGGTCGAAGCCGGGCGCAGCTCCTATACTCTATAGCCTCAGCCTTAGGCTAGATAATTAAAGATTATATTCGCGCATTGTCGCATTATTATTGTAAATCCTTTCTTCTTAAAAACTTCTACTTTTTGCTCGTATACCCTCAGAACAAGAATTCTTATCAATAGAAGTAAGGAAAAAAGAATGGTTCGTTAACATATATCTATCTCACTTCTCAGTATGGGATAACTTAAGAGTAAATGAAGCAACAATATCCTTCCAGTTGCTATTTTAGCACGGCTTATATGAGAATTATTGTTCTGAACGTGTATCTATTGCTTCCTGAAATGATTTAAAATTGCACCATTTTATCTCGAATTTCTTTTCTCTAGTGAAAATTTAACTGTATAGACTGGTAAACAAGTGCCTTTTGGACCAACTTTTTTCAGCAGTCTCCGAAAATTATAAATGAGGTGTCATTCGATTCGGAATGACATCTAGATGATTTTTGAAAAAAATGAAGTTCCGCTTGCAAAAATTGTAAGTTATTAACAATTAACTAAAAAAAGGGGGGGGGGGTTAGTTTTTTGCAAATATCTCAAAAAGTAATAAAGATTTTTCAAATTTGAAACCACACAACGAAAATTATTAATAATAAAATGAAATATAAACATTTTCTATTTTTTCCAATGGGGTTCTATTCTAAAGCCTTTCAAGAATTGCTCCAAGAAAGGAAAATAAAATAAAATTTATAGTTTAACAATTATCACACTTGCAATGTCCATGTTCAAGCCAAAAAAAAATATTAATTAACTATTGAATAACTAAATGAAAAATTGTTATACAAAAATTTTCAAGGAGATTATTGTTCATTCATCTATTCAGTTAGTGCCTGAATTATTTCAATTTTTTATTTTCATATTTAGTATGTTTAAATAATATTTATTCATTAAAGGGCCGATGTGGGTGTAGCTTGCGTAAGCCAGAGTACCCGTTTTCGGCCGTATTTTCATCCCTCTGGGAAAATTATAAATATTGATCTTACAGTTTCGGGACTTTTTTTAGGAAATTTCCTCCTATTTTCGAATCTTTTTTCAAATTTGAAAAATCTTTATTACTTTTTGAGAAATTTGCAAAAAACGAACCCCCCCCCCCTTTTTTTTGTTAATTGTTAATAACTTACAATTTTTGCAAGCGGAACTTCATTTTTTCAAAAATCGTCTAGATGCCATTCCGAATCGAATGACACCTCATTTATAATTTTCGGAGACTGCTGAAAAAAGTTGGTCCAAAAGGCACTTGTTTACCAGTCTAGTATACGTAATTATTCCATTTTGACTGCACGCCTGCTAGAAAGTGCCAGGGTATTTATTGCACACGGGCGCTACATGGGCTAAAGTCGCCTCTGCCTTTGACGGCCTAACTCTCTGGAACGAAGACGCTCTGGGTTCTTTAAACGAACTTTCTGCCATTTAATACGGCCTGCATCAAGATAGATAAGATAAACTTCTGCCATATAATTAGTAGAATAGAAGTGAAGTAAGATAGAAGCTTGATTAAGCAATAGTAAGAAAGCTATGTCAGAAAGTAAGTGCCTTTTGTATGTATAAAATAATAACGAAAATATGTAATAATATTAAGCAATTTGGAAAAATTATTGTAAAAATTTAGAAGCAACAAGAAATGTAATAGCACTAAGTAATTTAATAAACCTTTGAAAAGAAAAAAAAGAAGAAAAAGAAAAGAAACATATACCCCAAAAAAGTTCAGTTAGCGTTCACTCGGATAGAGGAAATTTAAAAAAAAAAACGGTTTTGGTATCGGCAACAAAGTAATCTAAAATTACTGATCTTGGGGATATATAGAAGATTTGTTTGTCTGATAGATGTTTAAAAAACATTAGCAGAGGTTTTATTTCATATATGAGATTAATTGCATTAAACACTATCTTGGTTTTAGGTGTCTCCATCCTCAGGATGCCGATAACCTGGGCCCCCGGCGAGCCGGACAACCACGAGGACAAGGAGCAGTGCATCATCATGCTGCCCAGCGGCACCTTCGCCGACGTCTGCTGCGACGAAATGTTCCCTTACTTCTGCTTCAGGAAGAAGTCCGCATCTGTTTCAGTCAACGTGGCTTGTGGAACTGTCGATAGTAGTAAGGGCAATAATGTATTATTCATTTAATATTCTACTATAAACAATACCTTACTTACTACCCATTTTTTGGATTTGAGGAAATCGCTGCTATATCTTCAGAGTCCAAGAACCAACAGAAATGAAATATGAGACCCCTTAAAAGTTGTATTAAATGCAACGCAAAAAGATTCATAAAAATCAGATTAGAAACAAAAAAGTTGTATACACCATAAATGACCATTACCATCACGTGACGAAACGTTCCCTTACTTGTGCTACAAGAATAAGTCGTTATTTAATATGGTCAACGTTTGTGGAAGTGTCGACATTAGTAAGTTTAACAATTTTATATTAAAAACTAGCTTCTGCCAGCAATTTTGTTTGCGTGGAATAGTTGAAAAAAAGTAAGTTAAATAAAACACCCCGATTTTGAAACATTCTTCATTAGTACTCCGCTCCTATTGGTCTTAGCGTGATGATATATTCTCGATAAATGGGCTATCTAACACTGAATGAATTTTTCGATCAGACTAGTAGTTCCTCAGATTAGCGCGTTCAAGCAAACAAACAAACTCTTCAGCTTTATACATCTTTAGCGTTTAGCCACAAGGCGACCAGGGTCATTGAAATATTGAGTATTTGTGAAGAACTTCTTTGACGCTAGTGAAACCAACATTAATTGTATACAACTGCACTGCTCGCCAGCGACGGTACATTCACAATGGGGATTTCCTTGAGCTGCCACGCTCAACTACGCAACGGTTCTCTAGAACATTTATTCCGCGTACAGCAATGATCTAGAGGGAACTTAGTGGTTTTCCCTTCGCACTTTGACATGGGGTTCTTTAAGAAGGGCGTTATAAAATTTCTCAGTGGTCGGCAACCCCTGCCTTAGAAGAAAAAAAAATTATCGACATTTTATCCAGTAGATTATTGCATAATTTACAGGAGATAACTGTTATAGTATGTACATATTAGGATTGGAAGGAAACACCAGTTTTTAACCGACTCGAAAAAAGGAAGAGGTTCTCAATTCGTCAGGATTTTTTTTTGCTTTTTTTTATGTATTATCGCCGATTACTCCGTAATTTATGATCCGATTTACGTGATTCTTTTTTTTTCAACGCGGAATAGCTTCTAAATGATCCCCTAAAAATTTTACATAGTTTGGCCCAGTAGTTTTCATTTTATGAACATTTTTCATGGAAATAATTTTCACTCCGTTCCATATGTACACCGATTACTCTGAGATTTATGATTCGATTTACGTGATTCTTTTTTTGTTCGACGCGGAATAGCTGCCATGTGGTCCCCTAAAAATTTGACATAGTTTGGGCCAGTACTTTTCATTTTACGATCATTTTTTTGTTCCCGGTTCTTGGGACCTATATTTTTTAAGAAGCGCGGCACCATTCGTAGTTCCACCCATACATAGCTAGACACTAAAAAGTAACATATAAAAAATAAAAACTTCGTTTAAAAAAACCGACTTCAAAAACTAAAAAACTAAAATGTATAAAATAACTTATTTCTTTTTACATTTTAGTTTTTTAGTTTTTGAAATCGGTTTTTTTAAACGAAGTTTTTATTTTTTATTTCACTTCACTTTCACTAAATTAACCACTAAACTCGTCACTGTCTACTATTAAACTTCTCTTCCAACTCTTACGTATCGCTCTTGTCGCTCCGCTGTCTTAAACTGAACTAAAACCGCCCTGTAGGCGCGCCTTACGCTGTTTGTACCCGAAAGAATCTTCTGAAATCCATAATTACGATCTTCTTTACGTTATTCTTTTATTTACAATCTATCCCTTTCTAAACATCTTTCTATCTCTGTCTTTTTTCTATCCGTACCTTCTATTCTAGAACTTTCGTTCAACATCTATCCTTTTCTAAAATGTATCCGACCCTATCTTTTCCTTCCAGAATCTTCTACCCTTTTCTAATAGTCTTGAGACCGGCTTACGCTGCCTGAAAATTCTACCCTCGGTCGCTACAATATTATGTAACATGAGTATGTGATGCAGTGGACTTATTACCTACTATGTAGACCATGTAGTATATAATATATCCTATGTGATTAAAGTCCTTGAAATAACAATCCAGGTACGAGAGTGTGTACCTGAAGAGTTTAAATACTAAAGCCAATAAGAAAAAAATCTAGTATCTCTCTGTTATTCACACTTCCATACTAATATTATAGATGTAAAAGTAGCTCTGTCAGTCTGTTACGTTTTGACAGAAAGACTATAGAAACCTTAAAAATAAAAATTGATTAGAAAAATAAAAATTGTAGGTTCCTTTCAGCATGATGTGACAACCTATAATTAAGTTTGCACTGAGACAAATAACTATATGTAATAATATAAACAAATGTATGTATTAGTGTAAGACTTGTTGGTTGTTCTCAATAAATTAAAAAAAAACCTTTTCGCTGAAAATTAGTTTATATTTATGTTATTTCAATATCCAAGATGGACATATTTGTTAATATAGCCGGGAGCGAATATCGCCTACATAAAAACTTATAATATTAGTAAAGACAAAAAAGTACATTTTTTTCCTCAATCAACGCTACTGGGATATTTTACAGGTTATGTATACGAAACTAGAACTGGTAGCTGCTACAAGTTCCACAACTATGTGCAGACCTGGAACCGGGCGTACATGACCTGCGAAGCCGAGGGGGCCCATCTGGCCATCATGGACACCGCACTCGAGACCCAGATCCTCCGGGAGATATTTTCAAAATACCCTTCAAGCAAGATCCATGGCCTGAGCCAGTACAAAGATGACGCTTTCGTCGGAATTCACGACTGGGGTGAGGCTGGATTATGGACAACTATTCATGGTAAATGTTTTTTTAAATATCAAACGGCAATTATCGAGAAAGTACTTGTCGAAGGGAAGCGTGCGGGAATTTTGCATTAACGCAAGCAAAGCCGCGGGCAAAAGCTAATATAACTATCAAACTAAAACTACGTTGTAACGGTTTTAAGCGTGGTAATTTGTTTGATTTTGGTTATTCCAACTTTTCGCCCACTTATCAGTTGCCGTGATCACGGAAGACGAAGATATCGAGTGTCAACGAGTATTGTTTTATTTAGCCTACCGCCAACTCGTTCCTTTTAATTATTTAGTTTAGTTTTGTTTGTGGATATTTTTTAATCTATGGGAGCCTAATCTAATTTACCGCCGCTTCGCTAAATGTTGTTTCTTGAAGAGAAGAAGCGGCGCAAGAAACTCTTCAGCAAACATGCCTAGCTCTAACAATTTTATATAATAATGTAATGGGTGAAAAATCGTTAAAACATGGTTTTATTATATATACAAGTCGCGTAAACTTAAGGAAATATCTTTCATAAATTAAGTTGTATATGTATTTTTAGAATAGGTAAATTATGTGACATAAATTCATGTATAGTTGAAAAGAACTAAAATTAAATACATACGGATAAAAAAAAACAGAAACTTTTATAACTATCAAAGTTGAACAGAGAAGTACAAAACAAGGCGACGAGCAGTGGTACTCTAAGCCTATTGATTACATAAGTAATTCACCATTAAACTTAAAACTATAAAAAGACTGAAATTTCAAATGGGCTTCCAGGGCCCGAAGAAGCGAAAAATAAGTCAGAGGAGTCTCGGGACTGATTTTGACGAAAAATCAAAGTGTGGTTATAAGATATTTGAAAATCAATTCACCTTGTAAAAAATCATATCGGCTAACTCTGAAAACAAATTTGAAAATTTCATCTGTACACAATAACCGTAAGAGCTACGTTATACAATGAAGAGATTATATAGAAAGAAAGAAAAATATTTATTTTTCTTATTGCGACATACAACACAAAATAGTAGTAACATCACAAAGTATAAATCTAATCATGCAGAAATTGTATGCCGCAATTTGGAAATGAGGTTGGCACTCGGCTTTTTGAACCGACTTCGAAAAAAGGAGGAGGTTCTCAATTCGTCGGGATCTTTTTTTTTTGTTTGTTGCTTTTTTTTATGTATGTTCGCCGATTACTCCGTAATTTATTATCCGATTTACGTGATTCTTTTTTTGTTCAACGCGGAATAGCTTCTAAATGGTCCCCTAAAAATTTGACATAGTTTGGCCCAGTAGTTTTCATTTTACGATTTTTTTTTGTTATGGACCTATATTTTTTAAGAAGCGCGGCACCATTCGTAGGTCCACCCATACATAGCTAGACACTAAAAAGTAACAAATAATAAAAAATAAAAAATAAAAAAAAACATTAAGACTTCAAGATATTTAAGATAATGTATTAATAAGTTATTTTATACATTTTAGTTTTTTAGTTTTTGAAGTCGGTTTTTTTAAACGAAGTTTTTATTTTTGCTGTGCCGAAACGTAGTCCGACACAGCGCTGGTTTTCAGTGCCCACCTTCAAAATCACATATAGCATGCAACCCGTGCTACACGATAAAGAAAGAAAAAACGTTTATTTGGTACACACAACGAGACAGATATGGATTTAATTGTACGGTGATGGATAATAAGTATTAAAAGTGTCGCGATGGTACCAAACAGGTGCAGTTCTGCATGTGCCAGGCAACAGGTGCCTGACGCTGGTTTTCAACTGCACCCTAGGACGGACGGATGTTGCACTGTTATTTATTAATATAATTAAATAAACAAATAGTTATAAAAAACGTATAAGTACCAAAGATTTAGATATAAAACACAAGAAACAAAACATGTAGGTTGTAATAATAAAAATTAAATAATGAGTATAAAGAAAAAATACCTATCCTAAGAAAAGTAAAAATAAAAGTATAATTGTTACAACCTAGACGACGACAAAAGCAAATTCACACCTGCATACCTCTAAAAACACGTTTATTACCTTTCGACATTTGGACTTCTTTTGTTTACTTATTTATTGGCATGCGTTTACTAATTATTCTAGAGAACAGTCCATTGTTTTATTGTACTCGTTTATGGCGGTTGCGGTCGACCCATTAGCCAGGTGTTTCGGATTATAATACGGGGACATTGCATTTGTGCAGTATAAAACGATGACCTGATGGAGGGGGGAGTCAGTCGAGTGAGAATCACGAGTCGAGCGAGAACCACAAGCGAAGCAAGACGTGTGTACTACAATCGGGAATCTAATAAGTGACGGAATTTGCGCGTTTTATTAAATCACGACCTTCTGCATTACATTTGGACTTGTTGCGTTCGGTTATATTTGTACCTGTGTTATACGTGTTTGTATAGTTCTAATAAACTCTATAGTAATTCCAACGGCATTTTAATTTGAGTCTCGCGACTCGTAACAATACATAATCATTAATCATACTAAATATTTACGATTTATTTAAACCTAATAACTAATCTAGAACATTTTCGTGAGATGCATTACCAAAAGCGATATCTGTTTCCTGTATTGGTAAATTATATCACGTACGTGGAATAGTCACATTAGTAACCTCCACGAAGCAATAAATGAATCCACGTATGTGACGTAACTTTGTTTCAGCATTTGCCAAATGTGTCACCTACCCAATTTTGTTCTAGGACAATCTGTAGATCATCTGATGGACACTGGAGTAGTAAGTTGGGTGAGTGGGCAGCCGAACAACTCCACCTTGAACGGGTTGGGCCAATCATGTGGCAGCATTATAAGGGACGGCCGCTTAAACGACAACTGGTGCCACATTCCTGCCGCCTTCATCTGCGAAAAGGCCCCCGACAGCCTCGAAAAGGAGGATTACTACTGACCATTCAGTAGTAATCCTGAAAAAAAAAAAAAAAAAAAAAAAAAAAAAAAAAAAAAAACTGACAAAATCTTCTTTACCGCGTCCATACGCGGTAAAGAAGATTTTGTCAGAAGCAACACAATCCTTTCATGTTCCGTCAATTATATCTAACACTTAATTTTATATAAATACCCACGATTATGAAACATTCTTCATTGTTGCTCCGCTCCTATTGGTGTTAGCGTGATGATATAAAGCCTATAGCCTTTCTCAATAAATGGACTATCTAACACTGAAATAGTTTTTCAAATCAGATCAGTAGGTCATGAGATAAGCGCGTTCAACCAAACGAAAAACAAACTCTTCAGCTTTATATATTACTATAAGATACAGAATCTATGTTCATTTTAAGTATATGAATCAAATTGGTTTTATAATTAAAGATATACGTTTTTCATGAAAGCCAAGCCCTCCCTACCAGCCGTGTGCTATACCTTGTCCACCAGCATTTATGTAAGCCTGCCCAGTACATTGCTCATCTCTGTACATGTTTAATCCGCTTTGATGGACACCGGGCTTTAAATGCGCTTACCTATTTCAATAGGTATATGATAAATAGATATATAATTTCCGGGCAGGATTCAAACCCGAATCATTTGAGATACAAGGTTGGCACGCGTTAACCATTGAGCTACCGTGACTACGTGGCAATGTCCATACATAATAACGAATATAAGTTCTGTTGGTTTCGATCACACGTAGTTTGATAATGTTATCTCATTTCTGCCACACACTTCCGGTAATGTCATGAGAATATATTTACCATTATTAAAAGAACTTCTGATGCTAACTACAAGTTTATATTTGCGTCTCTTGATATACCAGCTGACAGAACGTTGTTTATTGTATTAAATATCTGCAGTTCTCACTTAAGTCACGGTGTGACTGTAAAAATGTTTAATTATCGATTTGTCTGGCTATTGACAATTTGTAAAATGAACCTTCAGGGATTAAAGAGAGAAAGAAAGAAAAATATTTGTTGTCGCAAATAAATGCACACACATAGGAAACAAGGATTTTTACTAATAAACACATACACTTTAAGAAATTAACGTACATAACACTCACTGCAATGAGGCTGGAAAGTCAGCATTTTCCTGTGTCAGGATCTAACAGCGCTGTTTCTCAGTTCCAGCCTCCATCAAACCGGAATCAAGCCAAAAAACCTACTATTTACCTTCATGTATGTAATTTTAAAACAATGTTGAATACTCTTACTTGTATTACAAAAAATTGCCAAAAAATATTGTCTTCCAATCTACAAATATAATAAAAAAACTTTATATATAAAAATGAATGTTTATTTGTACGTCCTTTGTAGAATCGTAAACTCTACATTTGATCATGTGATGATATTTAGCAAAGTTGTTGTGCATGAGCCAGAGAAGGTTTCTGAGTTGGTTCACTATTGGACCCGGAAGGTGGCGCTGCTGTCGGCATATCGATTGAAGCTTTTCCGGGCAGGACGACGTCTGTCGGGACAGCTAGTGCTAAATAAATCAAATCTCTTATAAGCATTTATCGTATACTAGCTGTTCACATCTACATATCAGCTGATCACGACGCCAACTTGAACAAACCGAGTAGAAAATGATTAAAGCACTTATATCGCTATTAAAAAATAGGGGTTGGTGGAAGAAGGGTGAAAAATTAGGATTATAAGATAAGAAATTTTGACAAAAAAATAAAATAGAATATTTAGGGGTATGAGAAATAGACGTTGGCCAATTCTCAGACCTACCCGATATGCACACAAAATTTCATAAAGTTGATTCAGCCGTTTCAGAAGAGTTTGGTAACAAATACCGCGACACAAGAATTTTATATATTACATAGAAATGTTAAAAAGAGAAACTTTCGTTTATTAAGCTAAACTTCGTTCGCGTTGTCATGGCGGCGTTTGTTAATTGTAATTCATTAACGGCTGCACTAAAAAAAGGCGACCGCAACAATTCACGATACTTTAGTATCTTCACCTTAAAAACAAGCTCTGTATTGAGATTCATTTAAATTCGTTCAGCAGTTTTCACGTGATGCTCTCAAACAACCGAAGAAATGTAAAAAATATATTGTCGGGATCTGATGGGTCTTCCATTATCTAAGAAACTTGACCAGATCGTTGAAATAGTCATCTTGATGGTATGCGTATATGCCAGATACACTACTCTACACTTGATATTGCGCTTTCAGTCACACCATCGATTTTTTTGATTTTATTGCAGGAGTTCAGCAGACAGGCAGACGGCCCACTTGATGGAAAGCGGTTACCATCGCCTATGGACACCTGCAACACCAAAGGTGCTACAAATGCGCTGCTGTTCTCTTAAAGGAGACTGGAACCTGGTCACCAGTGCCGGAACACAACACAAGGTTGTTATGGCGGCATACTCTAGACCAGGGATGGTAGCTATCCAGTCGGGCAAATGCCGTACCACCTGGCTGTGGGTTGTTTTGTCGTCTCTTACGGCAGGCCGCCCGGCCGCAGGAAATTATATTCTTTCTCCATTCCTGCACGAATGTTCCTAATGTTTCAAAAACAATTCGTGTTCAAGCTGTATATTGTTTAGCAATGTAATTAATACTTTCTTTCTGATTTAGCTTGATGTAGCTTTCGGGGTTGAGACTTTGGGGACATGGGGACGTGAGGCTTATCAACTTCATCAAGGCCTTTCAAGGCGATTGAAAGAAGTCTCGCGTGACCAAAGGGCTGGCCTATATTTAGGGCAACGAACAAGCGTTGCCATACGAGGGAATGCGGCCAGCATTTTGGGAACGCTTCCCACCGACAGCGATTTTGACTACATCTTCTACTTGTAAATATGTTTATAGTAGTCTTTAATTTTATAGTTTAGTTTAAATATACTTTTATTTAAAAAATAATAAGTAAAAAGTTCTAAAACAAAACCTTTCTCATTTATAATAGAGTTTTAATAGGTTTCGCCTAACTTTGCATTCGCACTAACACATAAACAGGACACGGGGGAAAACCACAACTGATAAAAATAAATAATACTTCATAAATAAGTTAACATGATAAAACTTAATACCATTTGTGGTCCTAAATTCGAAGCACATTGTCAATTTGGGCATCCAAAAATGAGTTTTCAAATATTACTTTCAATAACTTTGTGCCTCACTGCAGCTATAGGTAAAAGTTTTCTTTACTATTTATATCAACAAGTGGTCGAAATTCGACCATATTTAATTAAAATTAGGTACTAGTTTCAACATTATTGAGGTTCTGTTGTCTAAGACTATACTTCTATAATCACAGATTTCACCAAGGCTAAAATTAAGGCTGCTAATTTGACTTTAACAATAAACAAAAATACATGGTAGTGTATGTAATGTTTTTTTTGTATTGATTTAATTTATTTTTATGCATAATTTAAAAAATATATATTTGTGCACTCCGCCTATATAAACTAAAGTGTGCGAAATTTCATACTCCTCCGTCCGCGCAATTTTCTTAAAAAGGGGAACAAAGTCTTTGCTTCACGTAGTCATATAATGATAAACTATTAAAATGTGAAAAGCAGAATTATTTCTAATATATTACAAGATTATTGGAACTCATATTATTGGCAGATCAGCAAGAATACTCGTTTATAGCTTGTTTCTTTCTTTATGACTGTTCTAGATTGCAAGAAGTACAGATATGACTACGTGTATTACCCACAGATCGAGGGGTGGCTGAAGCAGAACAACTTCCCCGCCACGTGGCGCGAGGCCAGGCTGCAGTGCCATCTCGAAGGTCAATCCGTCAATCACAATAACCATAATACCAGTCTAGTATACCATCATCACCCACTGAGTAGTTTCTAATAAACTTCCTGTCACTTGATAAACGGTTCTATTGTCGTCGCTTCATCAATAACCTTATATCTTATGACGTACTACATTTCGTTATGTGTTTTTTATGTCATTGTACTTATATTATTTACAGGCGCAGAACTAGCTTCACCACTAAACTATGAATTTTTAAAGGTCTTAAAAACCAAATCTCACGTTCCTACCTGGACTGGAATACATTCTTTGTTCTCTAAAGGCAACTACAACTCCATTGAAGGTAATTTAATAAATAATCCTACCAGGAATGAAGGAAGAATACAATTTCTTGCGGTCAGACGGCCTGACATAAGAGGCAACAAAAACACCCCACAGCCATATGATACAGTGTTTGCCCGTCTGGATAGCTACCACCCCTAATCTAGGGCATGCTGCCATAAGTATCCCATTAGAGAGCGGCAGCACTCACTCGTGCAATAAAAAAATTCATAACGACTTCTGTTGTAGAGCAGATTGAACTTTTGCAATGTTAGTTCGCTGGAATACAGAGGCCCCGGGTTCAATTGCTGGTAGGGTAAATTCCTTAAACGAACTTTCCGTTATTTACTATACTCTGGATGTCTGGGATTTATAACAAAATATTCCTTTGTATCCCCTTGAAAGGGGATCTTTGAAAGTTGCACCCGTGACTGAAAAATTGAGAGGAAGAAGATTAAGTTGGTGGGCATATGATGAGGAAGGAGGAAAGATGGATGGGTACAAATGTAATGGTAGACCAAAAAAATGGATGGAATATATGTGAAGGAGGATATGGTGATTGTGCGGTGACAGAAGAAGTATGTTAGAATAGAGAAGTGGGGAAGGAAAAGATATATTGTGCCAACCCCAATTAATTGTAATAATATAACCTACTCAGCTTGTATAGAAAGTTTTATTTCATATTTAAACTAGATTTAATTAAACACTAACTTGGTTCTAAGGGGTTCCCATCTTAAGGATGCCGATAAGCTGGGCCCCTGGCGAGCCGGACAATAATGAGAACAAGGAGCAGTGCATAGTCATAATGCCCAATGGCACCTTCGCCGACGTCTGCTGTGATGAAATGTTCCCTTACTTCTGCTACAAGAAGAAATTCACATTTAACATGGTCAACGCTTGTGGGAGTGTCGACCCCAGTAAGTTTAACTATATTAAAGAGTAGGAACACTATCATGTTCGACACTGAAACCAGCCGGAAGGCGACCAGGGTCAATAAAATATTCTTTCAGATTGTGGAACAAAAATTAAAATTCTAAACAAACTTGCGACACTGCATCCATTAGACTATAGCAAAATTTTGAGGAAGCGATTGTAATAGCTTGCTGGTGTACATAATTGTGTGAATATGTAATAATTCATTATTTACTTAATATATTACTTACTTATACTCCATATATCTACTACTTTACAAAGTATATGTATGGAGAACATCCGTGCAGGAACGGAGAAAGAATACAATTTCCTGCGGCTGAGCGACTTGTCGCGATAAAACAACCCATAGCCACGTGGTAAGGTATTTGCATATAAAATTCAAATTCAAAAGTTTTTATTCAAGATTAAGTTCCACTGGAGAACACTTTTTGAAGGTCATACATATAAGTTAAAATTTAATTTTACTTCCTATTCTATGTACACCCGCTTCGCAACGTGTTATTGCTGTTAAGGAGAAGAAGCGGCAACAAACTCCCCAGCAACACGTCTAGCTGAAAAATATATTTCACATCATAATTATTTTTATATATTATTGTCTCAAACCTGCCAAGTCGTCCTGGACCAGCGTGGCGGGTATACTATCCGTTCCGCCTATAATAGGAGGCCCAAGCCCAGCAGGGGGATATTTGTGGGTTGATATTATATATCTCAGGCTTTTTTTAGATACATATAGAAGTTGTATTAAAATTACTTTTCAAATGATTTACACATAGCATGTGAGATCAAATACTTATCCATGGAATCTCAGCCCAGGTACGAGGATGTCCATGTGAAGCAACTTTAAATATCAGTACCATTAGAAAAATTGCAAGTCCGTGTGTCAAATGTCAATGTCACTCTGTCTACCTGTTAAGCTTTTACGGAAAACTTATTGCACCGTTTTTACTGAAATTCGGTTTATAAGCAGCTTAAATACCGAGGGCGGATATAGAATCCTTTTCACCCCAGTATATGGTAAAGATTTCGGGGTAAAATTAAGTAAATTTTCTAGTGCCTAGAGAAATACTTTTAATATTGTTACATACCGACAAAGAAAGGCGCACACCTGCCCGTCGTAAAACGCCGTTTATTGCCTCTTTGATTTAGGGATTCTTTTGTTTACTTTGTGTTTACAATGTTAATCCAGAAAAACATGCTATTGTTATTGAACTTGTTTTATGTTCGTCGAAGCTTGCCAGGTGTGCAAGATTAAGTCGGCAAACGCGATCCTTTGTTCTATTATACCGTTTAGTATAAAGCAATGCCCGAACGGAGGGGTGGGGCAATCAAGCGACGACTACGATACGAGTAAGACGTGTGTAGTACTTTCGATTAGCCATATAGTGGCGGACTTTGCACGTGTTGAATTGCATTGAATCGTACACTGTGAACTGGTTGCATCCAGTTTTATTTGTACTTCTTTTATTCGTGCTTGTACAGTTCTAATAAAGTCTATGGTAATTCCAACGGCATTTATTTTATTTCGAGTCATGTAGCTCGTAACAATATTAATACGGTTAATAAGAAATATATTTTGTTCCTGAATTAACGATTCTGGACCGCTTTATAGGTTATGTGTACGAAACTAGGACTGGTAGCTGCTACAAGTTCCACAACCATGTGCAGACCTGGAATCGGGCTTTCATGACGTGCGAAGCCGAGGGGGCCTATCTGGCCATCATGGACACCGCGGTCGAGACACAGGTCCTCAAAGAAATATTTTCAAAATACCCTACAAGCGAGATCTATGGCCTGAGCCAGTACAAAGATGACGCTTTCGTTGGAATTCATGACTGGGATGAGGCTGGTTTGTGGACTACTATCCATGGTAAGTGTTTATGAGTAACAAAAAGATATTATCGAAAAAGTATTTGTCATATTTATTCGGTAGATGGCGTTACAGGTATTCTGAAATAAAAATTAAGTTTGACATTTCAAGTTTCCTAACGACGCGGCCAGTCCTTCAACAATGTCTTCAAAAATTTACAATAACGCAAGCAGAAGCTAGTTAACTATAAAAAATAATTATTTTCTGATGCCTATCTTATTTTTATTGCAGGAGTTCGTCAGACAAACCCACTTGATGGAAAGCGGTCACCATCGTCTACGGACATTTGCAACACCAAAGGTGTATATAGTCATGGCATCGCGCGGACTACCTCACTGTCATGGGCGATATAAACCAAATGCCCTTTATAGACAGGAACGACTTGTTCCCCGTGCTATATCACCGCCCTTTACCCTCGGCGAAAATCACCCGAGAACAGCTCTGTACACACCGAAATCCACTAGACGTAGCATATGCCATGAGTGAAGTATACTCAGGCATATACTCGTCCAAACATCAAGCTCGTTCCCTGGAACTCAAACGGTATTCGCGAGGGCGCATACCCACAGACCTTGCCAATACTATTTATCTAACTCACACGCAGTCTGAGAAAGAGCGCCTAATAAAACTAGGCTGTGCCAAAGGCGAAGGGTCATACGTTCAAACGATACACGAGGCTCAGGGTCTTACCTTCGAGACAGTGGTGATCGTGAGGTCCAATTCCAACAAGATGGACCTGTATGTCGTGGCAATTTCGCGGCACACTGGTAAATATATTTACTACACAGCCGTGTGCGAAGAGGACGCTACCGCCACCTTCGTCCTCAAAGCGGAGAAAGTCACAGCCGATGAGATCAGGGATTATAATATAAAAATGGCGATACGCATGGGAGACAAGACGGTGGTCCAACGTCTAATGGAGGGTCAATAATCCCCCTCCTAAACCATCTATCATCACTAACACCAACTAAAAATGTTTCATGTCACGACAATTAAATAATACATTATAACACCACACAAAGTCACAAACACACAATCAAAAACAACAAAACTTATACACTTACTCACACCAACGCGCAATACCACTGCATTGCATCACACGCACAATTCACAAACAAACCAAGACACACAAAGAGCCTAAAAATTTATAACCTAGGGACAGAAAGAAAAAACAACATACATGTCACTAGTTAAGATAATATATATAGGTATAGACATAAGGCACACACTGCACATGCACTTTCTCATAACACCAGTATGTAACAGATACACTCTACATTAGTATAAGTTAAGTATTAAAATTAGAAAAAAAATATATAAGTTATTCTTAAAGTACAAGTAAGTACACAACACAACATAAAAATCGCAAAATTTATGTCACACATAATAACACATAAACAATAAGCGTGTATGAATTAAAAAAACTCTAACAATAATTAAGTTGTAAAAAGGGTACGGAACTAGAGTCCGTAGATTAGTTAATTAAAAATAAAAAAACACCAAAGGCGCTAAAAATGCGCTGCTGCTCTGTTAAGGGAGACTGGAACCTGGTCACTAATGCCGGAACACAACTCAAGGTTGTTATGGCGACATACTTTAGACCAGGGGTGGTTGCCATCCAGTCAGTCAAGTATCTTCAAGTATAATGATAATTTATGGTATTTTAAGACCGTTCTTATATAACCATTATGATCGTTTCTAACTTTATGTTGTGCGGTCCCTCAACCACTGGAAAGGAGAGGACAAAATGCCATGCAGGATAGTAAGTGGGGTTCTAATTGTTACAGGACAATCTGTAGATCAGCTAATGGACACTAGAGTGATAAGTTGGGCCAGTGGACAGCCGAACAACGCCACCTTGAACGGGTTGGGCCAATCATGTGGCAGCATTATAAGGGACGGCCGCTTAAACGACATCTGGTGCCACATTCCTGCCGCCTTCATCTGCGAAAAGGCCCCCGACAGCCTCGAAAAGGAGGAAGATGACTACTAGATTAATGTGATACAGGCTGCTATTCAAATTTTACGAAATGGGTGGGCGGAATCGATAGGGTGCTGGTATACTTACACTTTCTGCAATACCTGTGCTCCGGAGTTTTGGTGGTGAAAGGTCGCGACTAGTAACAAGAACAGTAAGGTTAGCTTCAGACCAAGAACCGATTGGTAACCATTTACTATTTATTTTACATACACGAACAGTTACGACGAGTCTCGGGTACGAAACATCTGTTTGGTTAATAGTTTAGTGGACGACTAGCAATTACTGCTACTTTAATATGTCAATGAATCAATGATAATATTTTAATTCAATGATTTAAAATAAATAATTGCATTTATGTAAACATTAAAATATATAATTCGTCTTTATTGGACGCCATTTTGAATATTTTCACGGTTACTCTTGTAGAGTATGTGAATATGTTTTGTTGTGTTTATTCTTAACTTATTGATGACTTACGCTGTATTTTGGTTCTTTTTCTGATGATTACTGACTTTCTTTTGGACTTTGAAAGGATTGTTCAACTTTGAATCCATGATATAAGTGCAATGTTAGTGAGAAATAAATGAGGTTTCGTATATTTAAAAAAAAACAAAAACTCCGGACCCTAGGGGGTGTAGTAGGGGTAAGTATGTCAACCCCCGCCCCCTCCACCACCACTATTTATAGATTATACTATATTACATACATTAATCCATTTTTTAGTACTTGTATTAAATAAATCAGTTTTATAATTAAAGGTCTAGTAATTTTTTTCATTACGACTTAGCATAGCAACACTCCTGCGGTAAATACATGAGTGTATTTAGAGATGTGTGGGTAAGGAAGTAAAATGGCTCACATGGCCTTTGATCATCGAGCCTGGACCCCAGACAGTTTTGAATCGTTGAATTTTTTGTTGCAACTTGCATTTACGTTTTTTTTCAAATTTATTATCCAATATACTTACATTCATATACATATATTAGAAACACATTTGAACTGTGGCACAGAAAGCTCGTGGGTTTATTCGCGCCGCAGGGAGTCAGTCGTGTACACAATATTGTTGTATCACAAATAGGGGCAGAGGCGAGTAATTGTTATCATCATTCTAGTGTTTAGTCCTGATTTGATAATAAAAGCGGGGTTATTATCATTCTAGTATATGGGTTTCATTTTAGTCCCGGGTCTGCACATGTGAGATGTGATCCTGATGGTCCGCTTTGGGAACTTTGTCGGTTTTATGAATATTTTCGTGTTGACAGCAACTGACGTTCCGGCGGTCGACCTCGTAGGCAAGTAGCGCCATCTCTTGGCGTATTCGAGATTGTTTTTGAAGTGAATCTTCTATATAGACTTCCCCCCCCCCCCCATATGTTAAAATAAAAAATGAATTCATTATAAAAAATAAAAACTTCGTTTAAAAAAACCGACTTCAAAAACTAAAAAACTAAAATGTATAAAATAACTTATTTCTAAAGCTATTAAATATTAATATATTAATATTGTGTACGCGCAAAGTCCGTCACTATTAGATCTCCGATTGTACACACGTCACGCCTTGATCGTAGTTGTCGCTGAACTGCCCCCTCCCTCAATCAGCCCATCGTTTTATACTGTACAAATGCAATGTTCCCTTATCGTAGCCGATATAATCCGAAACACCTGGCTAATGAGTCAGCCGCAAGCGGCCATAAATGAGTACAATAAAACAATGGACTGTTCTCTAGAAACGTATGCAAAGAAATAAGTAAACAAAAGATGACGATCGTAAAAGAATTACAATTAGTTCAAATGCCGACAGGTAATAAAATGTGGTTTTTTTCAGATATGCAGGTGGATTTTGTTTTTGTCGGGACCTGAGTTGTAACAATATGGTATAAGGCTATGTAGTCATTAATAAATGATTTATATTTTCCTGATATTTCTTGATTTTTTGAAAATTTTCTTTCTAATTGCCGAAACTGTGCTATTGCCAAGGGTTTTGATTCTCCTATTTCTTCTTTGAAATTTGGTTTAATAGGGATGCGAACTTCATATTTGCCATCTTCTTTTCTTGTTGTTGTCTTTCTGTAGAAGTCTATGCAATGCTGGTCTTCTTGCGTTAGTGATGATTCTTCTGACATGTCTTCCATCTTCCAAAACGTTGCTAATTGTTACATTGCATTGCATAGTTTGCGGGTATCCTAGCAGAATCCAACTGAGGCCAGTTTGTTGTGCGATTCGATCGATTCGATCTAGAATTATGCTGGAATGCACATCTGCTCCTAGAAGAATGTCTATAGGACGACTTATCTTAAACTCGCTGTCTACTGACTCCAGGCCTTCCAGATGTGACTAATCCGGTTTTGAAAATATTTTGGCAGGTAAGTTCTTAATTAATGTTTTCATAATGACTACATCGGTGTTTAATTTTTATGGGTGATTTCCCTTTACAGTTGTTTTCCTTTTCTCGGATACCTGACACAATACTCGTAGTGTTGTGTGCTTAGTATTGTGTGATTATTTATAACGGTGCCGCATTTTCAGTTATTAAAGAAACTTGGCTTCCCTGGTCTATAAGTGCCCTTAGTTTAATGTAAGTATTAGTGTCGTCATTAGTTTGTGCTTCAAAAATTACTGTTGCTAAGAGAATTTCAGGTGTGTTATCTTATTTGCAATACATGTAGATAAACCTGTTTTTTCGATCTTTGATTTTGATGATAATATGTTGTTTTTGTTATTGAATAATTCGTGTTAAATCGAATTATGACACTCATTGCAACGAGGACAACGTTTTGCTGATAAGAAAATTCTTCCGATATGACTTTACAAGCAGTTTTCACATGTCGTATTTTTCCATGTTAATTAATTTAATGTTGTCTGGCATGTTTAAAAACTTAGGTTCACTGTTTTCAATTGGTTCTATCTCCCATTTCTGTATGGGTTCGAGATTCAAAAACTTGTTTTCTAAAAAGTTCATAAATTCAGTTAAAGTCGGCAATTCTTGTGGAGACTCCTGTGACTCCTTAAAGTCACTGAAATTTTGACTATCTAACTTTTTGGAGATGATGTGTACTGTTACGAGTTGCAGGACTCGAATTAAAATGCCGTTGGAACTACTATCGAATTTATTAGAACTATACAAACACGTATAACACAGGTACAAATATAACTAAACACAATTAGTTCAAATTTAATACGCGATTCAAGAACACGCGCAAAGTCCGTCACTATATAGGTTATTGAATGTACACAAGTCTTGCCCGTATCGTAATCGTCGCTTGACTACCTCACCCCTCCATTCGGGCATTGTTTTATACTAAACTATACAATACAACACTCGACCGCATGGACTGAATTTTCCAAGAAAACGTAATCCTGGGGCCATAAACGAGTACAATAACAATAGGATGTTTTTCTAATTACAAATATTAAACACAAATTAAACAAAAGAAGTCCAAACGCGGGAAAGGTAATAAACTCACCTGCAGTTTATTACCTTTCACTTCATTGCATTCACTTTTGTCGCCATGTACTATAAGCGGATCCCACGAATTGGTATCTACCCCTAAATTATGAATTGCATGAATACATTCTGCTATAGTGTCATGCAATTTTTGATCTCTAATGCTGTTTGTTTCTGTATAGAGGGCTGATTTAAAAGTACTTCAGTTTGTTTCGTAAAGAGCAACTGTGTGTTGTTATAGCGCTTTGTTAGTATTTCCCATGCAGTTTCATAATTATCTGTTGACATAATGCAGATGGTAGACGAGGC
Source organism: Dendrolimus pini (assembly GCA_949752895.1). Classification (NCBI taxonomy): domain Eukaryota; kingdom Metazoa; phylum Arthropoda; class Insecta; order Lepidoptera; family Lasiocampidae; genus Dendrolimus; species Dendrolimus pini. The sequence continues at coordinate 22,122,880 of OX457136.1, forward strand.
GTTCAGCTTCACCTCGGACGACACTGCGTGAAAATGGAGGCTTCCAGTTGTGCTGTTGATGCTAATTTTTCGAAAATACTTCTCTTATTAGTTTTATAAGAACATTCGTAGTTAGTAGATTCCTTCTCGTATTCCGAATTAGACCCTTGCAGGATGTTGTCTATTTTTAAATTCAAGGAGTCTATTTCCTTCCAGCGACACTGCAGGTTGTTGAGCTCGTCTTCTAATTTCCATTTAGTTTCTATTTCTTCAACCTGAATACTCCTTGTGAGACGTCTAAAGGCTCTAAAATTAGTGCGCTGCGAGTAAAATTCGAAAACCCACAAATCCTCGTGAAAGAGAATCGTTTCATACTTGGAATGCTGCGTGAGGCTATTCAAATCAAACAACACCCAAATTTCAATAGAGATGATGGTTGGCAAGTACCCCCTATTTGGGATCCGATCATCAAAACTGTTAAGACCCAAACCCAGCAAAAACCAACTGCCAGACCTCAAGACACTGTGAACACATTCTGCGTGCAACGGAACACAAACCAACTTGACTGATAAACTCTTTTATTTTTCCTTCCACCCATTTTAATATTATATAAAATATATTTAGAACTAGGCATGTTTGCTGAAGAGTTTCTTGCGCCGCTTCTTCTCTTCAAGCCACAACATGTTGTGAAGCGGTGGTAAATAAGATTAGGCTCCCATAGAGTTAATAATAACCATGAACAAAATTAAAACTAAATAATTAAAATGAACAAGTTGGCGGTAGGCTAAATAAAACTTTAACAATACTCGTTGACATTTGTCATCTTTGTCTTCCGTGGTCACGGCAACTGAAAAGGGGCCGAAACGTCGGAGTAACCAAAATCAAATTAATTACCGCGCTTAAAACCGTTAAAACGCAGTTTTATTTATTATATATTACTTATTCTACTATCTGACGTACAGACAGACATAAACTTCTCTTTATTATTACTACCAAGTAAATACCTAAAAGAAATTGTCTTGCCTCTACTCTGTTATTTAATTATAATATCTTCCAAAATAAAATTCACCACCAAATTCACGTGCTTCCGACGCATAGGCGGTAGGGGAGCTGAACCGCGGTCCCGGCAGTCGAAAGTGGACCGCGAGCGTCGAAGCAGACCTTCGTTCTCGTGACACATGGTCAAGAGTGGCGACCTTTAATAAACTAATAACAACTTCAAAATAAAATAAAGACCTTTTTAAAACAGGATAGCATAGTTCACGCAGTCTCTACTTTAGGTTCCCCACGCACTTCGGGTACAATCTTCCATTGGGTTAAGTTGTTTCAGTACGGGTTACCAGGATCTTCAGATCTGGCCGTGAGTATTACGGACCCCTTGGTCCCCCTCCTTGATTGGTCTTTCCAATCAAATCACGTATTTATAACCATAGAAATCCGGGTGTACCCGATACCCTAAAACTGGATGGCAAACCTCTTGCTATATCTATATCACCTTTTATGGGAATTGAAGGTCTATTCCCGGCTTTGAACTCCCATAGTGTAGCTCATATCTCCGCAACCGTGACCGTTTCGCTTGATATAGGAAACGGCAGCGAGGGCGATAGCACTCACGCGAGCAAACCGCATTTGCAATCTTTGCAAAAAGGGAAATTAATCGAAATTTTATCAATCAATCAATCAATATCTTTATTTGCAAGAATGTAGTTTTTCAGTTCACTTTTCATTTTCTGTCAATTCTATGTTACAAGCCTTAATCCGTTTTCTTTTTTCACATGGCCTTTAATCCTCGCGCCTGGAGCCCACTCAGTTTTGAATTTTTTGTTGCAACTTGCTTGGGTTATATGAAAATTTTCGTGTTGACAGCAACTGACGTTTCGGCGTTCGACTCGTAGGTAGATGGCGCCGTCTCTTGACGTATTCCTATATTATTATCTAGCTGATGAAGTTTAGTATATAGAATATAAAAAACATTAATTTCTGTAAATACAGTGATAAAGTAAACCGCAAGCAAATTATGTAAAAACTGATGTAAAACAGCGAACGGAAAACATATACATCTGACCGGATAGTAGCTAAGATTTTATTATTTATTGATGTTTGTACGCAATATAGATGTCTGCCGTGATCAATATGAGTTTTTAAGACTATAATAAATAAAATATATCAATGGCAGACATGGTCAAATGGATTTAAAGGTCGTCAAAAATCGATACCTGTCTTACCCAAGCGCTCGCCGCGTCCACCACTTTGAGCTTAGTGAGTCCCCGTACCATGCACGGTAGGTATAGGGGCCTCAATGTACAAAACCTCAGCTCTGGTCAAATACATACAAGTAGCCGTTCACTGGCTCTTAGACCATATGGAATAGAATGGAATGTTATGGAATGGTTTAACACGACAAAAGAAAGAATGTTTATTATAGATCTAAACACCCTGCCTAGTAAGCCGCTCGACTATGATCCGCTCCGCTCCTCTTTTCTCCTCTCCTCTTTGGGCAAAACTGGGCTTTAGTTTTGATATTCTATTCCTTAATAATTAATAACATTTCCATGGTATAGATAAGTATCTAATATCTATACCAGTGTAGTGGATGCACTTACCACGTTTAGTCATAGATAATTTTATATTATAATATTTGCTTGAAATGTACCACGATCCTGGTTACCACACGCTCAGGCTTGCAACTCAATTATTTGCTTACATTTATAGTATTTCAATTTATTTCTATTGAAAGCTTTTGTAATAAATAAAACTTGTATTTTAACCTAATTCTCATTCGTAAACAAAAGCCGGTCAAGTTCAAGGTCAGCCTTTTGGCATTTGACTTTTGACGTTTGACAAGTGCTATCGTATGAAATACATAGCAACAACATTCTTTTAATCTACGGTATGTTTTCCATTCATGTTTACATCATAATTTCTAATCATAAAACAAATTACATATAAATATCTATTTCAATTTCCTTATTTATTTAATTTGTTACTCAATTTATTCTATTTTGTTACTCAATGCCTATATGCCTATGTTAGCCAGGACGTAAGGTTTTGACCAACCAATAAGAGACGTGTATAAAAGTCGCTCTCATTGGTGGGAAAAAATGAAAGGAGACACCGTTTTTGAATTGAGTTAGGAAGAGACCATTTTGTACGACAAAAAAATTACTTACAAAAAAGTGAAAAATAAAAGCCAGTTTAAGTTTGAAGTTATATTTAATCAAGAACATTACATCACAACAATAATATCATAGCACACTCTTCACCGGTGGCATATTTTTTTGTCGCCGTTGTAATTCAGTTAGTCTTCTTGGCAACGCAAACGAAGATTCACTGACTCAGCTAATCTAAAATCCTCACATTGATAAGAAAGCGAAGTAAATAAAAGAACATTTGGCAAAAGCAGTTTTAGAGGTCCAATAAAATCAGTCCGCGTTCAAGAACACGCCGCAACAAATAATATTTTACGACATAAATATCTCATGAATGGTTCATTCAAGTCACGTAATATGACTGCAATTCGTATCAAGCTTTGGATTGTCCATTGATTTTACGCGATTAAATACAGCGCCCGAGGGTACACTCCATACTGCTACAAGTCGCGAGACTCGAATTAAAATGCCGTTACTATAAAGAGCTGCTACCGAATTACTATAGAGTTTATTAGAACTATACAAACACGTATAACACAGGTACAAATATAACCGAACACAACAAGTCCAAACGTAATGCAGAAGGTCGTAATTTAATAAACCCGCAAAACCCGTCACTTATTAGATTCCTGGTTATAGTACACACGTGTCCCTTCGCTCGTGGTTCTCGCTCGACTCCTCGCCTCTCAGTCGGGGCATTGCTTTATACTGCACAGATGCAATATGTACGACCGGCAGCGTGGACTGAATTTCCTAGAATCAGTTTGTACTTTAAATCCAAAACACCTGGCTAATGAGTCGACCGCAACGGCCATAAACGAGTACAATACAATAATGGGCTCTTTTCTTATTAAAATTTTTAAACACAAAGTAAACAAAAGAAGTCCAAATGCCGAAAGGTAATAAAATGTGTTTTTACAGATATGATAGGTGTGAATTTGTTTTTATCGGCGTCTAGACGCCTAGGTCGTAGCAATACGTACAAAGTATGTTGATGAGATACTTATAAAAAAAAGAGAAATGAATTGATACTAAGCCTATTTGAAACGGTGCTTATGTGTTTTAATTTAGATAAATCAACCAAAGTGATCTGTACATTCTCTTTGCACCATCCCGACCCAGGGAAAGGGTTCTTGCCTACCGCATGGTGCAATAAGCGCACTGTCACTGAACAGTAACCCTTCATTCAAATTCACTTGCACGAGGAAATCTGGCAGCACGAGTGTAAACAAATCACTTCTTTCACCGGACGCTTCTTTCGTTGGCCATTACCGAGCGGAATCGAAAGGACGGCCAGCTCGCCTGCTCACTTCTCGCAGGCTTGGATATTAAACAGCCTTCCAAAGTTCTATTGCACCTCCACCTGATAGTAGATAGTTGAGTGTTTAAAAATAATAAACATATTATTTTTAAGCACTCAAATTATTAGATGAACTTCAATTATTATGAAATCTGTTATTAGGCACAAACGAGCTCGATGCAAGTATAAGAGCAACATGTAAACACACATTTCCTGTGACACTCTTACAAAAGTAGTTTTAAAATTATTTCGGCACCGTGAGAAGCGGCAAACTGCGGAAATGGCTGAATATACAATGTGGTATAGGATTCAGAGCGTGTTCTCGCCACGTGTAATGTGACATATCCAAAAAATAGGCAGTGTTCTAAAAAGGCCTTTTCTATATACATATTTATTCTGGAACGACTTGCAACAAAAATTAATTGATTTGAAACTTATATATTCATCAACTGTATGTACTATTAAGAAGTAAACTTGTTGTTCATTCATTCATTCATTCATTCATTGTTTTGAACAGAATGAGGTTTGATAAATTATTGACCGATTAAAAAAAAAGAGGTTCTAGGAATTGTAAATATATCTTAGACGTTTTTTGAATCTATTTAAATTTTTACTAGCCATTTTGGCAAAAAGGAATCACATTCTCCATCTGTTTGTCTATCACAAAGAGTTACGTAAAATAAAGAAATAATAATAATAAACTCTCAGTCGTATGACGGTACATCAGAATTTTTTCATTATCTGTAGGCGGAACTTAATGAATACAAACAGAAGAATTTTATATATAAAGATACTAGTATCTTTTCCCGCGGCAGGAACCGTATATTTTTCCGATACAATAAAATACACGCTGCTCTAGACTATACTCTATCTCTGTGCCAAATTTCATCCACATTTGTTCAGCCCTACTGGCATCGTTGAGCAACAAAAGTTTTAGCCAATACATTTTTTTAGCTAGCTTTTTGTGAGAGCCTGTAACATATAATATTAGGCTAGTTGTTACACCAGCGCCGGCCGCAGGCAAACTCAAAAAATGCAACTGCCACCGAAGCAAGAAAATGAAAAGAACTCTTCTGTCTGCTTTCTTCTCCCAGAACTCGGATTTCACTATTCATATATTTTCTAGATTCAAGCGAACAAATCGAAATATATTTTTGGGCTCTAGTAGCTCAAGCGTTATTGTAGATATTTTAGCAGGCATTTTTGTCTCCCGTAAATGTTGACGCCGTAGGCAGTTACCATTACCTTACCATCTCAAGCCGCCCCAGGATACACTATTTCTTCCACATTATACTCAGCTGAAAGATTCGCGTTGACGCCACAAGTATTTATTATACAAGTAGGTATAATAAAATTATTTAAAAAAAATCTATATCAGCAATTGCAAAAGCAAAATTATTGTCTGTTCTAAGAAAGCGATAAATTTTGACGTGATATCGAGCGGAAATTTTAATTGTAACTCTTTCTGTGGAACAGCGAGTTTAACCTCCGTCCCAGAGCGGGTGTCGCGGGGTCACTTGGGGACTGGGGAGTCCCCACCTTACCCTGCGACACCCGCTTCGTGTCGCATGACCACACTGCCCCAGCGAAGACTCTAAACCACTTTTTTATATCATATTCAATTCACTTTTGCAGCCCAAAAACGCCCTCCTCTTAGAAGGAACACTTCGAGTTCTGTCAAGAAAGCATCAGCAAATCTGCGACAGACGCCTATACATTCTACGCAATTATGTCAAAATATTTTACTGTGCAGGCTGTAAGGTTTTGGAATACATTACCGATGAGTATCACAAGTGCAAAGTCCTTAATTTATATATATATATATATATATATATATATATATATATATATATATATATATATATTATAAACAACTCTACGGACTCGAGTTCCGGACCCTTTTTTACAACTTCATTTCTAGATTTCCTTTTTTTTTAATTTAACACGCTTAATAGTTATTTTGGTTCGTGTGTGTGTGAACTTAATTTAGTGATTTTTGTGTTGAGGTGTATGTGTCCTACGAATAACTTATTATATTCATTTATTCTATTTTTAACCGACTTCGAAAAAAGGAGGAGGTTCTCAATTCGTCGGGATCTTTTTTTTTTAATGTATGTTCGCCGATTACTCTGAGTTTTATGATTCGATTTACGTGATTCTTTTTTTGTTCGACGCGGAATAGCTGCCATGTGGTCCCCTAAAAATTTGACATAGTTTGGCCCAGTAGTTTTCATTTTACGAAAATTTTTTTGTTCCCGGTTCTTGGGACCTATATTTTTTAAGAAGCGCGGCACCATTCGTAGGTCCACCCATACATAGCTAGACACTAAAAAGTAACAAATAAAATTTAAAAACTTCGTTTAAAAAAACCGACTTCAAAAACTAAAAAACTAAAATGTATAAAATAACTTCTAAAGCTATTATTATTAATATATATTATCTAAAACATCTTGAAGTCGGTGCAAAGCAAAACATAAAAATTACTATATTTTGAAAATTACTAAGCACCGACTTTAAGATGTTTTAGATAATATATATTAATAATAATAGCTTTAGAAATAAGTTATTTTATACATTTTAATTTTTTAGTTTTTGAAGTCGGTTTTTTTAATTAATACTAATGTAGAATGTACTTATACTAATGTAGAGTGTATCTGTTACATGCTGGTGTTGTGAAGAAGTGCGTGTGCAGTGTGGGCCTTATGTCTATGCTTATATTATTATCCTAACTATAGTAGAATTATTTTCTCGGTGCAGTTTGGGTCATAAATCAAACTCGACCTCAGCCCGGCTAGGGCGGTGAGCATGTTGCGCGGGCGCAACGCCATTATCGATAAAAACTCATTCTTATCAAAGAAAGATTATCATTCTTATAAAAATCATTATTATCTTTTTTGCTGTTAATTTTAAACTTAGATATAAGTATTTATATTTATTTTTAATATAACTTGTTACATTCTAAACTTTTGTACTTATAGTTTTTTAATACATAGATACCTAATTAATAATTTATTTTAAATCATTATTATTCTTATTTTAATAAATACGTTGTTTTATCTATTTTTTTCTTTCATTTATATCACTAACCCATAAAATGGCAAAACTAAATACACTATCAATAACGCTTATCGACAACAATAATGCGTATCACTATACCTGCCCATAAGGCCGTGAGTGGAAGAGAGAGCGAAATACTCGCTTCTCCGCTCCGATTATTTATAACCCAAACTGCACGGAGAAAATAATTCTACTATAGTGCCATGTATGTTGTTTTTCCTTTCTGTGCCTGGGTTATTAATTTTTAGGCTCTTTGTGTGTCTTGGTTTGTTTGTTACAAACAAACCTTAATCTATATTTAAAATGATTAGAGTTTAATACATTTTGGTAGATGCCTATAGAGCCTAGGAGCCATACACAACACGCTACTTAGCAGAGTTCTTCGACTCCAAGGATATATTTTTCTAGGAGCTTGGCGTTCGCTTTTAAAACTATTAAATAAATGTATATAGTTCGCTGGCTGATAGCTGATGTTATACGGAGTAGGCTACTTTTTTTAGGTTTCCGCAAAAAAAGTCGCGGCCAAAGCTAGTCAATATATATGCTATAAATGCGAAAGATCAGATTGATGTTTATTGCTCAATCACTCCGGATCAGCTGAACAGAGCTGGCTGAAATTTGGCACAGATATAGATTATAGTTAGCACGATGGCTATTTTTATCTTGGCAAAATGTACGATTCCCATGGGATAACATTAACGCAAGTGCAGCCACGGGTGAAAGCTACTAGGACCATAAAAATGCAATAAAAGAAATAAAATCTCAATTCCACAGTTGAAGCCATCGAATGACGTTCATAAAAGGGAACTACTCGTCCACCTGCCTCGGAGCTGGTGGTAATGAGTTTTTACGGTAGTGGTTATCGTACCGATTCCGCGGATTTTCTTACAGCTTTTGAATTTCAATCGGCAAGCCGGCGATGATAGTGTTGCCAGGTTACAGGTCAGTTTTATTATTAAACAAAATATTATTTAAAACTGACCGCCAGCTCATTCTTACAAGACTTTTATGCTACAGTTTTCGTCACTATATAATAAAGAAGAAAAAAATATATTTAGAACAAGATACACAAAGTCTTACATGATAATATATCTAACAATTAAATGTATTGTCCTAAAAAGGCTCGCAGCATAATGCTAGTTTCGCAACCAGCGCTGATCTTCCGCTAGTTCCTCTAAGTGATACCACGGCTCCACAAAGTAAATTAAAAACGATAAACATTAGTTATAAAATTTGCAATTATAAGTCTATAAATATTGTTGTAATTACAAATAAAAGAAAACGAACAAAATAAAAAAACAAATGACAAAAGTGACGAACAAGACAGAAATAATAAATTCGTAATGGTTTGTTATAGCGTACCAATCGTGGTCAAAAAGTTTTTTTAAATTTTTTCGGAACTAAAAGGCAGACTGCAGTATAATAATATCAGCCCATAAATGTCCCACTGCTGAGCTCGGGCCTCCCTTTATATGGGGGAACGGACAGTATACCCGCCACGCTTGTCCAAGGCGGCTTGGCGGGTTTGACACATCGGTTATCTCGATGTGCAGGTTGCATCACGATGTTTTCTTTCGCCGTTGTTAGCACGTTGTAATTGTAACAATATGCACATTAGGATCGAACCCGCGTCCTTTAAGTTTGGGACGTGAGCGCTAAACATTACGCTACCACGACTTATTATTTATAATTTTCTAATTTTTACTCGCAGGTGTCCGTCTATTCGTCCGTCCGTTTAAGGAGTTAATTCCAAAAAATTGTGTATAAACTGTCGACGAGCGTCGCGGGTACACTCGTACATAAATACAGTCCGTTCACCACAATATGGGCTGTGCGGGCGCGATGCGATGCCGGGAAAGCAAAGGGACTTTGAAGAAGAAACAAGGAAGGACTTACCTCGCCACCAGTCCGCCGCCACACTGTACTCGTGCCCCGGGGTTCACACACTCACTAGGATTATGGTTTAATGTGCATTAATTTAATATATATATAATATATTGCGGTGACAGCACTGACAGTCACTGAACGTTTTCTTATTTGCGCATTCTTCATTTAAAAGTATATTCTATTCTTGATGGCGAGGATGGGGAGGAAGAATTTATAAGGTGTTCCTCGGCGCAACCAGGCTGTACTATTGAGATATTTTTAACGTAAATTTTGTAAGCTGGCAACCTCTTTCACGGTCCAGCGACGCATTCAGCCAAACGATTTCCTGTATAACTTCGCGGCTACCCTGCTAATAATGCACTCGATTTCAAACCCCCAATCCCCCTCCCCCCCCTTGATCCCCTCCACCTTGGAATCGTGCCTCGGACACCGCTCCGGAATTGGTTCCGCAATTGAAATCGGATGTTGGAATGAGTTCTATTGACCATATCGTCCGCCATTGCTGGTGCCGCTGCACACGATTTTGAAAAGCGCCAAAAGTGGTACTTCTGCTATGAAGGTTTAAATTGAAATGAAATGGTTATTTCTATGAAACATGGATATATATGAAGGTAAGAACATGTCTCGCCATTTTCTTGAAACTAATATACCTAGTTTAAAATAGTTGCAAGTCGTGGTAGCGTAATGGCTAGCGCACGCGTCCTGGACTCAAAGGTCGCGGGTTCGATCTTGGCCGGAACGCATGCACCACTTAGGCTGTTTTCTGACCTAATTTGCATATTGTTACAATTACCACGTGCTAAAAACGGTGAAGGAAAACATCGTGTGCACATCGAAATAACCGATGTGTCAAACCTGCCAAGCCGCCTTGGACAAACGTGGCGGGTATACTGTCCGTTCTCCCCTATAGTGGGAGGACGTTGCGCTCACAACTTCATTCGCGTAAGATTGAAAAGTATTGTTATTATTTTATCAATGTCTTTATCCTACTAATATTATAAACGCGAAAGTTTGTAAGTATCGATGTAGTTTTGTTACTCTTACACGCAAAAATTACTGAATGCATTTTGGTGAAACTTTACAATAACATAGCTTACACATCAGAATAACACGTAGGCTATCATTTATAAAGATATACTTAGTGTGAATTATCCAAAATGAAACGATGTTCCATCACCTCGCGAGTGAAACCGCGGGCGCAGCTAGTACACTATAGTTATTTGTGTAAAATCAGTATCTCTTTTATTAGCTGTAGCGTGAAAGGGTAACAAAAAACCCCTACATCACAAACTTTCTCATCAATACTAATTAAATTGAAGTGTCTGTTTGTACTCGTAATGTCAAAATAACAGCTTAGTAAAACTAAATGCATACATACATAACTTCACGCCAGGTCCCTTACGGGGTAGGCACGAACAACAGAGCGCCATTTAGGCTTATTCTTACACACCTCACTTGCTTCTTTGACATTCATAGCTTTTGTCATGCACGCTCGTCTGTTCTTAAGGCTCCTGACCTCACCTTCTGCTAGTACACGATCAATTTGATCATGGAAGGTGTGTCGTGGCCTTCCGCGACCTCTGCATCCATCCACTTTTGCATTGTATATCTGTTTAGTCATTCTTCCATCATTCATTCTCTCCACATGCCCGAACCATCGGAGCATTCCTTTCCTTACCTTCACCCCGACACTCTCTTTCAACTAAATGCATATCATATTAAATACGTTTTACGTAATAAAATATATATACATATATTTGCCAGGTGGTAGTATATTTGCCCGACTGGATACCTACCTACCACCCCTGGTCTAGAGTATGCCGCCATAACAATCTGGAGTTGTGTTCCAGCCCTAGTGGCCAGCTTCCAGTATCCCTTGAGACAGCAGCAGCGCATTTGCAGTACCTTTGATGTTGCAAATGACCATAGGATGGTAACCACTTTCCATCAAGTAGCCTTTCTGCTGAACTCACGCAACAAATTTATTTTTTTTAAAGTAATAAAAATTAAAAACTTCGTTTAAAAAAACCGACTACCAAAACGAAAAAACTAAAATGTATAAAATAACTTATTTCTTAAGCTATTATTATTAATATATATTATCTAAAACATCTTAAAGTCGGTGCTTAGTAATTTTCAAAATATAGTAATTTTTATGTTTTACTTTGCACCGACTTCAAGATGTTTTAGATAATATATATTAATAATAATAGCTTAAGAAATAAGTTATTTTATACATTTTAGATTTTTCGTTTTTGAAGTCGGTTTTTTTAAACGATGTTTTAAAATTTTATTTGTTACTTTTTAGTGTCTAGCTATGTATGGGTGGACCTACAAATGGTGCCGCGCTTCTTAAAAAATATAGGTCCCAAGAACCGGGAACAAAAAAATGTTCGAAAATGAAAACTACTGGGCCAAACTATGTCAAATTTTTAGGGCACCACATGGCAGCTATTCCGCGTCGAACAAGAAAAGAATCACGTAAATCGAATCATAAATCTCAGAGTAATCGGTGTACATATGGAACGGAGTGAAAATTATTTCCATGAAAAATGTTCATAAAATGAAAACTACTGGGCTAAACTATGTAAAATTTTTAGGGTACCAATTGGAAGCTATTCCGCGTCGAACAAAAAAAGAATCACGTAAATCGGATCATAAATCACGGAGTTATCGGCGAACATACATAAAAAAAAGCAACAAAAAAAAAAGATCCCGACGAATTGAGAACCTCCTCCTTTTTTCGAAGTCGGTTAAAAAGCTCTATTTTGACATTACAAACAGACACTTTCTATTTTATTTATTCTATAGGTACATGTATTCTTATCATGGCTCAGTAGAAACAGGCAACGAAAGAATCCCTTATACAAATTCAGGGATTCGCAGCTTCTCGGCGAAGGATACAAAAGGAGGCAAGTGAATCTCTCATAACGTCGGCCAGTATTTCATCTGCTTTCTCGGCCGCAATATTACCTTATACCTGGCGAAAATGGAAAACTCCCAAGCACCGATAGGGCTTGCAACGACGCCTTGCATACTCTGATTATTTCACGAATTTCCATGGCTTGAGATGATGTCCATCGCCTCATTTACCTGTGCAGGAACGGAGAAAGAATACAATTTCCCGCGTTGGGGCGGCCTGTCGTAAGAGGCGACAAAACTACCCACAGCTAGGTGGGGACTAACCTTTTAGTCGTCATTTATGTTAAGAAATTAGCTGACCCGGTGAACTTCCTTCTGCCTATTTTCTGAATTCCTAAAAGACTTTGTTCCATGACACAAAAACGGACAAGTGGAAAAACGAATGGCAACGGACAAGTGGAAAAACGAATCGCAACGGAAAAGTGGAAAATCTTCAACTAACAAGTGACAAAATGAATCGCAACAAAATTTTAATTCACAGTTTTACGGACAGATTCTTAATGTACTTGTCCAATTTGAAAACCTGCCCGTAAAACTTCAAGTTAGTCTGTTTAGCCATCTGCTTTTAGCGATCGCGCGATTTAGCACTTAAGGCTAGTATTAGTTTTTATAAAGAACCAACTATGCGCCTGCGATAACGTCCGCGTGGGCGAACCCGACAAAAAGAAAAGTCTAAGTTATGACATCAGCTACCAGCCTGTGAAAATCCCATCAAAATTGGTCCAGCCTTTTCAAAGATTTGCCAGAACATCCAGACAGACAAAAAAATGTTTTTTGATATAAGTACGGTACATACTTTCATAACTATTAACTAAATGCATTAGTAAAACCTGTTACTCTGACATGATAAACAGATATTTTAATTGTGTTGATTTCTATACATATGAACCGTGTCCCATCACTACGGCGTGGGCCATATTGGTGGGGCGAATGCGGGCGACATAAGGCGCCGACGGCAAATTGGGTTCCGCACGCAACATGCAAGCACTATGCATTTTCATAAACTTCAAATTAGCCCCGTGCAATGCACTCGCGGATTTTCATTAGCGATCCGTGTAAGCCACGCAACATCGTGTGCCTCGGGTACACAGTGTGCTCACAAATTGTAATACTAACTAAGAACACTGTTATAAATCGTGTACTCTGTCTGTGGATCGTTGAGTGCTACAGTCATTTCTTTCTGTAGCTAATCGGTACAAATACAGATGGAATAAAAATGTATCTCACATAATAATGTATGCCAAAAATCATACAAATATATAAGCAAGCTATAAAAGATTTTTTCATTGTTATTTAATTAATTAGACGGTGGAATATTTTTCTGCGAAACCCTAAAAGTGGTGTGTGTTTTTCACAACTCAAAGTAAAATTTAAAAAGTACATATAATATTAGGAAGTGGCCGAAACGTCGGAATAATAAAAATCAAATAAGTTTCCGTGCTTAAAACCGTTAAAAAGGAGTTTTATTATGAAAAAAATATTTTAACCTAATTCTTTATAATGATTTTGTCGCTTCAATATACATAATTCGAGACGATCTTAACTAATTCATTTTTGACGTCTTTGATTGTGCAAAGATATCCGTCGTTTTTTTCTATTTTTGACCACTTATCTAGAAAATATTTTCCCAAATACAGTACACAAGTTTATACATCGTTCTGTTTGAGGTGTTTTCACCTTTTCTGTAAGGAATACCCTGTGATATAATTATGGTCTGTCGCAGGAAGGTATTTCGGCCGCGATGTCGTCGCCTGTCACCGGCTGCATCTGGTAGCCCCGTTACCTGCTCACGTGTGGGGAGTCACGAAAAAATTAAATTACTTTTCCCTGCATTTCATCATTAATCCTCGCCGTTGATAACAATAAGGAAAGCCTTCGTATGATATATTTAAAGCCTTTACAATTTGCGGGAGGCAGATTAACGTAACAAGAAAATTTATACCAGGAAATTCCCAAAATGCAATTTATTTTTAATTTTTGTCAGTCTTCAGTCAGTCTGTCAGATTCCTGGTATGGTAAATTGAGGAAAGGAATTTTCTCCGTTATTTACTATAATAGTGTGGGTGTCTGAGATCGGTCTCAAAGTAGTTTCTTGTATATAACTCAGTATTTGTATATCTGTGCAGGAACGGAGAAAGAATACAATTTTCTGCGGCCGGGCGGCCTGTCGTAGGAGCGACAAAACAACCCACAGCCAGGTGGTAGGGTATTTGCCCGACTGGATGGCTACCACCTCTGATCTAAAGTATGTCACCATAACCAGCTTGAGTTGTGTTCCGGCATTAGTGAAATAAATAAAAAACACACGCGTAACTTGCTTAATTTGGGGATATATGTACAATATATGTGTTTGTCTGCCAATTATTATTGTTATGTATTACGATTTTATTTATAAAATATACAAAAACGGAAAACTAACTTCAATTGTAGAAAGGAAGAAAAGAAACATTTTAAAGAAAAATAAGAGTTCCTAAAAAATAAATAATCAGGGAATAAAAATACAAGCATTACTTTTTTTGGAAACAGCTCAAATTCGTAATGAAATTGACCAAGTCGGCCAAATTATATAATATTGGCTAAATTGCTCATATTGGCAAATAATTAAACATTAGTATTTAGTAGTTGGAGTAATGTAATGTGTGTATTTTCAAAAAAAAAAATATGTATATCTTGAAAACTGTATAAAAAGTATCCCATGGCTTTCGCAATCTTAAAACTAAATACACACCGAAAATCGGCCAAATTAGTTCAGTATTTTTTCCGTGAAAGCATAACAAACAGATAGAGTTACCTTCACATTTATTATATTAAATGTGTATATATTAATGTAACGTAAAAACGATGTCGTGTAACTGCCATAAGCCCACCACCTATTCGATGTAATTAGCATACATTTGAATGGCGCCATTCGCGTGTCACTGCTGCTCTAATTACTTCAGCGGTGGCCCGCCATCTGATGGGCCACTACATTGAAAAATATATACCAGGGGTAAAAGGCTATTTGTGACAGCATTGACATGATGCCCTGTTTGTCCTGTTTACAAGAAAAATGTTTTGTTTTAATTAGAATACTTTAAATATGTATATGTTAAAAATGAGAAAAATCATTCCGTATAACATTAATACAGAAAAGAGAACATTTTCGAATTGAAACATCTTTAGAATCGTTATGATTTGAAATTCGACGAACTCGACGAAACACATAAATCTAGTGGACTAAGTCTGCGAGAGAATGAGATATGAGATTTATATTGTGCAGCACAGATTAGAGAGTCAATAAGACCGATGATTAAAGATAGGTCCAACTTGGACCGGAATAAAACGGATAATAATATATTTTAGACTGAAACAGTGAAAAATTAAATTAATACTTAACAAGTTTATTATGAATTATATGTTGAGGGATGTAGGCTAAAGGAATTATTAATAAACGTTAGAGAAAAATTATTTGTGAGTATAATCTCTGAAGATTCACTCCTACTGCGTGTGAACTAAAGACGTTAGTTATCAAAATAGTTCGGGAATAAACAATGTGTGTGTTTGTGTCCCGATTTTTATATTATTATTATTGGAATCGTCGCCACAAAGGGCATTTTTCCCATGAAAGTAATCTCTCACATGAACCAAGGGTTGTGCCCATTAATCCGCGCCGATGGCGCCAGTGGCAGAGTGCAGACCGGCGCAACGCCGGCGGGCGACAGGTCGTCAAGCGCGGGCTCATCAATAATGACAAAAATAAATCTTTTTCAATTACATCGCCGGGGGCTTACCATTGTGCCTCTCTCAAAATGACATTGTATGCATTACTACTTAACGTTTGAACGATACGTTTTGTGATTTTGCTTTCATTCACTTGACCAAACTAGTTTAAAAGACAGAAAGAAAAATATTTGATTTAGGACAAAAACTAAGTTAATATAAATAGAAACAAGATAAGTCCAAAATTGGACCCAGTCTCAGCATAATGAGAACGAACAAGGACCAGCGGTTTTCGTCCGTCTGGGACCATAAAGTGGAGTCGGTGGACAATATAACACACAAACAACAACAATACAATATATAACAGTTTGGTAAAGGTAAATGAATTGCAAACTAAAAAAAATAATATATTTAGTAAAGCAATAATTTAAATAACACAAAGTCAGATCGGGGGAGCGATATTGATTAAAAGATTAATTGACTTATTCTAAGCTTAATATTTATGCGTCTAGGCAGGTCTAATGCACGCTGCAGACTATCTAGGCCATGCATCCTCCCGCAGTCACATCGTACCATCCCCGGCCACCTGTGTGGGCTCTAACATCCGTTTGACCGGGAATGGGCAGTGTCAGCATTCAGGTTCTTGTAATGATAACGCGGCCCGGGGCACGATGCATAACTACATACATATATAAAATAATTGTAGCAACACACCCAACGAAACAAGTAATATAACCAAATTATAATAAATAAATACCTAAAGTCATAGAGCACTTGTGTCATATCTAAGATCGGATTTTGCGTTTTGATGAGATGCTGTCTACCCGAAGCTTCTTCTGAATGCTGCCGTAATGTGTTGATCCATTGCTCGTTGTATAGCACATTGCCTACACTTTAACATTCTTCTTTTCTCTACATCCTCATTAAATCCACAATGTACGCTTATCACGTAGTTTCTTATCATACCAGTATAAAATTCGGGCGAAGACAGAATGAAAATGGCCTCGTTGGCGGATAATGGGCGCTGTCATGTCCACGAGTGAGGGCCTCCCTCGCGTGATGACTAATGGGGCGGCGAAGTGGTTTCCCCACAAATTGCGGCACGTAGCGCGCCCGACCTAATACGGAGTATGATTGAGAATGTACCCAATAACATGTGTAATATACCTGCCCTGATCAAATTCTTCACCCACCATTAGCATTTTGGAATACAGTTTTATACTTGCGTTTGTGTTACCTTGAGTTGTGTTCCGACATTATTGGCTATGTTTCAATCTTCCTTTAGAGAGCAGTAGCGCATTTGTAACGCCTTTGGTGTTCTAACATCTATAGGCGATGGTAAGCACTTTCCATCTGGTGGATCGTCTGCCTGTCTGCTAAACGCATGTAATAAAAAAACGAACAGAGATAGTGTTTGCATATTTCAATTTTGCCTATTTATACCCAACTTGCAGGTTTTTCGACCCAAACATAGATGGAGTTAATTTAAATACAATAATTTTAAAATGCCTGAAACTGTTGCCGTTGTTTGTCTACGCGGCGCACATGTCTCTATAGGTAGGTAGATAGATAACACTTTATTGTTCACCGAAATCAACAAATGAGACAACAAAATGCATAATTACAATACTTCTTGGCAAAACAACAGGTGGCCTTATAGCTAAAAGCGACGTATTCCAGGCAACCTAGCTTTAAAAAAAATCTTAACTAATCTGGCGATGTAGGTGGAGCAGAATAGGACTGTACAATTTAAATATACATACTTCGTCGCCAGCCGGTCGCAGTCCACTGCTGGATGCAGGCCTTAAGACGGCGCCACTCATCCCTGTCCTCTGATTTCCTCATCCAGCGCCTACCGGCGACCTTGCATCGGCCATTATTGGTCCTGCGGCAGACGTGACCGGCCCACTGCCACTTCAACTTGCTCAATTTGCGAGCTATGTCGGTTACCTTGGTACCTTGGTCGGCTACGGATATCCTCATTTCCGTCCTGACCTACGGGGCCGAGACATGGACACTGACGGCAGGATTGGTCCACATGTTCCAAGTCGCTCGTCGGGTTATGGAGCGAGCTATGTTGGGTGTTTCTCTTATGGATACATACTTACACTAATTTAATCTGATTTGTAACAGTATTTCTAAAGGATTTCCGAAATGTAGGTAATGATTTGGCGCCTCTGACCGTAAGAGACACATAATTATATACTATAGTATAGGTCTGTACCTATAGAGGTCTATACCTCTGTACAGTATAGGTACTACTCCGTAAAATATAAAGCGCTTCGTTTTAAATTTATAACCGATCAGTTTGTTGGCAGCCTAACAGTGCAATGCCCGTTGACGTAGCGGCTCAAATGAGCCGTGTTATTGCGATGGGACGCGGCATCGATCCCGAGCGGACGCCACCTGCTGCCAAACTAAACTCACTTTCATATATATATATATTACACCTATGTACTGACAATATTGGACAACTTTTTTATATACAAGAGGCATCAATGACCTAACCTTCTTCTCGACAAACTAAAACTGGCTGTACTACGAGCTGGATGCCGTTTGCATAATCGTAAAACACTCGCTCCATCAGCGTATCGCACTGTGTAATGTCAACATTCACCACTCGACCGCCTGTGTACTGCCTACAATAATATCTCAATAATATCAATTAAGCACATCAAGAAGTTTCACACTCTTTGTTAATTATTAAGGTAACTGACTTCATTATTTATTTATTTTGTTTTCTCTAAATTATTATATACTCGACGCCTATATATAATGCATGTTATGTTCGCATCAAGAAGACCATTCAGTATTCTCTGTGTTCTAGTTTTGTTTAAAAGTACGTAAGGCCAGTATGCGAACCAAACAACAAAAAAAACCTTCTACCTTGACGCCGGTCCCTAATCCCCCGAAAAACGACCTTTTTGAATAAAAATATGTTAATTATTAAGTGATATTAGAATAAGAAAAATACAATTAATATTTATTTAGTACTTAAAAATAACTGTGGAATTATTAAATAAACACCTGAACAGCTTTTATTATGATAAATGTGAAAAATTAACTTCTGTTTCACACGTAGGTAAATAAGTGAATTTTAATTAAATCTTAATTACATCTTTTACTAAAATTATTGTTTACTTAAAATTTAATTAATCATTTACTTATTAATCCGAATACTATCAAACACTTTACGGACTTTATGGAGATTGTTATTATTACAGCAACAACTCCATTAGTTCTTATAAAACCCTTGCTGGTCCCAGGTGAAAGAACAGCGCTGGCGCCAAGTCTTGGTCCAATGTAAGGACTTACATCTGGCTAATTTTAGTTTTTTATTTCTTGAACAAAATATTCCTCTCTTTCTTTGTTTCTGAAATCAAT
Source organism: Dendrolimus pini (assembly GCA_949752895.1). Classification (NCBI taxonomy): domain Eukaryota; kingdom Metazoa; phylum Arthropoda; class Insecta; order Lepidoptera; family Lasiocampidae; genus Dendrolimus; species Dendrolimus pini. The sequence continues at coordinate 22,142,257 of OX457136.1, forward strand.
TTCCGTAGCCTTACAAATAAAAAATAGAGTATATTTTTGTTTGAAAGAAAAATCTATTGTTTCTCTTGACACGTATGTTTGGAAAGGTTGGATGCGGGACGACCCGTTACGGCTGATTTAAGCGCCTCCAAGTAGAAGAACGTAGTTAGTGCCAGGTTTGGGAAAATCAGTGTGCTAAGTTGGTCCCAAGTTGAATGCACAAGATTTCTAACAGAACCTAGCCACTAATGCCGGAATACAACTCAAGGTTGTTATGGCGGCATACTCTAGACTAGGGGTGGTAGCTATCCCTACGGGTAAATACCCTACCACCTGGCTGTGGGTTGTTTTGTCACCTCTTACGACAGGCCGTCCGGTCTATACGATATGCCGCTTAAAACATTCTTAGGCTCTAAAACATTTTTAGTTTTATCTTAAATTTTCACCACGACTAGTAAGAAAGAAAGAGAAATAAATATTTCTAATAGCGACACACAACACAAAATAATACTAATATAACAAAGTATAGATACAATTATTCAGAAATTGTATGCCGCATTTGGAAATGAGGTTGGCACTCAGCAGTTTGCTGTGCCGAAACGGAGTCCGACACTGCGCTGGTCTCCAGTGCCCACCTCCTAAATCACATATGGCACGCGACCCGTGCTAAGCATTAAATAAACAAATAATTGTAAAAACGTATAAGTACCAAAGATCTAAATATAAAACACAAGAAACATAAGAATGTAGGTTTTAATAATAAAGTAATACTGAGTATAATGAAAAAATTTATATCCTAAGAAAAAAAAAACGTAATATATAATCACATTAAACATTTACAATTTATTTAAGCCTAATATCGGTATAATATTTATATATACATATAACATAGAAAGGAATATGCATGGGTGTGATGACACACATACCCATACGGCTATGTAAGTATAACACTAATATACTCATATCGATTGGTGTGCATCCTTCCCATTTCCCGTCCGTTTTTATTGTATAGAGCCAGTCCGCGTCGCGCGTCGGCACTCCGCAGTGCCCATACATGTACCGATTTAAACATTAAAATATTACGAGAGTACATCCGTCTTTACCTTATCTCCACCACGATACTGAACCCACACTGGCGGCACATGTCACTGCTCCATGGGCTATAACGTGGTAGATCCATCCTTGAACTAACCGAGAGACATGTTATGAGTGGGAGGTGCGATATCCAACTATTTACCAGGCACCTAATCCAATTTAACCACAAATGAAAATTATACTTGAATAATTATAACGAACAAGCTGGGGGTTGGCTATATAATACCTTCACTCGGTGACTCGTGACATCTTTGTCTTTCATAATCATCACGGCTGCTGTAAAGTAATCCAACCGTCAAAATAAAATCAAATGAATGCCGCACTTAAATCCGTTAAAAGGTAGATTTAATTATTGATACTTGTCGCGAAAATTTAAGAAAATTAATGTGTGTGTTTTTATGCCGATTATCTTTATTTAATTGTGATAATTCCGAATTGTACAAATATTTTTTGAAATGTTCAAATTACCGCCTTTGTTAGTTGTTCTGCGTGTTATTCATTTTTTCATCGTTCGAGCGTTGGCAGCAATTACCTACTCTTTGATGTCTCTTTCTTGTGAAACGTTCTTTTGCAATTGTAGAATATAAAATAATAATTACAATAAATCTTTTCGATGTGTCAAACTTTTTCATTGAAAATCTGCAACAATATTGGTCGGCGTCGTTTCACCACCGAGTATAGTACTGCGACAGTGGCGTGAAGACGTATCACTTGACGCGTTGATTTGTTCCGGGATCAGGCGCGTGAGGGCGCTTCTTCCCCTCATTTGTCTCGCCTCCTTCTTTGGCTTTTTATCCTACGTTGCGGGGATTTCATGTTTGTACTGCATACGCTGGTTTAATTATGCAATTTATGAGATTATCCAAAAGATACAGAAAACAAAATGCTTTGCATTTTTAAGTAGATAAATGAAAATATATCTCTAAGAAAAACTTCTTTTAGTATAATTTGAAAATATTGCAAACTAGAGTTTACCCCGCGGCTGCGCCCCGGTTCATACTCTGGTGCATGCCTCTTGTTTAAAAGAGGTTACAACACAGGTTATGTTGTGTTAAATTTTAATGTTATTGCTATTTGCCCTGAAAGATTCACTTCATTTTATATCGCAAACTATCCAATCTCCCGGATGAAAAGTACACCAAACTGATCAAAAAGACCAAATTAACCATATCAACCAAATCGACAAAATGGACGAATTCGATGCATTCGACCAAATTGACGAAATCACCAAATCGACTAATTCGACGAAATCGACCAAATCGGCCAAATCGACGAAAATGGCAAATGCTCTTGTAAGTTTTGTACGTCAAAAGTGGCAAATAATTGTGACTACACTATAATTTATTAACTGTAAGATCTTATAATCATAAAATTATCGCAAATAAATTATATTTTATCTTGTTAATTAAGTTATTTGTCTCACGTGGGCTTTAAAAGTAAATAAACGCTTGGCAACAAGTTTTTTTTTGTTTTTGTCGCTCATGACACCACGCTTAGCACAGACAAGTTGCCGCCTTATGACGTCTGTCTACTACACAAAGCAATCTATTACTTCCGAAAATAAGGGTACACAAATGCAGAGAACTATTTTTTTAATTACATTTTCGAGAATAAATTACTAATAATTACTCCAGTGAAGCAATGAAACAAGCTGTATGTATGTGTACACATTTAAAAGTTTACTTTAATAATCACAATTGCCTACACTTGTGTCAGTATTATTTCGCGATATTTTTTTCTTGATTTTTTTAATACTAAAATTTTGATCAATAAATTATGGGTTTCCTATTCAAATATTATTATCAAATATTTTATTTTCTTCAGTTTGCGCGACTTGTACTTAACCTACACATAATAAAACTACGGGAAAACGGTTTTAAGCGCGGTAATTTATTTGATTTCTGTTGTTTCGGCCACTTCAGTGGCCATGATCACGGAGACAAAGATGTCAAGTGTATTGTTAAAGTTTTATGTAGCCTTCCGCCAACTTGTTCATTTTAAGTTTTGTTAATGGTTTATGATCACCGAAACGTCGGAATAACAACAATCATATAAAACCGTTGAAACATAATTTTATTAAATACTTTCCATATTTTGTCGGAAACCCGGATTCTGTGACCTTTTAAATATCTGAATTCGAATATTTTTATTATTCACAAACAGGAACTTCCTTACTAACAAGGTTCTTTTGCATTGTAATTAAGAACTTCCTGCTTGATTAAGATTCACTCTGATATATGGTAGTGCCTCTAAATTCGACTTTATAAAAACATGACGAGATGTAAGTCAACTAGGTGTAAACCAAAGTTCAGGCAGCTAAAGAAACGATGATAGTCAATACAGGAGTTCAAAAGTTACCAAATAAATTACTCCATCACGACTAATCAAATGTTCAGATCTTACAAATCATTGTCTGTTGAGCCGAGTAGGTACTCACCTATAAACCGTTATCGTAACTGTAGGAGTTACTGCAACCAAAAAACATAGTGTGGACGTGGCTCGCAAGCGCACCGCGAGAAGTTGTCAAAAGCGCCGATATAGTTCCGCTCAAAAGAGCGCTTGCAGATGAGTTTGCGACCACTTTGGACTTCCACATTCGAGCACGTTAAAATGTCAACTTGCTTACAGTTACGGCTCTTCGATAAGTACATGGCTTTAGGGAACTAGGAAACTTGGTTAGCGTTGTCATTACGACAACGTATTTGTTAGTTAATTTCAACCACCTTTTCGCTTTATTCGTCTATCCCACGGATACGACCTTTATTGGTATAGAAAAGTATCCTAAATGTTTAGCAGTTTTCTCGTGACGCTCCAACAGAGACAAAAAATCTATAACTTGCATTTTCGAACTCCAAGAGTCCGAATTAGGGGGCAATTTTTCTCTCTTTTTAAACGCATTGTACAAACTCGAACCTGCTACAGATTGATTATGTTATGATTAGTGGAATGAATAAACATATAATCTTGGATAAAATCCGTTTAAATTTATTTTCCATAATCCTGTTTAATAATATCAGCTGCTTTCTCAGCTATCATAATTGTAGGCGCATTAGTATTCCCGCTGGGCAATGTGGGCATTACACTGGCATCCACTACCCTTAGGTTTCGAACTCCGATCACATTCAGTCTTGAGTCAACCACTGTTCCTAATGCACAGGTGCCCACCAAGTGATAAGACACTGCCATATTACACAGAATATAACATCTCCAATATTGTTTACTCCTAAATTTATACGCACTGCATTTATTTTCAGCGAAATCTATAAATTCAGCCCCGAAATCCTTAAAAGTCGTTAGTATCAAGAACGTTGAGGAGATCTTCTATAGCTTTGATATGAGCATCTAGATCTTCAGCGTTGTTAAAATAGCCGGGATCAATAGAAAGATTTTGAAACTTTTTAATTTTACATAACCTCTAGATTTTGGATGAAGAACTGCTGTTAGAATATACAAAACTTGACGATCGCCTTGGTCTAACTTCTGACAAATTTCATCCTGAAATTGATACCCGAATGAACAAAGAGTCAAAGGTTGTGCAGAATTTTGAATCACACCCATCAAAACTTGATAATCGGGATATTTCTGGGATTGGTTAAAAGCAACAAATCCATTAATATAAGGTGTATATTTATAAGGATCTGGTTGAATGTTTGGAAATTTCACATTGCTGAATTTTATTCCTAAGAAAACTGTGGCATGATCCTGTAAGTTTCGTCCTACTGGCAAGTTAGAACGAACTTCTACATTAATTTCTTGTAAATCTTCTGCTGGCCCTATGCCAGATGCCAAGAGCAACGCTGGTGATTTGATTGCACCAGAAGACAGGATAACTTCTTTAATTGATCTAATTGTTATAATTTTATTGTCTTCAGTCATTACTTGTACACCTATAGCGCAATTACGTCTATTAAATAAAACTTCAATAACTTCTGTATTTCTTAACACATGCAGATTTTTCTTGTTTTTAATAGGCGAAATAAATGCATAGGCAGTGTTTTGTCTCCTTCCATCAGCTAGCGTTAACATTGGTTCCGTGTACCCTAAAGGAACTTCTGTATTTGTATCTATTACAATGCCATGTCCTGCCTCCTTGAAACCTCTTAAAATATTTTGACTAAATGGATACAGTTCTCGTGTGACTCCCAGATACCCGTTAGTACCATGATATTTTCCTGAGGCTGATTTTAGGACATAAGGGTCTTCCAATCTTTCACTTTTCATGAAATACGGTAAGACATGCTTCCAGTTCCAACTTTCGTCACATATTTCTTTTGCCCAAGAGTTGTAATCATGTGGACTTCCTCTCACATATACCATTCAATTACCAGAACTTCCTCCACCCAAAACTTTAAACTGACTGAGAATTGTTTTATCAAATTTCTGGCAAGTATGAGAGAAATTGTTATTTTCAAGGGTAAAATTCCAATCTTTGTTCGAATGTTTTAGAAATATATCTAGTGACGCTATCTGTAATAGATAAATTATATAATATAATATAATAATAAAATATAATATTATTGATAATTCGTATAATTTAAGCAGATGTAACATATCCTATACTTTCTGTTAAATGAACTAAGTAGACCACAGCAAAATCTTTAATATAATAAATAAATTTTTTTGTTACCTGAGATTCAATTGGAAAATCGGGGCCTGCTTCAATAAGAAGAACTTCGAAATTCTCAATCTCGCTAAGCCTGTTGGCGAGTACACATCCAGCTGATCCACCACCCACTATTATGAAGTCATAGACTCGATCATCTGTTAGTAAATAGAGTTTAAAGCATCAGCTCAGCTTATAATGGAAGCTTATATAAACGTATCAAAAACATGATGAGTGCGTTTATAATTTACGTGCTTTATAAATATTACTGATTACCCACTCCCGTGCCTTTATTACCAACGACAGTCCTGATATTCTTGTTATTCTAAGACAATACTCAACCCAAGCCGCGGAGTCACGGAGACAAATAAGTTGTGATGGATATGCATGTCACGCGGAAAGACCGCGTCGAATACTCCCGTATTGGAGGCGGTCTTCCGTGTTAAGTCCTTAACACAGCAGACGAATTCATAGAGGCCGCTTAAATTGATACGACTACATTTTACTGAAATCAGCTAATTATGTGAGAAACTATTACATGTCAAGCCATACCTCCTCCGTGAGGTCCCGGCCAAAGGGAAAAGCCCAGAAAATGCTGGTTTGACGTTGTAAAGGATGACATGCGTAGTAATGGTCTAAAATAGAGGATGCTGGAAAGCGGACCCTGGTCATCGGAGCTAACACTCCGAATGCAACCGGGATTTAATGCTGAGATGATGACGACGATGACTCATGCGAAACCTAACATATACATAACATAACATTCCGTCATAATCAAACAATATTTTCAAAGGCATGGGATGTTAAATGACTATTCGACATTTCAGTTTTACTGATAATCGTGCCAAGCATTTGTTTCAACCATATACAATTATATCCGACACAACGCTGATTCTCAGTGCAAACCTTCCTTTTTGGCGTAATACCAAAACAACCCAATTTTGTTAAATAATAATAATTAATAAACTAATTCTGCGAATGTAATGAGATGATAATTATTTCCATAGAATTAGTCTTTTGGTCGTGGAGAATATCGTGAAACTTATTTTATGTGCCTGTTTCACTCGCCTGAGATATTTGCTTGCGGTGGCAGTAAATATTTGGTGAGCTGCAACATTGTTATCACATTTAACGCACCCTGCACACTGGTCACGCCCTCTGTTATCCCTGATAGATCCATATTTCATAGCAGACTACGTTGCTAACGTAGCACTATATTATTTTAAGAATTGTATTTTTAATTTACTTTAGGAACACCGATACACACAATTGAACCTTAAAAATAATTTGATTAAAATGCGGCTCGACAGTGAATCGCTCAAGCCGCGCGCATATGTCTTTTTACAGCAGCGGGAAGCAGACAGACGCCCCACGTAAGGTCTTACTGTCGCCTTTAAACGATTGCAACACCAGATGCGATGGCAATGTATCGCTAGCCTTTTGGAAGGAAAAGAAGAGATGCATTTAGAGCAAATATGAGGGATAAGATGTAGGCCATTAGAACTCTCACTCACCGTATATGACCCTTCGCGAGACTTATTTGTTTGTACCGGTTGTTGTTGACACGCTTTGACCATGGCATTGTAAGACCATGAGTCTACAAAGAACTAAGAGAGAGAGCAAAGGGCCAATCGCCTCTTCAGGTGATCAGTGGGCTGTGGTCTGGGTGATCGGACAATACCAATAGAAGATGGGATGAATGGGATGACCTAGGCTCAGTATTCTTCTTACAATCTCAAAGATAACTAATATAACTTAACTATGTTTAATATAATGTTAAGTTTGCTTTTTTGTATTATTAATGTAGGTTGTATAATTATATTTGAAAGCCACGACCACGTATATGATGAATTTGAATAATAATTTTATGTAAAATGCCCAAGGTTCTTACTATACCTATTTAAATATAATCTACGCGTATATTTCTAACTAAACGAACGCCTGCCTATATAATTTGGAGTTTTGTTAGAAAATGAAGTTAGACATAGTACATATAAAACAGTAGAGCAAAAGTTTAATATTTTCATTAATGATATATTAGGTAATTTCAACAATTCTTAAATTTTACTTTACAGAAATAATGATTATATTTAAAATGATTTTAATCCTCTTTGTGACTATTTTAATAAGACTGGATTAAATGTTAATATTAATTAATGTATTGTTGTCTCATTCACAAGAAGGATTAAGTTTGGATAATATTCCTCTGAAACGAGTATGCAAAGTGAGAGATTCGGGTGTGTATTTAGTCTGTGAACTTACATTTTCGTCCCACATTGATCACATAGCGAGCAAGGCGTATCAAACGCTCGGGTTTATTCTAATTGTAAATCTAACTTGTTCATTTTAATTATTTAGTTTTAATTTTGTTTATGGTTATTATTTACTCTATGTAAATAAAACCTAGGTAATCCCGTACCTATGTAAGGGCTAGATGAGGAAACTGGAGAAAGGGGATATGTGGCGAAACTTTGGGAGGCCTATACAACAAATGACTAAATAATTTTTTTTTATTTAAAACTATGTACTGAGAATGGAATTTTTCTACAGGTGATATAGTACACTGTAAATGCTTATAACAATTTGGGTTCACGTTGGATCGGATCTAAAACAACCGACAGTGTTGACACACTGGATTCGCTTCGCGGTGGAAATACAAAAGAGTATTTACTAAAACTGGATATGTAAATTGTCGTGTATTTTATTAGCTGTTTTTATTCGAAAATAAAAGATAGGTATTTGGCTCATTGACCTATTAAATTTCTACCTTTATCTGACCTACTTTGAATTGAATTTAAGATAATTACAAGCCCCGGCCAGTGTAGGACTATTAGGAAAATGAGGACAAAAAGTACCGGGCTATTAGGGTGAACTGCTAGTGGTACTAGGGGTCTGGGAATGTGCCTCCCTGCATGGGCCCCGAAAAATGCCATAAATGACACGGGCAACATGGGTGTGAGTGGCTAAGCGGTGTAGAGAGGTGGACTACAGGTTCATCGAAGCTACTTCTGACGTGATGCCATTTATCACTTCCACCCCTGGAGCTTGAGTCTTAGCTCTAGCGATCTCCACTCCGTGCCGGGTGGCTAAGGCCAGCACGGAGGCGGGGGCCTTGCCTTGGCCCCGGAGTCAGGTACGAGGTGTCGCTACTCACCTAAGGCTTCGCCACAAAGCCTCCCTGCGGGTTTATTATTATTACTATATATATATATATATATATATATATATATAAATATACACATAGGGTATATAGGTCTACGCAATACAGTATGTACTGTATTATTTTATCTACGAACCCCCTGAAAAGCCACGTGTTTTTTTTTTATGATATACATAATATATCAATAGTAACACAAGGCAATATATGCATAATGACATATTAATTCAATGTATTACTATATATAAGATTTAAACGTCTCAAATTATTTTATTACTATTTATTCGTGGGAAGATAGTAACAAACTTAACAAGAGTGGTCCTAATGACGAATGGTATCAAAAATGTTGTCTGCATTTGATGAGTTTAATAGATTTCATTTCATTTCATTTATATCTCTACTCGGCTGAGCTGGAACTTTGAGATAGATGTGCGGTGTTAAAAGAGTGGATTAATTGAGAAATGAGTACATAAGGTCTTTGAAAGTTGCACCTGTGACCGAAATACTGACAAGAAGAAAACTAAGGTGGTATACATGTGATGTAGTAAAAACTGGAAGATCAATGCGTTCAAGTGTAAAGGTATCCCAAAAGGAGATGGATGGATGGATGGATGGATAGATGGTGTAAACAGCGGACGTGTGACAGAATATAGGCGTATGGAAGGAAAAGACATAGCCTAACAATATCTAAGTTACTGTATACATATATATACTAAAATATCGTGATATAAGTAATTTTAGTTACTCTTTAAATATTCAATAAACATTGTTCCGTTATATTAGTACACCCAATCAATTAAAATATTAGTACATTAATTATAATAACGTTTGTACTTTGAAATATATTATTGTATATGTGTATGTATATGACTTTGAATATATATATGTATTTGTATATTTAATTCTTAAATTGATTTGAATATTAATGTATCTGTTGCCTTTTTCACGCACCACCTATATCGTTTGATTCAAATTTCTTTGATTTAGATTGCCTGGGAAAGATCGCTTTGTGCCATAAGCCCGCTTTTTTTATTTCCTAGAAAATATTGTAAATATGGTCTGTTTCTGTAATTGTATATTTCGGTGCACAATAAAGTGTTTTCTCTCTCTCTAAACAAATGCATCGCCACCCCGTGTGAGCTTTCAACGCAGTCAGTGCAACTTGCGACCTTCCTGTTTTCTCGTCCGAGCGGACGTTTTCCAAAATATACTATTAGCTAATCCTCTAGCCAACCAAGAAATTGTCCCCGTGACTGTGATTTACAATCCACCATCGAAGGGTTCTCGCAGCACAGCAAGCAAGGTTGCGCATTTTCCAAATTCCGCATTCTAAGCCATGATAAAGTACTTTAATTGTTATACATTCGTTTGATTCACATATTTCATTTTGTTGGGGTCTATAGATAAAGTTCTAGTATAATCTTGAAGAATATCAGAGATGACACAAGTTACTAACTTCACGGCAGAATATTATAACACTTTTAATATCCAAAATGCTTTCCACGTGTTATGAACGCTGCAACTGGCGAGCTACCTTCTGCCACCTCGTGCGCAACTTACAGGTGTGGGCCGTTCCTTGTGGGATATTTATTTCTTCAGTTTTTTTTATTCGCATTGTCAGAGTTTTAATTATATTACGCGTCAACTATAATGTAATCATTCTGCTGAGGGGCCTAATTCAGACAAGCATATGTCGGAAACGCATTTTTTATATTTGTTCTCTGTCTACCTGTTAGAGCGTCACGTGAATACTACAGAATAGATATATTGATGATGGATGACAGTTAAATGAAACTTGGCACAGAATTGACTTATATCCCGAGTCAACACTTAGGATACTTTTATCCCAATAAATGAGATGATTTCCTGAAATAAATTAGCCACATAGATAACACTGAAGTCGTCTTTTTTGGTACAGTCTTTATAATTAATTAACAAATACATTGTCATGGCAACGCGAATTAAGTCCCTGACACTAACAGAGGGTCTAAAGAAGTCGTTTTCGCATATTCATATGATAAACATGACAAGTATCACCATAAAGTGGAACCATATGCTATGTCTTACAACGACCAGTATATCTAGATCCATGTCCATTTCACTAAGCAATTCTCTAAAATCTTCTTTAGGTTCCTAGAACTTTTTAAAATCTGGCAGACCTTATAATTTGCACCTCACTCCGTTGCGTCGGAAGGTGACAAAATAATGCGCACTTTCAAAATTTCAGATGGCGATGTATTCGATTTCATAATAGTGGGGGGTGGATCGGCTGGCTGTGTTTTAGCCAATAGGCTTAGTGAAATGGATGATGTCAAAGTACTTCTTATTGAAGCAGGACCCGACCATCCAATCGAATCAGAGGTAAGGAAATTCTTAAATTTAAAAGATTTTTTATGTTTGCTTGAAGGCATGTGGCGGTGGGTGACATCTGCAACACTAAGGGAGCCGATGCGTTGCCTACTTCGTTGAGACTTGAAGTATCTGTTCACGCCGAACCGCGAAAGGGAATTCATTCCATAACTTGAACACATACGGCATGGAGGAGCGTCAGCCACGTACCGTGGAGGACTGCCTTATTTACAATACGCAAAGTATTTTAATTATCATCTATTAATTTTGATAACATTTTAGTATCCTGATAATTACAAATCTCATTACAATAATTGCCTATTAAAATGTTGACCTTGTTAAAAATTTTAAAGTTTATCTTATAAGTAGAACATAACTACAATATTATTTTATCAATGTGCGCATATATTTTTAGCTTCCGCCGTTGTTTTTCTACATGATGCACAGTCGTGACAACTTTAACTTCACGTTGGAGAATCACAATGTCAATGATTCTACATGGGACTGGGATCATGTGCTCCCATATTTCTATAAAAGTGAAAGAATCGAGGCACCAAGTATTCTAGATTCTAAGTATAGAATTTATCATAATGACAAAGGTTACTTAGGAGTCACAATAGAAACTTACACCGAGAATATAAAATATTTACAAGGGTTACAGGAAACTAGACACAAGCTCATTCCAGATATAAATGGCATCGAAACTCTGGGTTACGAAGAACCTATGTTAACAGTAGCTAAAAGAAAAAGACAGAGCACGGCTTATGCGTTCCTTTCGCCTATCAAAGATAGAAGTAACTTGTATGTTATTAGAAAAACAGAAGCTATTGAGATTTTAGTTGATGAGGATAACACAGCATATGGTGTAAAAGCTATTAATGAACATCAAGAACTTATAACACTTTTTGCTCAAAAAGAAGTTATTGTTTCAGCTGGTACGGTGAGCTCTGCCAAATTACTCATGTTGTCCGGGATTGGTCCAGCGGACCATTTGAATGATATGGGTATCAAAGTGAAGAAAGACCTACCTGTGGGAAAGAATTTGCCAGATCATTCTACCATAATGATACCTATCAAGATGAATGCGATTCCTTCATCAGATAAACCAATGAATCCTTACATAAAAGGACCCATAATAAATGGTTTTGTCGCAATGAATAAAACTCAATCATATGCAGATTATCAAACGATGAATGTAGTTGTTAATAGGCCAATATTTGCTTCAATATTATTATCATTCGGTCATGAGTTGAGTATCGACTTAGCAGAAAGTTTGTACGATGCCACCAAGGATAATGAATTATTTCTATCACTTCACGCAGTACTTCACCCCAAATCTAGAGGAGAGGTTATTTTAAATCCTTCAGACTCCCATGCTATCTCATATCAGCATGCGATCCTATTATAAGGCCAAAATATTACTCAAATGAAGAAGACTTAGAAAATCACGTAGAATACGTCCAAGATTTTATAGAAATCATCGATTCCCCATCATTTGTAAAATATGGTGCTGAAATTGTAAATCGAGTAGGTGATAGATGTGGTAAATTTGACATTAAAAGTAGGGATTATTGGAAATGCTACATTAAATGTAGCTTTACTACCATATACCATTTTGTGGGTACATGTGCTTTGGTTTCTGTGGTTGATAGTAGATTAAAAGTGATAGGAGTTGACAAGTTGAGGGTTGTGGATGCCAGCGTCATGCCCACGTTGCCGAGTGGCAACACGAACGCCCCCACCATCATGATCGCCGAAAAGGCAGCCGACTTTATCAAGCAAGATTACATGGCATAAAATAAACTTACCTTGAGCGGCTATTATATTTTCAATCACGTTTTACCTTTATTTGCAAATATTATTTCTTTGTTTTATTTTCAATGCCGTGGGAATTAAGTCGAAAAACTAATTAACGTTGCTATTGTTTTTCAAAATTAAATGTACAACTAATATATTCCGAATTTTATTTGGACTGAATTTATTCTAGTATATCAATGAAGAAGGTTATTCTTCGTTTTGCCCACCTCATGGGCAAAGTTGATTCTCCCAACTGCCTACTAGGTAAAACTCGTGAGGATGTCCAACATCTGTTAATGGCATGCAGCAAAAATAAAGATAGCAGAGAACAACTGATGAGGGAGTTGGGATTGAATCGTATTTATGTAGGAGGTATTTTTATAGAAATTTTGGCAGAGCGAGCCTCAAAGCAGGCTAATTTGTTAGCCAGGTCATTATTTAACGTTTAATATATAAGTTATTGTATGTTGAGGAGACGATGGGACTGACATGCTTGAGTGGCAAACGTCCCAAATAAATAAAGAAGAAGAAAAAAGCTTATTCTTAGGAGCAGTTCCTAATATAATCTCCTGTGAAAATTATTGGACTGTTAGGTACTTGGAAAACTTGGCCAAATGCTTGACGGTCCGCGCACAGTGAAGGGTTCCTTAGAATTTACGAGCGTCCCTGCTTTTGTTATTTGGCTACAAAATCCTCAAATCATTCATGTCTCATGAATTTATTTTTTCAAATATTTTTAAGCTTAACACAATTACAGGGAAAAGGACATTTTTTACGAAAAAGGAAGCAAAGTAATAAGTGGGAAGTGGCTTCCCACTCATTACCACCATCAAAGAAAAATATAATGGTGGGGCCGCACCTACGGTTATATACAAGATATTAATTGTGACCAAATGCGTCTCATTTATAGAGTTAACTATCGAGCAAGCCAATATGTAACATTTCAATCTATTTTTTTAATCGGCAGGCAAACACATATTGTATATCCCCAAATTAAGTTACGCTTGTGTTATGGGGAATATACAACGGACTACTCTGGGGCCGATCCCAAACACCCAGACCATAGTAAATAACTGAGAAAATACGTCTCCGTAATTTACTATACCAGAAATTGAACCCGGAGTCGCTCAACTACAGAGGCCGTAATCGTTACATGATTATTAACAATAAAAACGATATAGCATCAAAATTAACGCATTACACACCTCGCCACAGCTGCGTGAAACGGCCTATCTCTGTAACATTAGCCCAGATAAGCCAGCGTATTTTATACAATGAAAATCGCCAAGTAGAAAATGTAATTTATAACACACACAGATGTCGCCAAAATGTCGTCACATTCAAAAGGTTTTACTCAAACTAAGTTCCATTAGAGAACATATTAAGTTAATTTTATGTGGAAGATATTATAATTATAATTAACTTATATTATATATAACCTTCAAAATGTATACAGATGCAGCAGAGCAGAACAAAACATTTTTATATTTCCCAAATAAATGAATCACGAAATTCGATGATTGAATTTTAGTGAAACGTTTGGCCTTGACCTAATCCTAATGAGTGAGTTTCCCTTCCTTCTATCTTATCTTCTCTATTTCATCCCCCCTGTTTCTCCTCCGGTGTGGCCATCGTTTGTAGGCGACAGTAACCTAGAGCGGGGAGGACATAATTTTAAAATGTGTTTGTACGAGTAACATGACATTATGTACTGAACCAGTCCAATGTACTAGTTCAAATGAGGCGAGGACATTTGTAGGGTTTGTACCGCGGCAGTACATTTGAAGCGATGAGGCCGGTAAGTCGGTGAGTCGTTCCTTCATTTGTCCCGTACAAAACTTCTAGTTCGGAAATGTTCGTTAAGAATTGGATGTGATCGGCCTCGGTCACCTCATTTTACTAGCAATCGTGTGAATATCCGAGAGGCGTTATTGTACTATTGTCCTCGTTCAGTCCCTCTTCTTACATTTGAGGTGGGAATAGTACACTGATTAGTAGAGCGACAAAATATTTGAAGCATTACTCTTTTAGATTACCATATCAGTTTAGTACAAATGGATTTTGTAAGGGACAAATGCACCGGCTCGTACGTGTCCGACGCAACTCTACAGTAACCGCTTTCCATGAGTTGGGCCAACTGCATCGTTCCCAGCTTCGCCATAGAAAGATCTAAAGGAAATGCTACTTTTGAAAATTACAGCCTAGTTCTGACACCCAACATGTCCTGACACCACCGGTATTCAAACGATGTTCCGCTCATCATTTTGGAGTTGAGTTTCTTTTAAACATTTCCCCCGTTCCCCTGCAGTAACTTATATTCAAATTGAAATTCGATTGTGTTGAAATATTGGCCGTTAAGAGGGACGCCTTATCGCGGTAGCACTCATAAACCGTGCTGACTTATGGCGGTCAAAGGAGATTAAGTCTTCGCTATAAAGCCCACAAATTACATATTATGTCCTTGTATTACGAGGAATTGCCATTTATATTTCGGAGTTCATTTCTTAAGAATCGCTTTTCATATAAAGGCCCCGATGTGTTTTTTTCTATTTTTGTGCGAACAAAACAACAACTAAATATTGACATCGATCAAGTTATTTTTGTTCATTCTTTTTTATCTATTTTTAGTTGAAATGGCACTAACGTGCCAGGTGTCAGCTGGTAGGGTGTTTACCCGACTGGATGGCTACCACCCCTGGTCTAAAGTATGTCGCCATAACAACCTTGAGTTGTGTTCCGGCATTAGTGACCAGGTTCCAGTCTCCCTTAAGAGAGCAGCAGCGCATTTGTAGCACCTTTGGTGTTGCTAATGTCCATAGGCTCTGGTAACCGCTTTCCGTCAAGTGGGCCGTCCGCCTGTCTGTTGAACTCATGTAATAAATAAATAAAAATAATGCATTTTTATTAATTAAAGTTAAGTGTTATTCTCTATCAGGGGCATGGCGACGGGCTCCCCAAGCTCCAGGGTCCCCGAAAGTGAGTAAGCAAAATATTTACCAAAATCTTTTATAGGTTAATAACATTTTGGGAATAACTGCTGCGCCAAAAGGAACGGCTATCAAACTTGTCATTATTGTCTATAGAGGCAGAAATCTAAAAAAAACTGAAATCGTTTTCATCTATGGAAGATTTAGAATAGAATAGAATATACTTTATTGTACAGAAATGCTACATAAAAACAAAACATTAATACACAAGTACAATCGGCGGTCTTATCGCCCATGGCGATTTCTTCCAGACAACCTTTTGATGGAGTAAAGGAAGGACAACAAAAGTCGGTGAAAAAGATTTAATAAATAATTTTGCCCAAAAATTGGGCGAGAAAAGTGTATCTTTGTTTTGAATTGTTTGTCTAACTTAGCTCCTAGGAGCATTTAGTATAAAGAATTACTTATAATGAATATATAATTGTTTTAATTGAATGAGAGCATTTCTTGTTTTTTGAGCTACTATTGCATTGCTTTTATCTCGGGCTTTGAGCGCGGCGGCCGAATCAAGAAATTCCGAAACGAAAATAAAACCTAACACCACCCACCACCCACTCCGCCTACCATGTAGCTCAGCCGAGCGTTTGCTTAACGTGTATGGTACGAAGCTCGCACGGATCGAGACGAGCTGCTCCGAAATCGGACGAATACGTAAGCAGCTGTTTGTGAGAAAGTATATCGGTGTATAGGTATCTATCATATCTTTATAATGCCACACTCACCGCATGTGCGCCCCGTAAGTATACTTGTATACATAGGTGATTTGTTTTCTTATCGGTCACCACGCTCAAAAAGTGTAACTTGAATTAATATCAAAGAAAAAAATATACTGCATAAATAAAAAATAAATAAATAATTATTATTGCATAAGTTGATACAAAATGCTATGCAATAGCTTTACCGCGGCAGGCCCCGAGTGCCACAAGGAGTTTTTCTTTTACAAAAGCGTTACTTTCCCTCTGGGCCCCCCCAATACATGTTGATACAGAGCCCATCTAATGCAAGCTACGGCACTGTTCTTTATGTTAATGTTCACATCTCCTATATTAGCTTGTTTACCAAAATGAGTTTTAAGCAAGACTACTATAATATTGATGTCAGGCGCCCTGATATTACTAGTATGATTTTAATTTTTAATTAATAATATGTTTATGTGTGTATTTTCTAGTGGCTAAATAGTTATCTGTATGTTGTTCTTGTAACCGCCCCTTATTCGGCCGCGATCATCGAACATATTCACATGTTTTAATATTTAAAAAGTAAACCCCCGTCGTGCGTCGGAGCCGACAGTCACAAGTTTTCTTAAATGACTAAATGCTTGACCTTTCAGGCACAACACAAAGTTACATGAAGGCGAAATTACATCATATCAGTGTGTGCCAAAGAAACTTCATTCGAGTTGCATAACGACGACATATTCGCTAGTGAATAGCAACAGCGAATGCCGGTCATTTAATCGTACATCCACATTATACATGTAAACTGTGAAATCTTACTATTGTACCTAGACATCTACCTATAGATGAAGATTTATTACAATAATAAGCAGACTTCGTTTCACGCGTTGCTTGCGCCAAGACTTCGGTACTCGATTATTATGCGAATATCCCTACCGTCGTCGTGGTAGCGTGATGACTAGCACACGAGTTCCAAACTAAAACGGCGTGGTTCAAACCTGGCCGGAACGCACACCACTTAGGCAGTTTTTTGACCTAATTAATGTGCATATTGTTGTAAACAATGGTGAAGGATAGAAGATCATGATGAAGCCTGCACATCAAGATAACCGATGTGTCAAACCTGACAAACCGCCTTTATTATACACGACCGCAGCGTCAACTTTTTGGCTATCTTCTATCCCACGGAAAGTATGTAATTTATTGAGACCAAAGTTATCCTATCTGGGATATATCATATAAGCTAGGCTAGTGCTATGTCGAGTTTGAATTACATACTATTACTAGGTAACCTAGGTAGGCTGATTAAATTATATAACAAATGACTTGATCTAGTACATAGTAAATTGAAATCATGGCACGATGTATTTTGAGATAGCGCCATCTAGTTGTGATATATCTGCAACATAGATATTTTCAGTATATATCACGTGTTTCTCTCACAGACAAACAAAGGAATAAACAGAGAAAAATTCTAAAAATGGTAATTTCGGGATCTGCTGTTTCGAATCGCCCTTGATTTTGTCATATTTCCAAACGCATTATATTATCTCGAAGCACTATTCGAATGTATATCATATTCGAAGCATATATTTAACATTAAAATTGTGTGAATTGTATCTTGACATTTGTACTCTCGCTTTCCAATCAAATCCATTCTCTTTTAAGGAAGGATTTATTGCTAAACGAGAAGCAATAAATCCTTCCTCCTAACAAACCACAACTTGTCAAATGGTTTCGTGAACCGAGAACAAGCGAGACACAAAGTTATACAAGTAACGACAACTGTTCGGTTTTTTATTCGCCGTGAATGTGCGACGGCGGCGGAGTTTGGAGGCGAGTCGCGATCGAGCTCCGGCGGTGCCGCGGCCCTAATCACGGCAAAACACGCACCAAACTTCCACTCCTGAGATATATAGCGGAAATTACTTTTGTTTGTGATCAAGTTGATGCTGACAAAACGCGGAGATAATCTCAGAATACTTGATTGCTACATTATATTTAATATTTTACATTTTTGATAGTTACCTAAAAAGGACTGTTTTATTTGTGATTTATCTATTTCATCTATATATCATTACGTGAAGCAAAAACACGGCCACTTTTTACCCCTTTTTACGAAAATTACGCGGACGGAGGAGTAAGAAATTTCGCACACTTATATAGTTTATATAGAGCAGGAATGCAGAATATTTTTTTTCAATGATGCATAAAAAACACATTAAATCAATAAAAAAGCATTACACACACTACCACGTATTTGACACACACACGCATATATTCTCTTTTGTTTATTGTTAAAGTGAAATGAACAGTGTAGCCTTGGCGAAATCTGTGATTATAGAAGTATACACTTTGACAACAGAACCTTAATAATGTTCAAACTTATAATTTAAATTAATTATGGATGAATTTCGACCACTGGACGACCACTAGTAATATAAAAAATCTGTTAGAAGTTTGTACAATGAATTTAAAAATAAGAAATAAATGCGATCAGCAGTTACCGAAGATACAACTTTTAGAATTTTTGTTTGTCTGTCTTTATGTCTGTTAGACCATTGCTTGAAAACGATTCACCCTTAAAAGAAACACAGAATTAGCTTATATTTAGGATCGACACTTCGAATACTCTTTATCCCGCCAAATGACGGTTTCTGCGGGATATATGGAAGGGTGAAAAACTATTTGCCTCAAACGACATCAATAATGCGTCGCAACAAAAAAATTCAATTAACCTCAGAAAAAGGTGAAAAAGTGTAAAGATGTAGTGTAGCAGCGAGAGGTGGATGTTAAATAGTACTTCAGATGGCAGAGATTAGTATTCACTGTCGAGTGCTAAGTCGAGTGAACTGAACTAATTTATTTTGGAAATGGTAACCTTAAGTACAAATAATAACAAGTCGTACTGCTAGTACAATATATAGCACAATGGGTGAGCGGGACGGATGATGTGCGAGTAAGATAGAGTAAGTATTAATATGTCAACTCCCGCGTTCGCTAACCAGCTATATGCGTAACGTCGACCTCCACCCCTCGAGCTTCATATGACCCGTCGCAATCCAGTCGTAGTTAGATTGACCCCCTCTCATGGCAACAGCCCAGGCCCCGAGAACCCCGGTAAAGTAGTAATAAGGTCTTCGGACCAACAACAAAGTCTAGTCCAATATTTAAAAAAAAGCTAGTCAGTAATTCGTTGTCCACTACGATGACTAGATGTATGCAGCTCCCATAGTAGGTACATATTTCAATTAAAAATCAAATGAACGAAAAACTATTATGTCAAATGCTATTATGTCACAAAATGTCGCTTGAAACATATAGCATACATCGGTGTTGATAGACTATGACAGCTATACGGAACCGCGCGTCGTCTTATTCGAACGCGATCCAGTCTCGCAGATTCAATAACGCCGCCTGCCAACTCGCAGCATTGACGTCGTCGACACGCACCGACAAGCGCGACACTTTCCCCTGTCATTTCCGGATTTGTACATATCAAAAGAAAACTGGGAATGACACTTGCGTAGTAAAATACTTAAAAGCCTGCCCCACGACCTTATCGCATCGAGTCACAGCCAATTTATTGATGTATAATCAAAAATGTTCAATATCACAAACGTATAAATATAAAATTTAATAATGATTATTAATTATATTGTTACAACTCAAGTCCCGACAAAAACAAAAATCCACCTGCATACCTGAAACAAAACACATTTTATTAACTGTCGGCATTTGAACTAATTGTAATTATTTTATGATCGTCTTCTTTTGTTTACTTATTTATTGGCACACGTTTCTAAAGAAAAGCTCATTGTTTTATTGTACTCGTTTATGGCCGCCTGCAGCCGACGCATTAGCCAGGTGTTTCGGATTAAGTCGACTACGATACGGGCACCTGATTGTGGGATGGGGCAGCCGAGCGAGATCCACGATCAAAGCGAGACGTGTATACTACAATCGGGAATCTAATAGTGACGGACTTTGCGCGTTTTTCTGAATTACGACCTTCTGCATTACATTCGGATTTGATGTGTTCGATTATATTTGTACCTGTGTTATACGTGTTTGTATAGTTCTAATAAACTCTATAATAACTCCAACAGCATTTTAATTCGAGTACCTCTAAACTCGTAACAATATGTACGATACAGAGGTAATCAACCCAGGATACCACGGTCTTTTTTGCCGCCGCAGTGCCGGCAGATGGTCTCGCTACGCCGCCTTGAACGATTTCTTACGGAGGACGCTTGCCACCGCTAAAGTGCCGGCTTTATTGGAACCGAACGGCATTGCACGTGACAATGGTAGGCGTCCTGACCGAATGATTTTAATTCCTGGCAGCTTGGCAAGCCTTTGGTGTGTGATGTCAATTACGTAGACTCGTTAGCCGCATCCCATTTATCAAACACGTGTAGATCAGTCGATTCGGCGGCGGAAACAGCTGAATCACTTAAGCGACGCAAATATGCAACCCTCAGTGAGAGCTATATATTTGTGCCGTGTGCTGTCGAGACACTTGCACCGTGGGATCCTGAGGCCATGAGCCTTTAAGAACATTTATCAAAACGACTCATTGACCCTTCAGGTGATCAGAAGACTGGTGCTAACCTCGGCCAACTGTACTAGCTCATAATTTACTAGCTTCTCCTGGAGACTTCGCCCGCGTGGAATACTTAAATATAAAAAAACCCCGATTTTGAAACATTCTTCACTGGTGCTCAGCTCCTATTCGTCTAAGCGCGATGATATATAGCCTTCCTCGACAAATGGGCTATCTA
The DNA here is from genome assembly GCA_949752895.1 of Dendrolimus pini. Lineage (NCBI taxonomy): Eukaryota > Metazoa > Arthropoda > Insecta > Lepidoptera > Lasiocampidae > Dendrolimus > Dendrolimus pini. The sequence continues at coordinate 22,163,685 of OX457136.1, forward strand.
ACACTGAAAGAATTTTTCAAATCAGGCCAGTAGTTCCTGAGATTAGCGCGTTCAAGTAAACAAACAAACAAACTCTTCAGCTTTATATATTAGTATAAAATGTGTGTCAATTAAAGATATTATGTAATTTAAAAAAATGAGTAAGCATCACAAATAAATCCGTTCACAATCACATTTAGAATATAAATTAAGATACTTTTTGTTATTCGTAAGAGGCCGCAAATAACCTTTGAAAGTGCAGGAAGTTAAATTTATTCAAGTAAAGCAATTAAAGTTGTGTCATTAGTGCTCACTCCTGTTTGCGGGTGAAATGAAAAAGCGTTCGCTCGCAATTACGCCAGGAATAATTTCCAGCAGATTTGAGCTGAAAAACATGCAGAACGGTGGGCTGCTATTTATTAGCTTTATATTCAATTTTCCAATTACACACGTGACTCAAAAAAATGCGGAGAGAAGAAGTCTAACGTGCTACACGCATGTACTGCGGAAGGATGAAAGTCACTTGACAATAAGTATATAAAAGTGGAAGATTGATGGATACAAGGATAAAAGTAGACCAAAAGAGATGGCTGGATTGTGTGAAGAATTTGTGATGTGAAAAAGGAGTTATGTCAAAATAGAGGAATGTGGAAGGAAAAAACATTGCGCCGACGAGCGATGAGCAGCACACGTGTGAACCAGTACATTTGTCCCGTACAAAATATATTTGTACTGATGCGGCTCTACGTTTGAAATGTACTACTTCAATTTTTTTGTCGCGCTACTACTTAAAAGTTGGAGAAATGACAGAACGAAGCTTATGCTACAACAGTACAATAACCTCTCTACGGATATTTACATGACAATGTCATAGTACTACTGTTAGTAAAATGATTTGACCGAAGCCGAGCACCAATTCTTAACGAACATTTCCGAACTAGAAGTTTTGTACGGGACAAATGAGGAAATGATGTTCTTGCTTCAAATGTTCTGCCTCGGTAGAAACCATACAAATATCCTCGCCTCATTTGAAGTGGTACATTGTACTGGTTCAGTACAAAATATCATGTTACTCGTACAAACTCACTTTAAAATCATGTCACTGACCAACTCTAGCCAGGAGGTGTCAAATAAACGCCCGGAAGAACACAGACAATTAATTATAAATAACATAACCAGCATAATCATGTCCACATCAGCGAACCACACTGCGATGTAATTCGCCTGTGGCGCTATGACAATAAAACTGCTACTAGTGATGTCGTTGACACATTAATACTATAGAGTCAAGTAAAAACTAGTATAGATATAGACTGGACCATACTACTGTAGAAAATGTAATCAATTCATATAAAGCAAAATGTGTTACATTCCAACAAATTGTTCTCAAAGGAGATCAGATTTGGTCTGAAGATTGTTGCGAACAAAAAGCAAATTGAGTTAAAAACTTCCCACAAAGAGTTACAAGAGCCTGCGGAGAAAGTAATATTATAGTAAGTTTACTCTGCAGGTCTCTTGCGTACACTACACAGTATAAAGCTGGTGTTATACGACTCATTTATCTATTGTTACAACCTAGGCGCCGACAAAGACAAATTCCACGTACTGATCTGTAGAAGCACATTTTATTACCTGTCGGCATTTGAACGAATTGTAATCCTTTTATGATCGTCTTCTTTTGTCCACTATTGTCCTATTGTATTCGCTCATTAGCATCATTGGCCAGGTGTTGCGGATTCTTTTGTGTTTATGAAGGATAAAACGATGGCCTGATGGAGAGAGAGTCAAGCTACAGCTACGATACAGGCGTGACGTGTGTACATTCGGGAATCTAATAGTGACGGACTTTGCGCGTTTTATTCAATTACGACCTTCTGCATTACGTTTGGATTTGTTGTGTTCGGTTATATTGGTACCTGTGTTATACGTGTTTGTATAGTTCTAATAAACTTTATAATAATTCTAATGGCATTTTAATTCGAGTCCCGCTAAACTCGTAACAGTATTTTAATTTGAACTAGTGGTTGCCCGTGGTCCAAATTCGACCATAATAATTGATGTCAAAGACTATACTTGTATAATCACAGATTTCGCCAAGACTACAATAAACAAAAGAGTATATATGCGTGTGTGTCAAAGACGTGGTAGTGTGTGTAATGGTTTTTGATTACGATTGAAACTGACTTGAAGAAACAATTCGAATACTGCTATAATATTTTGTCCTGCTAAGACTAATTCGGGTAATGTCGGTCAAATGCAAAAAATTAAAATTTACATGTAATCTGATAAAATATTATGCAAAAAAGGCGAACGATCTTGCATTATCCTCCGACGAATTTAGACACCTCGCAACTGAAATGTTGTAGATATCTATTCAGATTTACAAATCAAAGGACATCAGAATGCATTCGAGTAAGTCGTTCGCTGGAAGCAGCGCATACAGTTTCCGCTGTGGCCAATGAAAGCAAAAATATATGAAAATGAATAAAACAAAGAGGCGGCCAATGGCCCTCATTAAGACCAGTGTTTGATGAGATATAATATGGTGCTCAGGCCGCGTTTACTCGCGCCATGTTAATGACAAATTTGTGTTTGTTCAACGCGAAATGTAATATTGCTTTGTTGTCGTGTTGCCGGAGGACCGTATGAGCTGACCTTTTTCAGTCCCAGACCTATTTCATGCTATAAACGTTGATTAACTTAGCTCCAAACATACTATTAATAAACTATTGACTTTTAGTCTTTGATAAAAAAACGTTTTCTCTGAAACAACGTGTAACCCAAGCTAACGTCATGCCCTCTTCCACGGCTACGCTAGTACGCTAGTACAGACATTCAGATAGACAAAATTTCTAAAAGATGCATTTTCGAAATCTGATGTGTCGAATTAGCCCAACTGATTTTAATTTCTCATCTTTGAATTCATTGTACAAATTCGACGCCCCAAACAAACTTATTGTAGGTATTGTTGCGGGCAGAGAGCACCCCCCGACCAGCCCGCCGCATACCGCCGACGGCCATAACTCGCACGGTTAGCGGCTAGGAGTCGGACGGACCGTGGACTATAGAAGCGACCTTGGAGGCCGGAAATACTGACTCACTTGCTCATTCGCTTCACATTGCACACATACAAAAGCACCAATACACACTCTCTGTATTTCTTCTATGTGTAGTTTAAATGTAAATTACGCCAATAATATGTCATACAGTCCACATAGAGTTTTATTTGAAAGAAGCAACTGCCACCTATAGGTATGAACATAATAATACGTGTAATAATAACGGGTGCCGAGATCTCCTCTCCGCGAGTTATGAGGCGGTGCCTCGCATTTTGCCGATGTAATTCCGCAACAAGCAAATGTTGTTACATCGTTGTCTGAATGAAATAGCTAACAAATATTTTGTTTCTGAATTCCTTACGTCTCTATTTGAGCACGTTAAGACATTGTTGCTAGTGACAAGCGTAAGCGGAAAATTAATGCTTTGAATAATGCCACCGCCACACACTGAGGTTTTGTTTATGAAACCCATGATCAGGGTTTCTGAATTCGTTAAAAAATCGCTGAAAAGTGATAAGGCCGCCCATTAGCTTTTATATGAAAAAATTATGATTGATTTATTTTTGAAAAATATGGTAAACAATTAAGAGTCCACACGTAGGTATATCTATGACATAAAACCCTCAAAAGAACTTTTAAAATCTAAAAAAACCTTGAAATTAGGCTGTGTATATTAAAAAACATATCTATATGTATTCAACATATAATCATCATCGTTTTTTGAAATAGTAAATATGGTTTGTATATTATGAAAAGTATTAGAACTTAGGAATCCTAGCAATAATCGGTTTAAGCAAAACAGCTATGACATTTTTGAAGTATGGTTGATTTTCAGTTAAAGGCTTTGTAAGGTTCTACAGAAAGGGAACGATTTGAAATATTTTGCTAAGATATACTTAATAATTATTAACAACTTAGTTATTTATTAAAATTAACATCTTGACTAAATAATTGTAAAATATTGGCAGACAAACATGCACATTGTACATCCCAACTTAAGCAAATTATGGTCGCCGTGTGGTTGAGTGAGTTGAATGGACTAGGCCCTTGCCTTAGTCCACTCAACCGCAAAGGAAGTCAAATTAAGTACTTAGTAACTATTATTCTATCTGCTATAAATAAATTTCGTTAGATTTACTAAAACTATTAAAGAATAAGTTCAAAGATTAGTGTCACGTCCCCAAAGGCCAAGGTAACCCCCAATTATAAGATAAGATGTAAATTCCGCTACGCTTCCCGCTGTCGCTCGTTACTAAGCCACTTCCATACTTAGCAGTTGTAATTGCTTCGAGAAGCGCCATCTTCTTTGTTGATCCTCGTAATTAGACTAGTACAAGACGAGCTCAAACACCTCGCAATGCCAAAGGACCTCGTTTAATGCCCACCGAATGAAGTAATGTAATAGATATAATTGAAATTTAAATAACTCTTTAACAGATCATAATTAATAATTCATTATACCTTTTCTTTTTTTCATTTTGAATATAGCTTTGTTATGTATTATCTAACCCTTGTCGAGTATGCAAGTAATATCAGTAATATCAATATGCAAGTTTTAGAAAAAATTTCATGCAAATATTTGAGCCAAAATGAAGGTCTTTGACTGAGTACCTACGAGGAAGTTCTTACGGTAACTCAAAAAAACATATTTCATTAATAAGTTAAGACAGTCAACAAAAATACATAATTCTTTATTAAAGGCAATTAATATCCTACAAATGTTGTTCACTTTAAAAGCTTACGTATACTAACATACGTACATACGTATATTTTTACACGCTTTATATTAGCTTCACTTGTATGTCAGTCAGTATGTCTGTAACCGACCCCTAAATTTGACCGACTTCCCGTTTTCCGATTGAGCTGAAATTTTGCACGTATGTGTATATCGCGTGACAATGCAATAATATGGTACCATGGAGCTGATCTGATGATGGAGTCGGAAGGTGGCCATAGGAACTCCTGTACTAAACAAGATAGACCCTTCGTGTTTGGGCCCGTATGTTTATATCGCGTGACAATGCAATAATATGGTACCATGGAGCTGATCTGATGATGGAGTCGGAAGGTGGCCATAGGAACTCCTGTACTAAACAAGATAGACCCTTCGTGTTTGGGCCCGTATGTTTATATCGCGTGACAATGCAATAATATGGTACCATGGAGCTGATCTGATGATGGAGTCGGAAGGTGGCCATAGGAACTCCTGTACTAAACAAGATAGACCCTTCGTGTTTGGGCTCGTATGTTTATATCGCGTGACAATGCAATAATATGGTACCATGGAGCTGATCTGATGATGGAGTCGGAAGGTGGCCATAGGAACTCCTGTACTAAACAAGATAGACCCGTCGTGTTTGGGCTCGTTTTACTTGTCTTGGCTAGCACTCTGCTGCTACATGATATGCAGGATCTCAAAAGCTTGTATTTAAAAACATTTAAACAAAAATCAACTAAAAAATGAAAAATAAATAATAGTTTAAAAAAACTAAAAAAAACACGCTTTTATAAAAAATCCAACTAAAAAAACAAAAAATAAAATTTAATATAATATAAAAAAGCGTGGGGTGTATTCAATTAATAATATAATATCTTAAAAAGCGCTTTGAATACACCCCACGCTTTATTATATTATATTAAATTTTATTTTTTATTTTTTTAGTTGGATTTTTTATAAAAGCGTGTTTTTTTTAGTTTTTTTAAACTATTATTTATAAATGTATTTATTTTAAATTACATACTATTGAATACAATGTAAGAAAACTTAACTTATTTGTATTGTATTCTACCCATAGTCCCTCAAGACTATAAGTAGAATACTGAGCCCAGATCACCGTCTTCTATGGGTAAGGTGCCCAGAAGGCTGGCTATGTTTCCTCGCTGGATCGCCATACTGATCCGTTGGCCGAGGTAGGCACCAGCCCTCTGATCACCTGAAGAGTCGATGAGTCGTTTTGATAAATTTTGGTAGAGGCTCATGGCCTCAGGACCCCACGGTCCAAGCGTCTCGACAGCAAACGGCACAAACATATAACTCTCACTGAGGGTTGCATATTTCCGCCGCTTGAGCGATTCCGCTGTTTCCGCCGCCGAACCGGCCGATCTAGAAGTGTTTGGTAAATGGGATGCGGCCAACGTGTCTACGCAAGTCGCATCCCACACCAAAGCCTTGCCACGCTGCCAGGGAATTAGAGTCATTCCGTCAGGGCGCCTGCCATCATTACGTGCAATACCGTTCGGCTCCAATAGAGCCGGCACGTTAGCGGTGGCAAGCGCCCTCCGTAAGACATCATTCAGGGCGGCGTGGCGTGACCATCTGCCGGCACTGCGGCGGCAAGAAAGACCGTGGTATCCCGGGGCGATTACCTCTATACCACAGACACATGTGTGTGGTGCACATATGTGAGAACCTAAGCGCAGGTTTATAGCCAAAGAAAAGGAAGTATTATCCAATAATGTACCTATGTTTGGGGAGGGGATAGCTTGGAGCCAAAAACCAGACTCTTTGCGAGAAACCGCAAGGATGCGGGCACGTCCTGTAGAGTTAGTTGAATTTAGAAGTTCTGTGTTTAATCCTCTACATATAGGTTCATCCCAGCATCGTTGCGAATTCATGATCGTGGGAATGTCTTCACTAGAGCAGACCATTTTCCAGGCGTTTAGTGCTTCATTTAAAAAGGATGTATTGACATTATCCCAGTGTTGTATATTTTTTTTAAATAATGAGCCAGTGCTGTAGGCGGATGAAAGAAAAGCCGGTAGAGCAACGCTAGAGATTTTGCGGATGCCTAAACCTCCAAACCTAATGGGTAGGGAAGCTTGGATCCAGTTGTTGTCTGAGAGTTCTGAATTTAAAATTTTACTTATCACATCTTTAATGCGATTATCTAGTGGTTTTATAAGATTAGAAAATTTCCAAAGCGGGGCGCATCGTAAAACATATGTTAATTTTGGTACAAACAGACAATGTCGTATAATGTGATATGCAATTTGAGAGTCAATATCGAAAAGTTTAGAGTATGACAGATCAAACGCGGCTGATTGCTCAGACAGATAATTTGGAATGGCCTCATCTAGAATAGGGGCTCCAAGCAAGCGAAGATAATCCTTCTCCAGGACCTTAATACCGGGTGTGACGACATTGAACATATTGCTAATATTGTCGCTTTCGTTTTTAGACAGGCTATCGGACAAGAAAATTTCGCATTTTGAGAAATTTAACTCTAATCCTATTGAATTAAATTTTGATATCAGGATAAGTAGGTCTTGGAGTACAGTTTCTGCGTCGCCGCCTAGAGTCCCATCGTCTAGATACCACACATTGAATTTAGATTTGAGGGATTCGATGACCGGATGGATCGCCAAGCTGAAGATGGCCGGACCTAGCGGGTCGCCCTGTTGACAGCCCACAGATGATAGAATAATGTTGTTTTTATACATAAGATTTGTGGGTTTTGAATAGCTTTCATGAAGGTAATTTGATATTTCTGGAATATTAGATGTTACTTCGTGTAACATGACGGACCTGTCGACAGAGTTAAAGGCATTCTTTACATCTACTTTTAAAATAACTTCTCCGCATTTATTATTTATGAATGACCGCAAAGAATGCACGGCTGCTTCACAGCCTCCTTTAGAGCCGAAACCTAATTGTAAGGGTTGGAATTTGTTTTTTAATTTTGTGGATATATGGCGGCAACAGACCTTCGAGGCGATTCGTCGTAACGAGTTGCCTACGGCGATCGGTCTAATACCGCCATCTTTCTTTTTTAGAGCTATTAAATTTGCGCCGTATAGAACTTCCCTGATTCCGTCGGGAACCTTTCCTGCAAGCATCAGGTTTATAATTTGGGTAATGTGTTTTAGAAGAGTTTGGCCAATGTTGCCTGTACAACCGCTAATAAGGTCTTTCAGATGTTGTGGAGAAAGGCCGTCTATTCCAGCAGCAGAGCCAGTTTTAAATGACATATTGCTGAATAGACGTCTTTAGTTGATGCTTGTAGGAACTCTGTTTGTGAAGAGGGAGGATCTGGCGGAGAAGTCGGTGAAGTAGTTGGAATAGGATGCTTGTCTTTTAGTGCCGAGAGTGTGTCTGCTGAGTCTGGTGCTAGGCTATCGTTAGAAAAAAGTAAGCAGGCTGCCCCTTTCAGGTCTCCCTCGCTTACTTTATTTTCAATCTTTTTTGATAGATTTACTGAGAATTTATTGCCTAAGATATGGGACGTATCTAAATTTTCAATTGTTGGACGGCAGCAGTTCTGTTTGATAGTTTTAGTTAAAGAATTGTTTTTATCAAGGCCGGTCGAATGGAAAACTCGGAACGAGAAAAATAGGTAGCTTCCCAATTTGTGGGAGAATTTTCAGCTAAAATTTTTGCCAATATTTTTGTGAGATTTTCTGCCACCGTGATGCGTGCCCCCCGGGGGATACGCCGAATTAATGGAGTATTATTTTTTAAGCAGGCCAAACGTTCCCATAAGGCGGTAAAACTAGTCTGAGGATTGGGTCAGTTCCGGACGGGCATCCATGCGAGGCAGTCGCTAATGCCTGTGCTCTTCTCGAATTTTGCAGATTTTCGCGCTTTTTCTTTCCGAAAAGGCGATAAATTGCGAATATAGTTGTGTAGTGTCAGTGTACAGTGTTAGTTCGTTCGATTCCGGCGCGAATCGCAGTTTATTGGTTTGGGTGAGTCGATTTACTCTCTGATTGCTTTTCGCGCGCTTCAGCGCATATTGCGTAATATTAACGGTTATTTTGTACATTAAGTACACCCGCGCGCGTCGCTGGTTTCGCACAGGGAACGGGCATCCAGCAATGGATGCCCAGGACCCAAAACCACCCCCTGGGCTTTCAGGTGCGCCTTGCAAGAGAGGCCACCTGGAGGCCAAGGACGGTTGGCAGGCTGCGGAGATCGGCGAGACGCGTAGGAAGAAGGTCCCGTCAGTATCGATCGCCCGGCGCAGCAAATCTGCCGCCGGGCCACGTCCAGGCTGCCCGGCTGCTGCCGTTATCACGGCGGCACCTGAGGCGCCTGTCTTGATAGGCAGGGCGGCGTCCGTGGTGGACCTCACCGTGGATGCCCCCGCTTGTAGGACTAACGTTATGGGGCCACCGGAAGGTCCCGTGACGCGCAGGCCCCCATCCAGCCGTGCGGCACGTAACAGTGCGGCACACCTGGATATAGGTAGGAGTACGCTGCTCGGGTCACACTCGGCTGTTTGCCTGGCCGTGAGTGACGCGAGCACCATAGATGTGAGTGCCTTCGGGACGCCGTCGACCTCTGCATGGGCATCACCTGTGCAGGGGGGCGACGGGTACGAAGATGGCTTTCGCACGCCACTGTCAGGTAGCATTCCAGAGTCTCTGGATAGTGCGCTTGACGGTGTCGTTCGCGCATTCGGTTATTCCCGCCCTGCTTCGCCTGCCTGTGGACAAATCGTCTACACGGCGGCCGGAACAGCGACGGTGGGGGGCGGTCGCCCCACGACGACGGTGGCCTATAGCGCGCAGGCCTCACCTGCGCCTTTGCCACTGGCTTGCGACCTATCGGTTCGCAACGTCGGGGACGGCCGTCCCACGACCCCGGTTGTCGCGCGAGCTTCACTCGCGCTATCGACCGAGGTCGCGAACAGGGAATTTGTAGGCGCGGCAGCGGCGACCCCTTCGTCTTCCTTCCCTACTGGGATGGGAGTCGCTGTCGCGGCGTCGGCGCCTGCGTGTGCAGCGACTGCGGCGACGGCGGCGACGGCGGCGGCGTCCACGTCCACGTCTTCGTCTTCGGCGGCGGCAACAACTTCGTACGCGTTCGCGTCCACAGGTTCGTCGTCTTCTGCGGCGGGCTCGGCGAAGCGGGCTACGTCTTCGGGGACATTTGTGCCCCCTGTATCGTGTGCTCCGGTATTTGCGGCCGGATCGAGGTCACGGTTCTGGGACCGGTCCCGGAGCAGCGACGCCGATTCGGCCCCTACGTCGGGTGCGTCCACCCCAGCGCGCGCGCGCTCGCCTTTGCGCCCCACGTGGGGCGCAACCGAATCGACCGCGTCGGCCGCGTCGGTTCTCGCGGGTGCGGAGGCCTTCCTCCGCACTGAGGGGGGGGAAAAGGGGCGCAAGGCGCGCAAGGCAACCAACGCCAAATTGGCCGCGGCTAGCCAGTGCGCCGCCCTCGTAGAAGACATCACGGCCCTCGGCCCCGGGGAACTGCGCCTAGCGGCGAGCGCCCAGGTCGCCGAGATCCTTCAGATCGCCCAGACGTCGGGCAATCTGAAGGGTGGCTACGTGCGTCGGCTGAAGGATGCCGCGAACAGAGTGTCGGACATTGTCGACACGCTGGTCACGCGGAATCCGGAAACCGAGGCGTGGAAGCTCGGCAACGAGAATGCGCGTTTGCGCATGGAAGTAAACTCTTTGCGGGAGGAAAATCTCTCCTATCGCAAGGAGTTTGAAGAAATGCGCAAGGCCCTTAAGGCCTCCGCTCCGGCCGTGGAGCCGGCGCCTGCCGTCGTGGCGGCGCCGCCCCCCGTGCCCGTCAAGCGGAAGGCACGGGCGGTCGCGGTGGAGGTGGCGGCGATTTCGGAATCGCCCGCCGCGCCCGTCGCGACTAAAAAATCGCGTCCGACCCCCGCCGCGGTGGCGGGGTCGATACCGGTTCCCGCCGACGGGGCGGAGCCGGCCGCGGCGCCCGCCGACGGGGCGGCGCCGCCGTCCGTCCCACTCGGGCGCGGCGGCGTTGAGTACGATGCGTTCGTGCGCGTCGTGCTCGATGCCGTGGCGCCACTTATCAACGCGAGGTTCGCCGCCATAGAGGACAGGCTGGGCCCCGCGCCGACCCTCCGTCCACCACTTGCGGCCGACGGAGGCAAGGCGCCGGCGCCCAGGCCGACTCCCCGCGCGTCCGTCGCGAAGCCCACCGGAGGGCCCAAACCGGCCACGGCTGCCGCTGCAGTCCGCCGGGGTCTGGGGGAAGCAAGTACCCCGGTCCCGATGGAGGTGGTGGCGGCCCCGGCCGCCGGGGTGGCAGACTCCCCACTGCCACCGACCCCCCCCGCGAGGAAAAAACACAGGGGGGGCGTGAAGCGGACGCTCCGAAAGCGGAGAAAGGCGGCCCGCGCCGCCGCCGCTGCCTCGGCGGCCTTCGCTTCGGCGCCCGCCCCAATAATTTCGGCCTCTGGGCGACAAATGGCCCCCGCGTCCGCGCCATCAGTGGCGCCCGTCCCGCGCGCCCGTCGTGCCACCCCGTGTGTGGCACCGTCGCCGGCGCCCGTGGCGTGCGCCCGCCGCGTCGCCCCGTACGTCGCGCCACCGCCGGCGCCCGTGGCCCCCGCCCCCGCCCCCGTACCCGAGGGGGGGGCGTGGTCCACGGTCGTAGGGCGGAAAAAGGGTAAGGGGGCGAGGGCCAACGGGCCCCCTCCCCCCCCCCAGGCGCAAGCTGCTGCCCCACCGACGGGGTGGAGGCAGCAACCGCGGAAGCAGGCCGCGAGGCCTGCCGTCGTTCTCCGCGAGCCGAAGTCGGCCGCAGTCATTATTAGACTGCTGCCGGCAGCGGCCGCGAAGGGTGTCGGCTATCGCGAGGTCTTCGCAAAGGCCTCGACGGTGGTCGACATCACCGCCATGGGCCTCCGCGAGGGGCTGAAGGTGGTGCGGACCGCCAGGGACGCGCGTCTCCTCGAGTTCCAGCCGGGACCCGAGAGCGCGGCCAAGGCGGACCGCGTCGCCGAAGCCCTGCGCGGGGCCCTAGAAGGGATGGCTGAGGTCGTCCGCCCCGTAAAGCGTGGGGAGCTTTACGTCTCAGGGCTGGACGACTCAGTCACGGTCGATGGGCTTCGTGACGCGATCGCGCGCGCAGGCAACTGCCGGCGCGACGACGTGCTCACGAAGCACATCGGTGCAGGACCGGGCGGATTGGGCGCATCATACGTGCTGTGCCCCGTCGCTGCCGCCAAGACCATCGTCGGGTTGGGCTACCTTCTGGTCGGCTTCACCTCGGCGAAGGTCGAAGCACTGGAAGCCAGACCGATACGTTGTTACAGATGTTTCAACGTCGGTCATGGCACCCAAACTTGTCCGGACACGTGCCCGGACCGGACTAACTTGTGTCTCCGCTGCGGTAAAAGCGGACACAAGATGCCGGACTGCACGGCACGGAAACCCCACTGCGCGGCGTGCGCGGCGGGGGGACTGAACGCGGCCCACCCCACGTTGGCGAGGTTCTGCCAACCTCCCTACGTGAGGGGCCAATTCGTCCACTCGCGGGCGAGACCACGTACCGGCAAATCGGGAGTACAGACAATGGACACCTCCAATGCCTAGTACACCCGTAACGACGTTCTTTCAAGCTAACGTAAACCACTCCCCCACCGCTCAGGACTTGTGCCTGCAGGCGATGGCGGAGTGGCAAGCGAATTTAGCCGTAATAAGTGAACCTTATTACGTCCCTCCTTCAGGGAACTGGGTGGGCGATCTCGATGACATGGTAGCGGTGGTGGCCAGAGCCGGGTCCGGCACACCGCTTACATGTCCCGAAAGAGGAAAGGGCTATGCTGTGGCGGAGAGCGGAAGTATCGTCGTCATAGGCGTTTACTTTTCGCGCAACCGCCCCCTGGCGGAGTTCGAGCTTCACTTGGACGCCGTCGGGGCTGCCGTACGCAGACTGTCGCCCAAAACGATCTTCGTGATGGGCGACTTTAATGCAAAGCACCTCTCCTGGGGAAACGTACTCACGGACGCTAGGGGTCGGGCGGTCGAGGATTGGGCTCTTCAAGCCGGCCTGACCATACTGAACCAGGGGTCGGTCCAGACCTGCGTGCGCGCGCGGGGTGGATCGATCATCGACCTGTCATTCGTCACTCATGCGGCCGCCCGCAGAGTGACCGGATGGAGGGTGCTGGAGGAGGTGGAGTCGCTCTCTGATCATCGGTACATCAGATTTGAGCTCACGACCCCCTCCTCCGGTCCGAGCCCTGTTCACCGTCGCCCCCCTCTCCTCCCGCGTTGGGCCCTTACCAAGCTCGATCCGGAGCAGGCCGAGGAGCGGGCACTCTCGGAAAGCTGGGCCTACCCAGCCGACTTCGCGAATCTGGATACGCAGGCAGAGCACATGCGCAAGACCCTGACGAGGGTTTGCGACGCTGCGATGCCACGCGTCTCCAAGCGGCAGCCTCCGTGCAAGCAATCGGTCCACTGGTGGACCGAGGAGCTGGGCGAGATGCGAAAGGCAGTTCGCATCATCAGCCACAGGCTCAAACGCTGCAGGGCGCGCCGTCCTCCGGACTTCGTCGCGGAAAATGGACTCGTGGGCGAGTTTAGAGAGGCCAGAAAGGCCCTTTCGATTGCAATATTGCGATCGAAAGCCCGGGCTCGGGCCGAGCTCCTCGAGACGCTCGATCGGGACCCTTGGGGGCGCCCGTACCGTGGGGCCCGCAACAAGTTGCGGCCTTGCACATCCACGGTCACGGAAACGCTCAAACCCGAGGTGCTCCGGTCGGTTATCGATGGGCTCTTCCCGGATCCGGGGAACTTCACTCCCCCCAGTATGGGTCCACCCATTCCCGACACCCCCACGGACGAGGAGCCTCACTCCATCTCCGAGGGGGAGCTAGACGTCGCCCTGGACCGGCTCCGGGGCAGGAAGACGGCACCGGGACCCGACGGGGTTCCAGGTCGACTCCTCTTCCTGGCTGCAAAACACCTACGCAGCCAGCTGCGGGACCTCTTCGAAGCCTGTATTCGCGCAGGTAGGTTCCCGTCGCAATGGAAAGAGGGTCGTTTGTGCCTACTTCCAAAGGGAGGTCGGCCTCCCAACGATCCGTCCGCCTACAGGCCCATAGTGCTGCTGAACGAGGTCGCCAAGGTCTTCGAGAAGATCTTGGCGGAGCGGCTTGTGAAGCATCTAGACACTGTGGAGCCGGGGCTATCAGATACGCAGTTCGGGTTTCGGCGGAGGCGCTCCACGATGGACGCCTTCGAGACGCTGCGAACATTGACGGACGAAGCCGTCCAAGCAAAGGACGTCGTTCTTGCAGTGTCGCTAGACATAGCGAACGCCTTTAACAGCCTCCCTCATGAGACGATCAGGGAAGGGCTCCGCGCGCACGGAGTCCCCCCGTACCTCACGAGGCTGTTGGGCGAGTACCTGCGAGATCGGCACATCCTTTGGGAGGGTGGTGAGTCCGCCAACCACGTGCTAGGTCGGCGACGTGTCGCGTGCGGCGTTCCACAGGGATCGGTCCTCGGGCCTATCCTTTGGAACGTAGGCTATGACTGGATCCTTCGGGTGACGGTCCGGCCCGGAGTAGGGCTGATCCGCTTTGCGGACGACACCCTACTCACGGCACGCGCCGCGTCTTTTGCGGAATCCGTGGACGTCGCCAACGACGGGCTGGCGATCGTCGTAGATCGAATAGCTAGGCTGGGCTTGAAGGTCTCCCCCGCGAAAACGGAGGCCGTCATGTTCCATAGGAAATTCCGGAATCCTCCCCCGGACTTGTCCGTTACAGTTCAGGGGGTGGCGATTAGAGTAGGGCCCACGATGAAATATCTTGGGCTAGTCCTAGACGGGAAATGGCTGTTCAAAGCGCACTTTGAGCAGCTAGTTCCCAAACTTCTGAATTCCGCGGGCGCACTCTCCAGGCTTCTTCCTAACGTGGGGGGGCCGGGGGGTGCGACGCGGAAGCTTTATTCCGGCATCCTGAGGAGTATGGCACTCTACGGTGCGCCCGTCTGGTCCGATGCGCTTCACCGCCACAACCGAACCCTGCTGCACCGCGCGCAGCGGGTTCTGGCCGTGAGGACCATACGGGGGTACCGCACAGTGTCGTGGTCGGCGGCGACTCTCTTGGCAGGCGAGCTGCCCTGGCCTCTCCAGGCAGACGTCCTGTCCAGAGTTCGTCGCGCCCAGCAGGATGCCCTAGCTAGAGGACTGACCTTCTGTCAAGTCGAATTAGAGACGGTCAGGAAGCGGGAAACCCATTCCTGCCTCGTCGCCTGGTCTCGTGACCTCGAACACCCTGTGGCCGGCGGCTATACGGTGGATGCAATCAGGCCGCAGCTGGAGAGATGGGTGACCCGCACCAGCGGAACCCTGACCTTCAGGACGACTCAGATACTGACCGGACACGGTTGTTTCGACCAGTATCTGTTTCGCATTGTGGGCTGCTTGCCTTCCCCGGACTGCCGCCAATGTGGCGCACCCGATACGGCGTTACACACGCTTGTTGAGTGCGCTGCATGGACGCCTCAGCGTTTCGAGCTCGAGACACACGTAGGAGCCGTCCGATCGCTTGGCGACTTGGTAACGGCCATGTTGCACAGCGACGACCGCTGGGAGTCTGCGGTTTCTTTCTGTGAGGCTGTAATGTCTCTAAAAGAGGCCGCAGAAAGGGATAGGGAGCGAAGCCCTTCAGCGCGTGCCGCTAATGTCACCCGAGGCCGCCGGCCTTCAGCTGGCACTCGACGAGGCAGGTACGCGCGTTACTTCCCTCCCTGAGTTAGGTTCCGGTACGAGGGGCCCCTTGCTACTAGGCAACGCAAGGGATTCAGCCCCCGTTTCGAAGTGGGGTGTGTTCTCCCAGGGCACACTCCAGGCACTTTATTGCGCTGGATCGACTGTTGCGTAACTATGTTCTATATCTCAGTCTTTCCTTCACAACAAAGCGCAGGGTCGACGGGAGGAGAGGTTTTTTAGTGGGTATTGAGGTTGTTCGCTCGTGTAACATCGCTCGGAGTCGCCACACTCCTCTGTGTAATCCATCGCGGGCGGAGCGCCAATAAAGCATACTATTGCTAGCGTTATCGCCCCCGATGGATGCGTGCCGTTTCCTAGTGACGGCCCAGAGAGTGCGTAAATCGGTTAGCATTTTCCCTCGCCTCAAAAAAAAAAAAAAAAAAAGTCTGAGGATTGGGTATTTTGGTGGTGAATTTTTAAATATGGATATTTAGATCCCTGCTCCCCTTAAAGAAACGCGGGGTAGGGCAATGAGGGCATTGAGAAAGTGAGGTAGAAGTATTAAGGGCACTGCAGCATGTTTGCGGCATAGGTTTCACGTGGTATGTGCACCGTCTAAATATATTCCTAATAAAAAATAAACCGGGAGATTTGGTGACCTAAACTCAATAACAGTGATTTTATATAACACTAAACATAAAAAATAAATAAATAAATACTAGGAGGACGTTGTGGAGCAGGCCTGGAGACGGGGATCGTACCTCTAGGGGCACGTCTTCATACCGGTCGATGCTCGACGCAGCGTAGCCGGTGGTTTGGTATGGACTGAAAAGGAAAAATAATAATATAAATAATGATTGTATTTAGAAGATATGAAGCGCCTGTAGATCTTGACGCGGAGGCTGTCCGTCAGGCGGGTGAGTTTGATGCTCGGTGCGTGCAGCGGCCGATGCGTCGAACCCCGGATGAGTCTGAGAACAAAGACACTGATGAGTTGAGGATTCGTGAAGTAGATGAAGGGGGATACTGTTCCTATCTGCGACAGCGAATGGCTGTCGTAAAATATAAATTTAGACTAAATAAAATTAAATAGGGGACAAGAAAAATATACGTCAAGTCACTTTGACTGACGTGACGTTTTGTTCACTTTTAAACAAACGGAATCTATTGCATTGTTTTCCCGCAAATGTATTGAAAAATGTTGTATGATACACGTGTGGTTATTATTTTAGACAAACTCGTAAGTATGGTTGTTAGCAACACCAACAAACAATTGATTTTGGGCACGCGCGCCGTTTGGACGTAGTTGGTTGTGTTTACGTGGCTCCTACTTTAATTTCAAGATAATGACGTCTACACTTCAGTTTTAAGTCTTAAACTAATCATAATATCGATATAAAGTTATTTCTGCTAATAACCTGATGTAAGGAAAGTGTCAAATAAAGTAATAAAACTACGTTTTAACGGTTTTAAGCGCGGTAATTTATTTGATTTAGGTTTATCCGACGTTTCGGCCGCTTTTCAGTGGCCGTGGTCACGGAAGACAAAGATGACATTTGTCAAACGTGTATTGTCAAAGTTTTTATTCAGCCTACCGCCAACTTGTTCATTTTAATTATTTAGTTTTAAATTTTGTTTATTGATATTATTTACTCTATGGGAGCCTAATCTAATTTACCACCGCTTCACAACATGTTGTGGCTTGAAGAGAAGAAGCGGCGCAAGAAACTCTTCAGCAAACATGCCTAGTTCTAAATATTTTTTTTTATATAATATTAAAATGAGTGGAAGGAAAAAATAAAAGAAATGATCAGTCAAGTTGGTTTGTTTCGTTGCACGCAGAAAGAGCTCACAGTGTCTTGAGGTCTGGCAGTTGGTTTTTGCTGGGTTTGGGTCTTAATAGTTTTGATGATTGGATCCCAAACAGGTGGTACCTGCCAACCATCTTCTCTATTGAAATTTGGGTGTTTTTTGATTTCAATAGCCTCACGCATCATTCTTGGTATGAAACGATTCTCTTTCGCGAGGATTTGTGGGTTATCGAATCTGATGTAATGGTTGGGTTTATCCAGCGTGTGTTCACTGATCGCAGACTTCGTAGACCTTGTGTGTTTCATGTCAGCAATGTGTTCTTTTACCCGTGTTTTTATGCTCCTCTTTGTTTGCCCAATGTATGATAATCCACATTCACAATCGAGCTTGTAAACACCTGCATCCTGGAGTGGGATATTGCATTTCACAGGTCTCAAAAATTGGGTTATCTTTTTATGCGGCTTGAAATATGTTTTGATTGAAGCTCGCCTGAGGATGTGACCAATTCTGTCTGTGACCCCCTTGATGTAGGGTAGGGTAACAGGGCACCGCTCAACTGAAGGTGGTTTGGGGCCTTTGTGACGTTGGTGTGGAGTCAAACGATAAAGTCTCTGCATTTCTAGATCATCTTAATTCCATTAACTGTAATATCAAATTTACTATGGAACTAGAGGCAAACCATAAATTAGCTTTTCTTGATGTGCTCATCCTAAGGAATTCTGACAATACTCTTGGCCATACGGTGTATAGGAAACCTACCCATACAGATAAATACCTTAATGGTTCGTCTCACCACCATCCTAGTCAGTTAGCTACCGTGGGCAAATCTTTGTTTCAGAGAGCACATAAAATCTGTGACGGGAACCACGTGGCTGGAGAGCTTCAGCATGTCAAGCGAGTCTTACAACGCAATCAGCTGAAGACTCCACACCAACGTCACAAAGGCCCCAAACCACCTTCAGTTGAGCGGTGCCCTGTTACCCTACCCTACATCAAGGGGGTCACAGACAGAATTGGTCACATCCTCAGGCGAGCTTCAATCAAAACATATTTCAAGCCGCATAAAAAGATAACCCAATTTTTGAGACCTGTGAAATGCAATATCCCACTCCAGGATGCAGGTGTTTACAAGCTCGATTGTGAATGTGGATTATCATACATTGGGCAAACAAAGAGGAGCATAAAAACACGGGTAAAAGAACACATTGCTGACATGAAACACACAAGGTCTACGAAGTCTGCGATCAGTGAACACACGCTG
Organism: Dendrolimus pini; assembly: GCA_949752895.1. Taxonomy (NCBI): domain Eukaryota; kingdom Metazoa; phylum Arthropoda; class Insecta; order Lepidoptera; family Lasiocampidae; genus Dendrolimus; species Dendrolimus pini. Next base: position 22,182,235 of record OX457136.1, read on the forward strand.
GATAAACCCAACCATTACATCAGATTCGATAACCCACAAATCCTCGCGAAAGAGAATCGTTTCATACCAAGAATGATGCGTGAGGCTATTGAAATCAAAAAACACCCAAATTTCAATAGAGAAGATGGTTGGCAGGTACCACCTGTTTGGGATCCAATCATCAAAACTATTAAGACCCAAACCCAGCAAAAACCAACTGCCAGACCTCAAGACACTGTGAGCTCTTTCTGCGTGCAACGAAACAAACCAACTTGACTGATCATTTCTTTTATTTTTTCCTTCCACTCATTTTAATATTATATAAAAAAATTTAGAACTAGGCATGTTTGCTGAAGAGTTTCTTGCGCCGCTTCTTCTCTTCAAGCCACAACATGTTGTGAAGCGGTGGTAAATTAGATTAGGCTCCCATAGAGTAAATAATATCCATAAACAAAATTTAAAACTAAATAATTAAAATGAACAAGTTGGCGGTAGGCTGAATAAAAACTTTGCCAATACACGTTTGACAAATGTCATCTTTGTCTTCCGTGACCACGGCCACTGAAAAGCGGCCGAAACGTCGGATAAACCTAAATCAAATAAATTACCGCGCTTAAAACCGTTAAAACGTAGTTTTATTATGTGTACAAGTCGCGAAAACTTAAGAAAATATTATGTCAAATAAAGTGTTTTAATAATATAAACAACAATTTTGCATAATATAGTGAGCTCTAATTAAAGTGGACGGACAGCGTTCTTGTATGAGTTTCTCGATCGGCGACCAGTTCTATTGACCTCTGTATAATTATAACAGTTAGTGCATGTTTTTTCTGTGTTCTGTTTATTTTTTACCAAGATTTGAACTGTTTTTTCAATGGCTTTCTCAATTATTGATAAAAGTAAAATTTCACCGAGTTCGAAACCTTTGAGCGAGGCAAGTTCGCTACGAGATCTAGCTCATAATCCCGAAACCATACATACTGAACCCTATGTGACTCAAAGGAAAAAGAAAAATTTGGAGGACCCTCGCGAGTGCGTGCCCCCCGTAATGCAAGATATGCTGAAACATGTACAACAAATGGTTAAATATCTTATGGCTAGTCAGGATCAACAGTTTTCACAGATTAAAGAAGACATTAACTCACTGAGAAGACAAAATGACGAGTTACTCACCTCGAACTCTGAGATAAAGAATTCTGTATCTAAAATTATTCTTGAGCAAAACGTACTCAAAACTAGGATTGAAACCCTGGAAAAGAATAATACATTTTCTGTCGATTATGTCCATTCTTTGGAACAACAACTGGATCAGCTAGATTGGAAGCTGAGGGAGATGTCTATAGAAATCCAGAATCTTCCCACTGAAAACAATGCACAGATGCATTCCCTAATAAAAAAGTTGCATTCGGTTCTCAATGTGGCATTTACAGAAAGCGAAGTACGCAATGCTTATCGTCTTCCAGCTAAACCAAACAATCCTAGACCAATTATTCTTGAATATGTGTCAGTAGTAAAAAAACAAGAAATGTTGCAAGCCTACAAGAAATTTAACTCGACCCACAAGGACAACAGACTTAATTTAAGTGCCCTTGGCTTTCATGAAGAAAATTCAGTAATTTATATAAATGAACCATTTACAAAAAAAGGAAAAAATCTGCATTATTTGGCACGAAAATTAATAAAGAGTATAGATTGGAAATTTTGCTGGACTTCTAGAGGAAAGGTTTTCATTAGAAAAAGAAGAGGGTCAACCCGCTATTGAGATTAAAAGTGACGAACAAATCTCTACTCTAAATAAAAAGTCAACTTCTGAGTGACTAGTATACATGTCGCATTGGTTCTTTAAATATTCTATATCAACTTTCTTTAAGTTCATGTTACTTAACTGTTTATTGTGTATACCTATATTAATTATTAAGCTTAATTGTACTAATATTAGCCATGTAAGTCAATACAACTTTATCTTACACTTTTACAAACTTTACATTATACAATCCTATACGTGCCCCGATTCAAAATTCATTTACTTACTAAAAATATATATTATCTCATTTTCATTTAACTATATATTCTTACCTAATATAAGCAGTATTTTATGGCACTACTAAGATCAGTTTAGAACTATTTTATTCCTGACTTCGCTTCTAATTCCACAGTATGCAAGGTATTTAAAATACCAATTTTGGTATTTTCTGATACCATGACTTTTAATGATTTAAAATACATTTCCACGGAATTAGAAGCAATATCAGTGTCATCTTCTTTTAATTGTCTTGCAAACCAGTGCTACAAAATTTCTTCTATGTATAAAAAGTCTATAAGTGCTATTCATTTGAATATTCGAAGTATAAATAAAAATATACATGACTTCAAAGTTCTTCTTGCCCAGTTAAGGATAAATTTTGATCTAATTATTTTAAGCGAGTGTTGGTTACAGAAATGTCCATTCATACCTAATCTACAAGGTTTTAAAACACATCATACAGAAGAACTCTGTAATCAAAATGATGGTTTGGTAGTCTATGTGTGAGACGGTCTTAACTATCTGTTGTCGGAACCTAAGATCTTAAAAGATGGTAATAGTTTAGTATGTGTGGTGAATAAAGAATTTGTTTTTATAGTAGTTTATAGATCTCCGTCGATAATTAACATTGACGCATTTCTTACTAGCCTAGATAAACTTTTATTAATGTATAATAAATATAGCAATATATGTATCATGGGTGACATTAATATAGATATAGAATCCAACAATTCTGATAATAAATCTTATGAAAACTTAAATTTGTTGTCTATGCATGGCCTTTTACCCGCCCACACTTATCCCACACGGGATAATCATTGTCTGGATCATGTAATGTTAAAAACAAAACATAAATCTAGAACTATTGTTGTACAATCTTCTATAACCGACCACTGTCCTACAATTTTAATCTTATCTACCGACTCAAACACCGATATTCCACCTGCTAAGCGATCTAGTATAATAGATATTGATTCTATTGTCAATGTACTCTCTTCAGAAGATCTCTCTTATATATTATCAATTCAAAATCCCGACACAGCAGCAAGCAGCCTAATGTTACATATTTCAAATATTGTCAAGAACCATACACGACATACAACAGTTCCACGCTCTAAGAGAACTATTAAACCGTGGATTACTCCGGGATTATTGCGCTGCATACATAATCGAGATGCTATTCATTTAAAATTGAGAAAAGATCCCGTCAACACTGTAATAAAAATTACTTACGTACGATATAGAAACTTCTTAAATAATATATTAAAAAAACAAAGAACTACTTACTTAAAAAATCTTTTATGTAAAGCTAAAACTTCAAAAGCTATTTGGGATACTATAAAAAATATATCTAACATATCTTCATGTAAATCTTTTTCCTCTGACGTACTATTGAAAACGGACTTAAATCCAATTGTTTCGATTAATCAGGTTAACCACTTATTTGCTAACATTGGTAAAACACTTGCAAATAACATAAAAAGTAATCTTAATCCAAATGCTACAGTACATTCATACTTAAACACTCAACGTGACTCTTTTGCATTGTTACCAGCTGATCCTTATGAGGTAGGCATTATTATTGCTAATATGCGAACTCGATGTGCTGTTGGTTTTGATGAAATTTCTACATCATTATTAAAATCACTGAGATCTTCTTTGGTCCCTATTTTAACACACATTTTTAATCTGTCCCTTGAAAATGGTACATTTCCTAGTGTATTTAAAAAAGCAATAGTCCATCCCATTCATAAAGGAGGTGACACGAACGTGGTGAACAATTATCGACCAATATCAGTGCTGCCCACTATGTCTAAAATACTAGAGAAGCTCTTGAATAATCGTTTAGTTAATTATTTAGAAAGTAAAAATTTAATTGCACCAAATCAATTCGGCTTTCGCCGAGGACTCTCGACCAATGATGCTGTTTCTTCTCTAATTGACAATATTGTACAACATTTAGATAAGGGAAAAAGGTGTCTTTCTATATTCCTTGATATATCCAAGGCCTTCGACACTGTTTCTATACCTATCCTACTTACTAAACTGGAGGCTTTGGGTATTAGAGGGACTGCTTTGGTAATCTTCAGAGATTACTTGAGTGGTCGCAGTCAGGCTGTTAAAATAGGTGATTATATTAGCGAATATGAGGACCTTTCAGTAGGAGTACCCCAAGGTAGCATCCTTGGGCCAACTCGTTTCTCAGTTTACATCAATGACCTCTGCAAACTGTTGATTCCCAACTGTAAGATCTTCACATATGCGGACGACACTGCGTTATTAGTGCAAGGTAATAACTGGGAGGAGACTCAAACGAATGCAGAGTTCGCACTTACGCAAATTATGAACTGGCTTACTTCCAACTTACTTACTCTGAATTTAACAAAAACTCTTTTTGTTCCATTCAGTATTAGATGTAACAGTCTTCCACCTATAAATTTTGTAACAATTAGGGCACATAACTGTCAAAATCCTACTAGCAGTTGCTCCTGTTCACATATTAAAAGAGCTTCAAAAGTAAAATATTTAGGAATCTTCATAGATCATAACCTTCGATGGGACGATCATATAAATTACCTTTCTTCGCGTCTTAGAAAACTTATTTATGTCTTTAAAAATTTGAGACCCGTTGCTAACTTTAATACATTAAAAATGGTATACCTCTCCTTTTGTGAATCATTGCTCGTCTATTGTAACATAGCATGGGGTGGAGCGTCGAAGACTATACTACTAAAATTAGAAAGATCACAAAGAGCAGTGTTAAAAGTTTTAGCGAAAAAACCGTTCCGCTATTCTACTTCCCAGTTATATAAAGATATGTCAGTGTTATCTGTTAGGAAACTTTTCATTTTACAGCTTATTCTCAAAACACATACTGAACTAATGTTTGATTCTTCCCTTTCTTCTCGGAAAAGGAGATATGACAAGGTCTGCCATATTGTCCGCACAAGAACTACCCTGGCCTGGAAACACTCATACTCAATCAAAAGCCGCCTGTATAATAGAGCGAATAAGGACTTAAAAATATATCCTTTAACTAGACGAGAAACCAAGCATAAAGTAATAAATTGGCTAAAATCCTTGGATTATAACGCGTCTGAAGCACTTATAAACGAATATTTTTTTACTGTTTGTCACTATATATTCTATTTTGTACTTTACAATTTTCGTTAATTTCTGCTCTCGTGATATACCTTCAATCGCTTCATTTTCACACACATAACTGTACGCATTCACACACTCACAACCACACACATCACACGCACTTCAGCATATACAAATACTTATTTAAGAATTATAATTATATTGTATAACCATATAGGTGTGGGGTACCTTTGATTGACTCAAAACACAGGCCTTGTTCCTAGTTTGAGAGTCGAAGGTATATCTACTTGTCTTAATTTCTATAGCCGTAATCTGTACTAACACATTTTTCTTTTTTGTTACTTGTATAACACTAAAGGCTAATAAAGATTTATATATTCTATATTATTATTTTTTTACTTTGTCACATTTTTTTTCCTTCCAACCTGTAATGGTGCAAATTTAATAAATTAATTAAATATGCCTCGTGGTGCAATTTCTACTGTTTCCTTACTAGTTTTGAATTAATCATATGGTCCTTCGAGCCGGATAATGATACGGTAATAATAAATTACATTCGTCTACTCATTTGCAAAAACCAACACCGTACTAGTATCATAAATAACTACTGGTAATGTTCGTATTTTATGCGCTGTCATATTGTTGATTCGATTGAACAAATAAGAAATCCACTTTTCACGCCTTGTTCACAATTGCTTAGTTCGAAGTGAATGGGTTTATTAAAAATGTGAGAGATAATAACCGTGCGTCGCCTTTTTCTCGGCACCGTGTAGTGTAAATCGTCTTTAATATATTATTTCTTTACTAAAATTAAACGTACAGACACATACCATCCTAATAATTTTTTTAATATAAATGTAATATTCTGAAAGGGACTATTTGAGACGTGATTGTTCCGCGCGAGATCACTTGAGGCCATTCCCTCGTCTCCAGCGTATTGTTGCGACACCACTGAAGGAGGCCGAAAATTACATTCCACCAGTTGACGACATCATTATGACACTGGAATGTCCAATTCGTTTATTGTAATGGTTTCATTAAAACGAACCATTATTGCACAAAGTATAAATGCAATATTTCGTGTAAGAACGTATACGAGTACATTGTTTTTCATTAGAAGATAATTTTGATACAACACACACAGGGTTTTTGAAATCGATTATACTAGAGTTGGGTAGGACATGATTTTAAAATGAGTTTGTAACAGTAACTGACTTCAAATGAGGTGAGGAGTTTTGTATGGTTTGTACCGCGGCAAAACATTTGAAGCGATAAGACCGGTGAGGCGGTGAGCGTCATTCCCTCATTTATCCCGTACAAAACTTCTAGTTCGGAAATGTTCATTAAGAATCGAATGTGATCGGTATCGGTCACCTCATTTTACTAGGAGTCGTACATGTCATGTTGTCCCTCTTTGTCATGTGAATATCCGTAGAGGCGTTATTGTACTGTTGTCCCCGTTCCGTCCTTCCTCTTTTTCTCTATTTTGCACGGGACAAATGTACTGCTTCACACGTGTACCACTCACCACTAAATTACACTATTAATGGTCGGTTCCTATATCTTACTTTAACCGTTAAAATTTGACACAAGCTCCACCAAGTAATGTCAAAATTCGCCATAACAACTTTGAGTTGTGTTCCGGCATTAGTGACCACTGACCAGGTTCCAGTTTCTCTTAAGGGAACAGCAGCGCATTTGTAGCGCCTCTGGTGTTGCAAAGGTCCATAGGCGATGGTAACCGCTAACCATCAAGTGGGCCGTCTGCCTGCCTTCTGAATTCTTTCCTTAAAAAAACTTAAGTAGAATGCTCAGCCTAAATCACCGTCTTCTACAGGTAAGTTGTTCATTTAAAATTATATTAAAAAAACTCCTTGTGGCACTCGGGGACTGCCGCGGTAAAGCTATTGCATAGCATTTTTATCAACTTATGCAATTATAATTATTTATTTATTTTTATTTACGCAGTATTTTTTTTTTCTTTGATATTAATTCAAGTTCCACTTTTTGAGCGTGGTGACCGATAAGAAAACAAATCACCTATGTATCCATATATACTTACGGGGCGCACATGCGGTGAGTGTGGCATTATAAAGATATGATAGATACCTATATACTTTCTCTCAAACAGCTGCTTACGTATTCGTCCGATTTCGGAGCAGCTCGTCGTCCATAATTTGCAATACCTGATATTCCTCGAACCGCCACTAGAGCTCGCGGCTCACTGTGGCCACCGCACGCCTCCGCTGCGCCCGCCTCAGGCCCCCGTCACCGCGCATGGTAGGCGGAGTGGGTGTTAGGTTTTATTTTCGTTACGGAATTTCTTGATTCGGACGCCCGCCGAAAGCCCGCTCAAAGCCCGCGATAAAAGCTATGCAATAGCGTAATTTTTTTTTGACATGATACGTCTTATAATTCGATGGAGCCGGCTACACGCACGAAAAAAACATGACTCATGCGGCGTTACCTCGCTCTGAGGCGTTCCATTTAAGGCTTGAAGTGCGAGCGCGAGAGCGCGGAACGAGCGACAAAGAGGCACAATCGGCCTCCGCGTTCGTCATCTGTCTCTCTCCTACTTGGCGTCCGCGTGGACAGCTGCTATACAATAATACATTTAAATGTTTTCGTCAAGTATGAAGTGCAGTGAAAAGTGAACGTGGTGTCAATTGTTTATAGCAACGATAATTGCGGCGATAAAGGTAATGATTCTTTCGATATTAAATATATGTTCAGTGGTATATTGTCGAATATTCGTGCTTTCATCATTAAAATAAATAGCATCGGTCCGCTAGTGCAGCGATTGTAGGTTATGCTATAATTGACAAAACTATAGCAATAAGTTACAAGAACTATTTCACGATGAGTAAACAAATCAATTGCTTTACTATTCCATCGAAATAATTATCGAGCGTAGCTATGATTTAAAAAAATTAAAACATAAATGTTAAAATGTTAAACAAATAAAATTAAAATTTTCTTTTGAAAAATGAAACCATTCCATCAGTATTTTCTCATGACGTTGTCACGTTTAACTATCGTCAGTAAACCGACTTTACAGACAACCGAATTTTTTTATTATTCCAGGAGTTCAGCAGACAGGCAGACGGTCCACTTCATGGAAAGTGGTCTTCATCGCCTATGGACATTTACAAAGGCGCTGCTGCTCTTTTAAGTGAGAATGTAACCTGGTCACTAATGTCGGAACACAACTTAAGGTTGTTATGGCGACATACTTTAGACCAGGGGTGGTAGCCATCCAGTCGGGCAAATTCCCTACCACCTGGCAGTGGGTTGTTTTGTCGCCTCTTACGACAGGCCGCCCGGCAGCAGGAAATTATATTCTTTCTCCGTTCCTGCACGGATAAAAAATGTCGTAAGAAAAACACAAAGTACAACTTTTAATTAATACTATACATTTTTTGAAAATAAGTCGAACAGCAGAACACGACTTTCAAGCTCCCGCCCAACACTCGGCCCATTACTTATTTTAGTTCGTGACATGTCTCCATCAGCAGGACGCACAGACGCCGAAGTGAGCCGTAACGCAAATGACATACAATTATAACTCAACCGCAAAACATAATAATATGCACACTTCACACTAATTGCCAGTTACGAACTCAAATAGTTTCTTGTTTACATTTCAAATAAATCGCAAATACTGGTTGGACAAAGATTAAGAAGTAGAAGGGACTGAGGCATATAATTTATCATAAATTATGTCACAGAACGGTAAGGGTTAGCGTAACTAATCGTGCTTCTTACGATGAGTGAGAAATCCGAATACATGTCTCTCCCTTACCTATTTCATACATCTATTCCAGGGATTCCCAAACTATTTTGGGCACGAGACACCTTTTCTAGAATGAACTGACACCTCAAACCCCCATAAACAAGTTACTTTTCAATTCCTTTCTCTAGTTTCATTGCGTATTGATACAAAATACTTACCACTTCAAAAACTTATCTTTTGATTCAGTGAGTAAGCTTGATATCCTTTTCTCATCAAAATTTAACAAAATTCATAGATATAAAACTCAGTAAATAATTCTTAATATAAATTACGTAAAAATACTTAAATAATAATTACAATTTTTAGAAAAAGACATACATTTGTACACGTAACACAAACTATACAGTATCTTGTGTTAATGAATAGGGGTAAATTTTTGGACCTTGTCTATCCCCAAAATCAGTTTTCGTCTATGTCGCCGCCTGGGACACCGATTTCGACCCCAGGGGGTTGATATGGAACACTTTGGAAATCCTTTATTTTATAACGCAGGTTGCCCCGTGACAGCGGCCCCCTGTTACGGTAACTATAGGAGGGGAAGATGCCGGTACGCCTCCTGCGGACGGGGTCCACGTATGCGTCTTCCTCCCTCGCTCTCAGCGGCCTCCTTCTACTAGATGAAGAATTCATAGAAGGAATCCAGGAATGTTGAAACCAATCCTATCTAATCCTTTGGGAATTCCGGCTCTGTCTCATCCTAAAAGCTGGCAACGCGTTGGCCTCTCAGTTGACGTTGCAAACTTTTACATCAAGTGGACCGTCTGCTCGTTTACCAGTTGCGCAACGAAACAAAGTAAAAGCAGCAGAAAGCGCGGCTTTGTGAGGGCTCACGAGATTATTTTACCGTGTATGTCTATCGCAATAGAAATACACAAATAAACACTTTTGCTTGCGACTTAACTATAAAATATCTAGCAAATTTGTAAGTATTTATTCTAATACTTTTATAACAGATGGCTTTAGTAGGTACAATCTAGTTTGATAAATATTACACGTTACTGTATCTTTTATAATATTTTTAAGCTATTGCATAGCTTTTTTTTTGCGAGCTTTGAGCGCGGCGACCGAATCAAGAAATTCCGTAACGAAAATAAAACCTAACATCCCCCACTCCGCCTACCATGTAGCTGGGCCGAACGTTCCCTGCTCCGAAATAGGACGAATACGTAAGCAGCTGTTTGTGAGAAAGTATATAGGTGTATAGGTATCCATCATACCTTTATAATGCCACACTCAACGCATGCGCGCCCCGTAAGTATACATGTTTACATAGGTGATTTCTTTTCTTATCGGTCACCACGCTCAAAAAGTGTAACTGGAATTAATATCAAAGAAAAAAAATACTGCATAAATAAAAAATAAATAATTATAATTTCATAAGATGATAAAAAATGCTATTCAATAGCTTTACCGCGGCAGTCCCCGAGTGCCACAAGGAGTTTTTTATGACGTAAAATGTACCACAAATATGTACAACACGCGTTGGGGATAGTGCTCGCGACACTCACCTGACTTAATAAGCATGCTGTTGTAAAAATGATAAGTTCAGTTGTGGTCCGACAGCAGTGACCAGATTCCAGTACTCCCTTCGAGGCTGGCAGTACATTTGCAGCACATTTACTGTTGCAGATGTCCGTAGACAACAAAATCAACTTTACATCAGGTAGGTCGTCAGCCTGTCTCCCGTAATCTAGCAATAAAAATATGATTAATGAAATATTTTAAATTACGTTCTGAGTTTTAATTATTAAGAAATTTATAATTTAGTCCCTGCCAGGGAAATGGTTTTATGATTAATTAGATTAATTTGTTAATTAATCAAAAGAATAGGCATCAGCTAAAAGCAAACTCCAATCAACTGTCTCTAAGAAATTGTTTAATTTTGGCCTTGTTAAGTTCCATAAAATATGAATAGAATAGAGAAATTAGAATTTAGAATTAGATTAGATACATAAACTTAAATGTTTCTAATTATTTATAATGATTTTTTTTTTTTTAAATTATTGATTAAATTAAATTCTGAACCCTAGTATGTTATAGTATGTGGAATAACTTGGAAATATCCATAACATCCATATTTCTGTTGCATTATCTAATTAGTATAAATGTATTTTTTCAAATGTCTATAAAACAATCGTAATAGTAAAATTATGTACAAACTTCTACTTCCAAATAACTGACAACTTTTAAATGGATTTAAAAAAATAGCCTGATATATTATATAAATAATTATGATGAAAAAATATTTTTTTAGCTAGACGTGTTGCTGGGAAGTTTCTTGCCGCTTCTTCTCCTTTGAACAGCGATAACACATTAATCATTTAATAATTAAATAAAACTTTGACTTCCATGTATGACCTTCAAAGTGTGCTCCAGTGGAACTTATTTTGAATAAAAACATTTGAATTGAACTTGAATGAACTGTCTGATCTGTCTCGTTATTTATGCTGTGGTGGTTGAGCAGTGGCCGGTTAACGGTCGGTCGTAAACCAGCGCGCGACCGCCATGAGCCGGCGATTGTGCCAATCCGTTATTACAACCAGCTAATGACTGCGGGTGGCTAATTTCATGAAAAACAAACTTCGGACAGAGAAATTGCGTTCACGCGAATCGTCGACATTTTTAAATGGTCGCAACAAATCAAGCCTGACTTGAATCATTTGCATTGGTTAAGAAGTCAGCCGCCTTCTTTTGGAAGTCCATATAAAGGAATGGGCGTTAAAATACCATTCTTATTATTGTTCTTCTAAAATGTCACGTTGAAAATAAACTTTATATCTGTTAGAAGCTATGACGTCATAAATTGCATTCTCATACAAAACGTTTGTGTATTTTACAAATGGTTTTAGGCGTTTATTAAGATGACAAAAAACCCTCAATTGACTGTCAAATACCCTATTACAGTCGAATTATGATCACTAGGCAACGTTATCAGAATGTCACTTCAAAAGAGGGATATATCAAGAGAGAGCAGCCCTTGACAGTTCTCATTCATGGAAACCATTAGTTCAGTCTCAAGCGTGGACAGACAACCCTCCCTTCGAAAGGGCACCAAAGGGCCATCATCCAAAGGGCCCGTTTCCCAAACGGTACACTTTGCGATAACAATCTCTTAATTAAAAACAGCCTTGATTATTTTCCACCCTTCCGCCTGTTACTGAATAAGCGCCCGACGTTTTTCATAATATTAGTTTTCATCAAGTATTTTCATTGAGCTTAATGAGCTTTTAACACTTTTTCTCTATGAAAAGAAAATTTTATACCGATTTTTTTTAAGCAAAACTTTGAAATTTATTTATGAATTTTTCGTAATTAAAACGTTGCAGAAGTCTAAAGTTGACGTTAAGCACTTACCATCAGACTGTCACCTATAAGCAAAAATATAATAGATTTGGGTAACTCCTATATAGCTAGGATACAACAGGTTTTTGTTAACATCGCATACAAAATAGAGTAAGACAAACGTTACTTTTAGGACACTTGCGTGTTTTTAACCTGAAAAACAGGTTAGTTTTTATTTGATATTAATTCAAAATGTTCACATGTAAAGTTATGTGAAATGCTCTACTTATTATATCTGTATAATTATACACTTGATTTTTTATTTGTTCCTATAATTATGTTTAGTATTTGGCAAGACTAAATTAGCACTCCCTTTCCGTTGGTCCTTCGAGCCGGATCTGATTAAACCATCAGTCTTATTAGCGTTTACGCTAACAAGGCCTGTCCAGAGGCCGAAAGGTTGGAGGGGCAACCTCATCCGTGATTAATACCAAATCATTAACACTATAACAATATGTAGCTTTAGAAATGAAGCAATGAGTACGAAGCTAATGATTTCAATGGTGACTGAACATAATAACTTCTTAATTTGTTGTGGAGTACAGCAGACAGGCCGAACACCAGCCTAATGGAAGGTGGTTTACGTCACGTATGGACATTTGCAACACCAAAGACATATGTAATAAACAACTCAGAAGTGTTTATGGTAATAAACTGATCACTTTACTTATAATCATAAACCTGAGGGTTTAAATACATTTTTTTTATGTACTCACTTCAAGCGAGCAAAGCCGCGTGCTAGCGTCTGAATGTATAGTGCGCGTCTTTTTCCTACTCGCTTACGTTCAAGTTAACGCAATTTTGTATGGCACGCTATGTTTACTTTTACCCTTATGAGCGTAGCGCTATGCTAATTCTCGTACAAAATTGCGCTAACTTGACCGTGAGCGAGTAGCAAAAAGACGCGCACCAAGCACTGGCACTGGCATCCAATGAATGATAACAGAGGCGCCCTTAAAATGGTCGTAAATCCTAAAATCTGCTTCGCTATTAAACATCATGTTATATTCGCAATAAACTTGGCAAATAAAAATAGTAATAAAACGCGGAATTAACGTGGAATTTTACGGCTCTGTATGCCTTATATGAGGGATGTATTAAATTGAATTTCATTTACGATATTCAAGGGGGTCTACTAAGGTTGCTCATTTGCAGATATTTCCACGAGTGAAAACAGATGTTTCGATACATAAAGGTGATAAATTATTTCAGCGCTCGGGATAACGAAAGGTTCCAAACGTCCCAAGTATTTGTTATTAAGCTACGGGACTATAAAAAAGCATTTAATCCATTGAAAACAGCTCATATCTGAAAATATTTTCAAGCTACCGTTAACAATTTTTAATGAGTTTTCCATTTCGTAGTATAAATTTAATTGAGGAGGGGGGACTAATTTCAGAACTTCGGAGCTAATGCCTCGCCATTCTTGATCTATTTATGTAAAAAATCGCGATTTCACTACACAACGTAGTAACATTCTACAAACGTATCCGTGCAGGAACGGAGAAAGAATATAATTTCAAGCGACTGGGAGGCCTGACATTAGAGGTGACAAAACAACCCACAACTAGGTGGTAGGGTATTTTCTTGTCTGGATAGCTACCACCCTTGGTGTAAAGTATGCCACCGTAACAGTCTTGGTTGTGTTCCGGCATTAGTGGCCAGGTTCCAGTCCCCGTTTAGAGAGTGAGAAAGTGTTGCAAATGTCCATAAGCAACGATAACCGCTTTCCATCATATGGGCCGCCTGCTTGTCTGTTGAACTGATGCAATAATAGAGACCACTTTTGCTAACGATCGACGAACGACGAATACACATATTCATTTGTAATACCAGTTGAGCAATAGAAACAGATATACAGATAAGCCGCTCATTATTCTCCAAGCACCAGTCAAAGTATACAGTCCACCAATTGACAGCCGAAGACTCGACCGGCTCGAGCCTCTACAGCGGGTATAAGTATAAAGGCAGGCTAACGTGAGGTAGAATAAAGGAGTAAGGACGGAAATGACAGCGTAAGAAAAGACAAGAGTAACTTGGAAGCAAACGAACTTATGAGCGAACATGACGATTTCGTAAAGGCACTCTATTATGTGTGTAGGTTTTAATTTCGATTCTTCTTACGTACCGTAATGACTTCTTACGTACCGTAATGAGGCGTCAATAAACGTATTGGGTATCCAGTCCATATACATATTATAACCCGAATAGCGCAAGCTATAAATCCTCCCCCCCCCCCCCCCACCTCCCCCCGCACGTCCCCCGGGACCAGCTGCCAACAGTCGACATTGAAAACCTTTCGCACCTTTTATATCTAACGTATTTATCTACTTACTGACATTATATTCATTATTTATAGGACCATACATACAAGGATGCATTAAAACGAGCGAATACAGACGTTTTAACCGCGCGATATATGAAAATAAAATACCTGTTCATGTACGTAACTGTTTTGGGGTGTAGTGGAGTTGATACTGCTTTCTATACTTCCACCTAGAAATTGTAGTGTGGGCAACCACGATCATCAGTTAACTATGGGAGATCGCCCAATGTACACGGAGTCTTCATCGTGCTGATATTCCTGCAACTACTTGGAGTCCTTCATGACAGTGTAGCAAGGTAATACCTTAGAGCGTTTGCCAGGACCTGGTCCCTGGACACCAGGGGAAGGCACGAGAGACTGGGGTTACATCCGCGCAATTGTATGCCCATTTAAAATATCCTCACGCGCAAATGACCCTTGCTTATGTTTCTCGGATTAATGACCAAAATCGGTTAAGAGTACTATATATATATATGTGTGTGTGTGTGTGTGTGTGTGTGTGTGTGTGTGTGTGTGTGTGTGTGTGTGTGTGTGTGTGTGTGTGTGTGTGTGTGTGTGTGTGTGTGTGTGTGTGTGTGTGTGTGTGTGTGTGTGTGTGTGTGTGTGTGTGTGTGTGTGTGTGTGTGTGTGTGTGTGTGTGTGTGTGTGTGTGTGTGTGTGTGTGTGTGTGTGTGTGTGTGTGTGTGTGTGTGTGTGTGTGTGTGTGTGTGTGTGTGTGTGTGTGTGTGTGTGTGTGTGTGCGTGCGTGCGTGCGTGCGTGCGTGCGTGCGTGCGTGCGTGCGTGCGTGCGTGCGTGCGTGCGTGCGTGCGTGCGTGCGTGCGTGCGTGCGTGCGTGCGTGCGTGCGTGCGTGCGTGCGTGCGTGCGTGCGTGCGTGTGTGTGTGTGTGTGTGTGTGTGTGTGTGTGTGTGTGTGTGTGTGTGTGTGTGTGTGTGTGTGTGTGTGTGTGTGTGTGTGTGTGTGTGTGTGTGTGTGTGTGTGTGTGTGTGTGTGTGTGTGGATGGCCACGGGTTATACACTTTTAATTTAGATTTAAAACACATTTTAACATAGTTTAGACCGAGCAGCGGGTTCAGGGCACCGCTCGTACTTCTAACTTCAATACTTTCTTTAAAATTCTCAAAGGTCCAACTCGACCATTTGCCACCAACCAAAAACTCCGTCTACCGAAGTAGATACTACCCAAGTATAGAGGGCGTCTGACCCCGCTCGGAGCCATATGCTCTGCTCTGATTGGTCGTTTATTAAATTACAATATTCATAACTTTTATTAGGTTAGAACGATCTTTAAGTTATAGAAACATTTAACAAATCAAATTAAATTAAATTAAGAATTTTAGAAGTAATTAAAATGTAAACAAATGATATTGTGCGTTATACATCCAACAACAATCCATCCAATTCATAGCTTCCCTCCGACATATATATATACATGGTTTTACAAATAAAGTTAAAACATAAACATAATAATTATGGTATCGAAAAATTGGCCAATTGCGTATAGGATCATACAAGGAACGCTTAAAATTATAATTAAATACAACGTTAAACACGTGTTAGATTATAAGTATTTTTAAATTTAGCTAATAAGATTTTTTCATATATTTTACCAAACAATTGTAAAGTAAGAGGGGATGGGACACACTTTTATGACTTCAATCAATCAAATCTTTCATCACCTATTATAAAAAAATTTAAAAACTTCGTTTAAAAAAACCGACTTCAAAAACTAAAAAACTAAAATGTATAAAATAACTTATTTCTAAAGCTATTATTATTAATATATATTATCTAAAACATCTTAAAGTCGGTGCTTAGTAATTTTCAAAATATAGTAATTTTTATGTTTTGCTTTGCACCGACTTCAAGATGTGTTAGATAATATATATTAATAATAATAGCTTTAGAAATAAGTTATTTTATACATTTTAGTTTTTTAGTTTTTGAAGTCGGTTTTTTTAAACGAAGTTTTTAAATTTTATTTGTTACTTTTTAGTGTCTAGCTATGTATGGGTGGACCTACAAATGGTGCCGCGCTTCTTAAAAAATATAGGTCCTAAGAACCCGGAACAAAAAATTTTTCGTAAAATGAAAACTACTGGGCCAAACTATGTCAAATTTTTAGGGGACCACATGGCAGCTATTCCGCGTCGAACAAAAAAAGAATCACGTAAATCGAATCATAAATCTCAGAGTAATTGGTGTACATATGGAACGGAGTGAAAATTATTTTCATGAAAAATGTTCATAAAATGAAAACTACTGGGCCAAACTATGTCAAATTTTTAGGGGACCACATGGCAGCTATTCTGCGTCGAACAAAAAAAGAATCACGTAAATCGGATCATAAATGACGGAGTAATCGGCGAACATATGGAACGGAGTGAAAATTATTTCCATGAAAAATGTCCATAAAATGAAAACTACTGGGCCAAACTATGTAAAATTTTTAGGGGACCAATTGGAAGCTATTCCGCGTCGAACAAAAAAAGAATCACGTAAATCGGATCATAAATGACGGAGTAATCGGCGAACATACATAAAAAAAAAGGAACAAAAAAAAAAAAAAAAAAAAAAAAAGATTCCGACGAATTGAGAACCTCCTCCTTTTTTCGAAGTCGGTTAAAAAAGATGCAAGTGATACTGATAAAAACAGACAAGATTTTAATTCAATTGATTTATATGAATTTTGTTTTTTGATTCCGAGATACATGTATATGTGGAGGGTTAGAATAATTTAGGTTGCACATGCTAAGCTGCTGCTGACGAATAAAATATATTTCAATTTGCTAGTTCAATAAACAATAATAAATAGTTTCTTGAAAATAATTGAACATTTATTAATGTAGCGTGGCAGTTGTAGACATGGGTTGCTTTGATTTCTAATTCGTGTTAACTATACAGCTCTTGGGCATGATTGGTTTTGGCTCCCTATCAGAAACTGTTATCAGTCCGAATGTCAATGGATACAAGTAAATCTAATGACGATGCGCTCACATGGCACACTGAAATGGCCCGTTTATCGGTACATTGAATTCAACATCGGCTGCCTCTTGGTCCTCCGCCGCGCTGGCCCCGGGCCAGAGCTTGCTGCCAGCCGATGCTCGAATCACACAGTATATTCACATCAGCATAACAATACGGAATTGAACAAAAATGAGTGTCAACTGAACTTGTTAACAGAGTTAAAACTTTGTGAAAAGCGCCACTTTAGACGTGGTAGAGTCATATTAAAAAGTGTGTCCTAAGCTTGTAAGGAATTTATGGAGATATTTTGCAGAGTAACATTTTAGTACCTCATGTCATTAAAAATTTTATTTTATTTTATTGGCGTCTAATTCAGTGGACCTTCTTCTCTGCTGTACGTAGTGGCACAGCCCTGCTTCCCCGGGTTTGAACCAATATGGCACACTGACCATACTGAACCAGGGGTCGGTCCAGACCTGCGTGCGCGCGCGGGGTGGATCGATCATCGACCTGTCATTCGTCACTCATGCGGCCGCCCGCAGAGTGACCGGATGGAGGGTGCTGGAGGAGGTGGAGTCGCTCTCTGATCATCGGTACATCAGATTTGAGCTCACGACCCCCTCCTCCGGTCCGAGCCCTGTTCACCGTCGCCCCCCTCTCCTCCCGCGTTGGGCCCTTACCAAGCTCGATCCGGAGCAGGCCGAGGAGCGGGCACTCTCGGAAAGCTGGGCCTACCCAGCCGACTTCGCGAATCTGGATACGCAGGCAGAGCACATGCGCAAGACCCTGACGAGGGTTTGCGACGCTGCGATGCCACGCGTCTCCAAGCGGCAGCCTCCGTGCAAGCAATCGGTCCACTGGTGGACCGAGGAGCTGGGCGAGATGCGAAAGGCAGTTCGCATCATCAGCCACAGGCTCAAACGCTGCAGGGCGCGCCGTCCTCCGGACTTCGTCGCGGAAAATGGACTCGTGGGCGAGTTTAGAGAGGCCAGAAAGGCCCTTTCGATTGCAATATTGCGATCGAAAGCCCGGGCTCGGGCCGAGCTCCTCGAGACGCTCGATCGGGACCCTTGGGGGCGCCCGTACCGTGGGGCCCGCAACAAGTTGCGGCCTTGCACATCCACGGTCACGGAAACGCTCGAACCCGAGGTGCTCCGGTCGGTTATCGATGGGCTCTTCCCGGATCCGGGGAACTTCACTCCCCCCAGTATGGGTCCACCCATTCCCGACACCCCCACGGACGAGGAGCCTCACTCCATCTCCGAGGGGGAGCTAGACGTCGCCCTGGACCGGCTCCGGGGCAGGAAGACGGCACCGGGACCCGACGGGGTTCCAGGTCGACTCCTCTTCCTGGCTGCAAAACACCTACGCAGCCAGCTGCGGGACCTCTTCGAAGCCTGTATTCGCGCAGGTAGGTTCCCGTCGCAATGGAAAGAGGGGCGTTTGTGCCTACTTCCCAAGGGAGGTCGGCCTCCCAACGATCCGTCCGCCTACAGGCCCATAGTGCTGCTGAACGAGGTCGCCAAGGTCTTCGAGAAGATTTTGGCGGAGCGGCTTGTGAAGCATCTAGACACTGTGGAGCCGGGGCTATCAGATACGCAGTTCGGGTTTCGGCGGAGGCGCTCCACGATGGACGCCTTCGAGACGCTGCGAACATTGACGGACGAAGCCGTCCAAGCAAAGGACGTCGTTCTTGCAGTGTCGCTAGACATAGCGAACGCCTTTAACAGCCTCCCTCATGAGACGATCAGGGAAGGGCTCCGCGCGCACGGAGTCCCCCCGTACCTCACGAGGCTGTTGGGCGAGTACCTGCGAGATCGGCACATCCTTTGGGAGGGTGGTGAGTCCGCCAACCACGTGCTAGGTCGGCGACGTGTCACGTGCGGCGTTCCACAGGGATCGGTCCTCGGGCCTATCCTTTGGAACGTAGGCTATGACTGGATCCTTCGGGTGACGGTCCGGCCCGGAGTAGGGCTGATCTGCTTTGCGGACGACACCCTACTCACGGCACGCGCCGCGTCTTTTGCGGAATCCGTGGACGTCGCCAACGACGGGCTGGCGATCGTCGTAGATCGAATAGCTAGGCTGGGCTTGAAGGTCTCCCCCGCGAAAACGGAGGCCGTCATGTTCCATAGGAAATTCCGGAATCCTCCCCCGGACTTGTCCGTTACAGTTCAGGGGGTGGCGATTAGAGTAGGGCCCACGATGAAATATCTTGGGCTAGTCCTAGACGGGAAATGGCTGTTCAAAGCGCACTTTGAGCAGCTAGTTCCCAAACTTCTGAATTCCGCGGGCGCACTCTCCAGGCTTCTTCCTAACGTGGGGGGGCCGGGGGGTGCGACGCGGAAGCTTTATTCCGGCATCCTGAGGAGTATGGCACTCTACGGTGCGCCCGTCTGGTCCGATGCGCTTCACCGCCACAACCGAACCCTGCTGCACCGCGCGCAGCGGGTTCTGGCCGTGAGGACCATACGGGGGTACCGCACAGTGTCGTGGTCGGCGGCGACTCTCTTGGCAGGCGAGCTGCCCTGGCCTCTCCAGGCAGACGTCCTGTCCAGAGTTCGTCGCGCCCAGCAGGATGCCCTAGCTAGAGGACTGACCTTCTGTCAAGTCGAATTAGAGACGGTCAGGAAGCGGGAAACCGCCTCCTGCCTCGTCGCCTGGTCTCGTGACCTCGAACACCCTGTGGCCGGCGGCTATACGGTGGATGCAATCAGGCCGCAGCTGGAGAGATGGGTGACCCGCACCAGCGGAACCCTGACCTTCAGGACGACTCAGATACTGACCGGACACGGTTGTTTCGACCAGTATCTGTTTCGCATTGTGGGCTGCTTGCCTTCCCCGGACTGCCGCCAATGCGGCGCACCCGATACGGCGTTACACACGCTTGTTGAGTGCGCTGCATGGACGCCTCAGCGTTTCGAGCTCGAGACACACGTAGGAGCCGTCCGATCGCTTGGCGACTTGGTAACGGCCATGTTGCACAGCGACGACCGCTGGGAGTCTGCGGTCTCTTTCTGTGAGGCGGTTATGTCTCTAAAAGAGGCCGCAGAAAGGGATAGGGAGCGAAGTCCTGCAGCGCGTGCTAATGTCTCCACCCGAGGTCGCCGGCCTTCAGCTAGCACCCGGAGAGGCAGGTACGCGCATTACTTCCCTCCCTGAGTTAGGTTCCGGTACGAGGGGCCCCTTGCTACTAGGCAACGCAAGGGATTCAGCCCCCGTTTCGAAGTGGGGTGTGTTCTCCCAGGGCACACTCCAGGCACTTTATTGCGCTGGATCGACTGTTGCGTAACTATGTTCTATATCTCAGTCTTTCCTTCACAACAAAGCGCAGGGTCGACGGGAGGAGAGGTTTTTTAGTGGGTATTGAGGTTGCTCGCCCGTGCGGCATCGCTCGGAGTCTCCACACTCCTCAGAGTCAAGCCATCGCGGACGAAGCGCAAACAAAGCATACTATTGCTAGCGTTATCGCCCCCGATGGATGCGCGCCGTTTCCTAGTGACGGCCCTGAGAGTGCGTAAATCGGTTAGCATTTTTCCTCGCCTCAAACAAAAAAAAAAAAAATATGGCACACTAGGACGTCGTGGTGCAGTAACCCTGTTCTAGAGCCGTTCTTATAAAGTGTTTTCTCTCATCGGACGCAGGTAGGTTTAGTTCGTCGGCTCTCTCTTCGAAGTTAAGGTAGCGATACCATACGGGAATCCCACACACACACGTGCAGGCGGCAGTTAGCATCCCCCCCGCATCCATGATCCTTGCTTGTGTGTATCGCAAGAAAAGACATGCTCCTGCGTTATCAAAAAAAGGTGTGGTGTCACGTCGGACACATTATACGTTATTTTAACGTTATAGCGCCATTCACTGGTGCTGGTATGGTGTTGATAGGTGGTACGGCATTGGCAGCGTAGCCTCCCAAAACCGAATGATACTCACAACTCCTTCTTGAGTTGATATTTTATTGAAGTCCACGACATACTGTTGAATAACACAAGCAGATATTACAATAGACGCACTTGTATAACGAGAATATATTTTAGACGGTATGGATCCGTGACACTTACAAAGGTCATTCAGCCGCACTGCGGATCGAACGACTCGAGTGTCCACGGGCGATACCCGTCGCGTCGTGCAAGCACAACCGCCGGCGCATCTTGGTAGTCGGTTGTAGCCCCGATGGTGTGATCATTTTATGTGACGGAACGCCACACTCATCTTAATAGACCAGCATAATGATGAGACTGATGCCCCTTTTGGGAGAAGTTTGTATTTTTTTATTTTTGTAACAATTAGTTTAATTTAATTTGTCTTAAATAAAGCGATTTTTTTTTCTTTATTATTCTATTCATATATTTTAAGTATCTGCTAACACAGTAAGTATACAGCAATTTGTCAAAATTGCAGTTATTTTATTTTTAATAACATAATTAAACAATTTGTGGATTGTGACCTCAATGCATCATAGGAAATAAATTAACACTAATTAATAATTACTTACTGTAGTTTAAAAACACAAATTGTGCTATTATTGCATTGGTGAACATCGGGTAATGTTATTTAATTAATTATTAGAACTGTAAATATTTCATTTCCTAATAGCTACAAAAGTAAGAATCCGTTATAGTCCTCAAAATTGGTCCAACGCTCTCGGTATACACGAGCCCAACTCCTGGAACCACCATCCGAACACTCAATAATGAGGTCAATCTCATTGCTAAATCCTACTGGCATTCGCTTCAAATATGCACATAAATCTTCTATGAAAGTAACTGGATGTTGTTTTTGTGAAGGAAATTTCGGCTTCTCCAAATTATTAACTGGCATTTTAGGATAATACATCATCGGCATATGTTTTTCAACAGTATCTGTTTGTGAACAGCATGTCTTCATAGTACTCGGTTGTGTAATGTTGGTCTCAACTGGCCCAGGTCCCGTCGAACTGCCTGATATCGGCTCAAAGCTCTCCACATCTCTCCCAATGTGGCCTCTCCCAGGAGCCAATGTCATATCACTATCCATTTGGTCACCCTCAAGGCCACAGGTCTCTGTGAACCGGCCTCTCCACTATCTAAAGTCAAACTGCTTTCTAATTGGTTAATCCTTGTGAGTACAGGATTCAATGTCTGATCCAGCATTCTCTTCATAATCCACAAAAATCTCGGGTTTCCCCCTTGGGTAGCAACCATAGATCTGGTACTCTCCGCACCCCTCGCAGCACTCCTCTTTTCTCCTCTTGTAGCCATCCCAGGTTTCTGAACTTCCTTTGGCATTTTTCCTCACTCACTAATTTTCTTCAAATTATTCAATATTTATTCACCAAATATATCAAGATATTAATTATCCTTCAGCATCAAATGATATGCACTAAACTTCAATTAATATTAATAGAATAACTCCTTTGCTTATATGAGAGCGCTTCTGCTCTTTGCTTTTGTAGCAATTAAATAATATCTCTTGATTTATTATAATCAACAGTGAATTAGCACTGTTTCAATCCTTAGTTCATCCTAACTCCCATCTATACTCAAAACTCCATAACTGTTAAATAATTTCCTTAAATCTAATATGAAATAAAATTAATATTGTCCTCGATAAAATTTCATAAAATAATGATTAATATTTCATTTAATTAAAGATATACACCCCATAAAATAAAAAATTCGCCTGGCTACGTAAAGATAACAAACCCACAAAATTTCAGCAAAGTCACAGTGGCGCCCCCTGGTGGCAAACTGGTGAACTAATTTGGACACGAGAATTAAATTTCTTACAACAATTTCTAAATCATTTACCTATAAAATTAAACTGTTAATTATTACACCAAACAATTGATCACCCCCTGTCAGCTCTGCATAAACAACAACACTTCTATAAACCTTGCTCCGCCTCACGAGCAACAAATTGTGTATCTTTCAGATACACTAGAATACAATAGCGCGGCCCGTAACAGCAGGACTTGTCCACTAACATCAATCCAGACACCTTGGATGCTACAGCCAATTGCTCCCTTAGAATCTGAACCAAATATCCTAAATATGACACCGAGCTATGCCCAGACGACCAGGTCCTGACATCCTGATCGCGGCTAACCAAATTGTGCCGCGCAGGACTTATTCCAACCCTTCTGCACTCACTCCGCATGACCCTGCAGCAGCTGATCCTAAATCCTGGTCACGCGCACCGAATTGTGACGTCCACCCTGACCCTAAAAGAGCCCAAGGAATGACATACTCAAGCCCCCCCCCCCCCCCCCCCCCCCCCCCCCCCCGAGCAACTCATAATAAAAGCATAGAGTGAGAAATAAAAGAATTTATAAAGTGAAAATTAATAACATTTATTAAGTAAATAAACAATTATAATATTGGCCATAAATCGTGATCATCTAGTCATAAGAACCCCTCGTTGTAATACCGCTAACCCTATGTTCACAAGGTAGGTTATATAGGAGTGTTGATCAAGAAACAGGAAGACTCTCAAAGATCGGTGTATAATTTATAAATATATCTACATATAAATAATAGTTTTGTAGTATATGTTGTAAGTGTAGAATGTTATGCATTTTATGAATAATGACAAATGTAACGACTCATGACATAATCTCATCACCTGAGTACGCCGTGCCTTTATTAGCCAAAAGGAATTTTAAAGTACATTTCATAACAAATTATATAATTTTGTGTAAGGCACCCCTCCTAACCGCCCGGCTGATGCTATGCCACCGCATTAGCTATCAGTAAACGAACTCACGTCAGGAAGAATCTCCAATCTTTTAATTATGATTTATTGAATCTATTATTGGCCCACTGGCTTTGAATATACTGTACTAAGTTAAAGACAAAGCCGGTTTTGTTTTATCGCAGAACACAAAGTTGCTTCTCGGTTGGATACACTCTGCAAACGGTCGGCGATCGGCGCGACTATCCGACATCCCCCATCCGACATCCGACATCCGACTATCCCTGCACTGCAGATATCCACTATCGCAATCCGAACATTGTTCCCTTTTAAAAGTTTCAAATCCATTTAGATATAAGTAGATTTTGTAGAACAATCTCGCTCCGGGAACTTATTCGAGTTTGACTTCAGCTCTTCGACTTTGAACGTAGTTTATTTTCTCTAACTTCCCTTCTAATATTTATACAATTGTATTGGTTGGCAGTATTTATACATAACATGTAATAACATCTACCACTCGATATATCTTTATTTGTAGGTTAAGTAAGGACGGAAAATTTTAAGTGATGTGGCACAACGTGAATGTATTACATTAACTGTGTCGCGGCTATAAAGCTAAAGTAAAGTAGCTTTGTTAATATGTATATATATTTATAAATATAAATCGGTATTAGGGTTAAATAAATTGTATGTATTTAGTGTGATTATGTATTACTTTTTTTCTTAGCATAGGTTAGATATTTCAGTTTACTCTTTATTTAATTTTTATTATTACAATAATTTACGTTTTCTGTTTGACAAACAGCGCTGTGTCGGACTACGATTCTGCCCAGCAAAATGCCGAGAGCCAACCTCATCTTCAAATTTCTGTATCGGTATAATTTTATATATACTTTGTTATCTTGTACTATTTTGTGTTGTGTGTCGCTATTGGAAATAAATATTTTTCTTTCTTTCTTCTTGACAGAAGGTAAAGAACGTGTCTGTTTGATGTTTAGTGGTGGTGCATTCCAGAGTTGAATGACCTGGACGATAAAAGACTTGTTGTAAAAACATATTCTGTTGACAGGCGTTTTCAGTTTCGAATTCCCTAACAATATATAGAATCTTGAATCACTGTAATTAAGGAACTGAAAGCAGTCCTTGAGAAAATCAGGTGACTTGGAATTAAACAAAATGTTGTGAAGACGGTGAGTTGTGTAATTTACATAAACTACCAAAAGAATAGAAAACAAAACGGAGATGAAATCTGAACCAAATAAACAAACAAAAGCAGCAATAATTTCGTTCGTATTTATGGGAACAACAGCGATGCATTTCAACCGCCTCGTTCGGGGGAAGTTTAGTGCATCTAAAACTCATGGGATGGAAGGTGAGGTTGCGAGGTGTGAAAAATTAACCAGTCTCACTGCTGCCAACTTAGCGCTTTCGGCACTGGATCTGACCCTTTTTTAAATTATTATTACTAGTTATTAAAACACCGTCCTGTAGCGGATCTTTGATCTTCGAAATACATCGTGGTCAACCTATCACCCGTCCACTGCTGGACATAGGCCTTCCCTAGTTTGTGCCATTTACCCCGGTGCTCCGACTTCCACATCCAGCCCCAATCAAGGACCTTACGCAAATAGTCGGTTCATCGGATTAGAGAGCTTCCAACACTCCGTATTTTTTTCTTTTAAACCATCCTGTATTATATGGAGCAAACAAAACCAAAATCAGTCATCATCAAATCGGTCAAGGAGTTTTTGTTACTTAAAGTAAACCAATCTGTATTATTAACATTAACATGTTCACCTCTCCTATATTAGCTAGCTTATCAAAATGAATGTTAGCGAAACTACTATTATCGGTCAGGCTGATAGCGCTCTGACGTTACCTTAATCATGATTTTCATCTTTTATTAATATATTTGTGAGTGTGTTTTGTATTTATATGTCTACTTTCTACTGGTTAAATAGGTATCTGCCTGTCCTGCATGCTTTACTTATAACCGACCTTATTCGGCCGCATTCAGCCGCTATCGCCGCGCCCGTGCACTCGTTTTTTAATGTTTGTTAATTAGCCTCTTTTTTCGAAATGGGATTTAGTTTGAAAAAAGAGATTAGAAAAATTTACCACTTTCACATTTGACACAGCCCGTTTTCAGCCCCTAGTGTTGGCAACACTAGATAGTATGGGTGTCGGCGGGCGAGCTTCCGTTTAATTCAATGTTCGCAACGTGCGCTCCGTCTCCTCCGTTCGCAACTTATAATAAAGGGTAGTTGGGACGCGGCTCGCGAATCGGGAAGATTGTAGGGCGACCAACATGTCGTACCATCTTTAATACTGTCTAAACCATAGATTCTTAAAGTTATAAAGTCTATCAGTCACTTTAAAAATAAGTTAATTATCAGCGTCCCCGAACTTTCTGAAATTTATACCATCTATCACAATTCCAATAATTAATTTTATAATAGAAATTTTATCTCTACATTTTCGTGTATATTTCATTTTAACATAGTTTAGTGTTCAGAAAATATTAAACATAAAAATTGGCTCAAACAGTTAATTACAAGAAAAAAAGAAATACAATTATACGAAAATTACATAAAATGTCAATTTAATTTACATTAAGTCAATATTAAACAAAATAAAAAACGGCAGTACAATAATCACTGATAAAATAATATAGAGATAAAAAAGGAAAGTATAATAAAAAGTTTATTATTCTAAAAAGTGTAACATCAAATAAAAAATAATTTAAAGTATGAATTGTTTTTAACGCAGGAGATCAGCAGACAGGCAGACGGCCCACTTGATGGAAAGCGGTTACCATCGCCTATGGACATTTGCAACACCAAAGGTGCTACGAATGCGCTGCTGCTCTCTTTAGGGAGCCCGGAACCTGGTCACTAATGCCGGAACACAACACAAGGTTGTTATGGCGGCATACTCTAGACTAGGGGTGGTCGCCATCCAGTCGGGCAAATGCCCTACCACCTGGCTGTGGGTTGTTTCGTCGCTTCTTACGACAGGCCGCCATTGAAATTGTATTCTTTCTCCGTTCCTGCACGGATTATTTATTTGATTGCTGGAGTACAGCAGATAAGCTGAGGGATAGCGGAACCAGCACCTGTGGACATTTAATTTTGTATTTCCGCACGGTGACAAGAGCGTAAATGGTTTCACCTCGTCAAAAAAATGGCCTGGCAGGCGTGACGGCCAAGAAAAATGGTGCATAAGGTTGCCTTATATGAAAATCGTTTCTTAAGGAGTAAGTACATTTCAAAAGAAGTGGTGAAGTGAAGTCCCTTGAATTTTGCACGAAGTGACAGTCACCCTGGGCCCATGTGCTCCGTGAATGCGCGCCGTGCAACTTCTCCGCGGAGTGGCGCGCCGCGACGCCTCCAGCCTCCCTGATCGCACATACTTTCCACTCTTTATACAACTGCAATGCACAATCTTTTTGTTAAGCTTGATTTACATTACTTAAATAGTTCATTAACTTGAAAATACGTCTTTGTCGTCAATTTTATTATTTAAGTGGAAAGTTGCTGTCCAAAGGTTTATAAGGACTTATATTCACCAGTTTCACAAGTTAACTTATAACGAAAACAGATGCAAGTGTAATTTATATTTATATTATACATAAAGACGGACAGAGATGTAATAGTTCACAAAATATATCCAATATTACAGTTCAAACTTTTATACTTAATATTATAAACACGAATATTCTCTCACGTGACACTGAACCGATTGTCATAAAAAAATTCAAAGCATATTTTCACTATCATCCAGAAGAAAGTTTTAATAATTTTAATTAAATAAATAAATCTTTATTACATAGCCAAACAATAAAAGTACAAAAAATAGTTGTCTGTGGTGTCAGTCAGGTGGTTGCCAAGACCCCGGACTAGGAACAAATCTGTGTTACCGTAGGCATTGGCAGCCATCCGACTATAGGAAATTTCTTATATTTAAAGGCTAATATGTCACATACACAGAAAATTCTGAATCCTAAACTAGTAAGACTGTAAAATATTAGGATTCAGATGAAATTATATTTGAAAGCTCAGGAAGGCCTTCATCGATATTCATGGTTGCACTCGGCGTGGTTGAATATATTTTGAGATTAAAACTAAAGTTACAATGAGCACAGATACAATTTCACTTCACTAGTTATTAATAAACTTCAAACAAAGACAAATAACTTCCTAGATCATAATGCACTTTAATAACAGCGATTTGTTGCACGCTTGCTTCCTTGCGACCACACACCACTTGACACCACACCCAAAACATGTCCCGACCTGTCCATCTGTCATTAGCGTGGTCGCTTCAAAAGCATAGACGCAACACTTCGCTAAAGTGTCATTGACAATGTATTATCCTTGGCGATGGTGCGCCGACACGGCCAGACTGACATGCGACCGTCCTCGGGCGTTACTATATTTCTGAAACAAACAAATTTAATACCAGGACATCCGCTCGTCCATCCTGCCATTCCTGGATGACTCTACTTAAATTAACTTTATAATGTTCAATAATATAAGATTTTTTTTTTCAAACTCTTGCAAGACTCTTTATTTCAAATATGATATCATAATTTAATGATCTATGCATGACAACTCTAAGTGCCAGAAATTTGACAAATGATGAATACTCAAATTATTATTCTG
Organism: Dendrolimus pini; assembly: GCA_949752895.1. Lineage (NCBI taxonomy): Eukaryota > Metazoa > Arthropoda > Insecta > Lepidoptera > Lasiocampidae > Dendrolimus > Dendrolimus pini. The sequence continues at coordinate 22,211,105 of OX457136.1, forward strand.
TGCTATAAAAATCGTTAGTCAGAACCCAAAGAATAATAAACCAGAACTCTAAATTATTTGCCAGAGCCATGTATCACAGTCCTTTCTTTTCTCTATTAAAACCAATACAATATAACTTTTAGAACTTCTTGATTTTAAAATCTCTCAAGGCAGGACCTCTATTGCCACGACCAATCAGCAATAGCAATTGCTCTCACTTGAGTCCAGCTGCTGCTGACTCAATGCTCATACTGTCTGTTTAGACTACGACCCCAAACCAGACCTCTTACAGTTTTATCTCAACATGGCCAATAAAGTACTTCACTAGAGATCACACCGAAATTTCATCTCATTATCATCATTATTAACATTGACTTCGACTGATACATGACCCACAGGCATTTACAATACCATTTTCTAGAATTATATCAGTCTATATGGACCATTTAAATCTAACTTTGCTTTCATAAGCAAGTAACAATAACTACATTTAGCGAGTGCAGCAAGCGTAATCCTGACCCCAATCACGAAGACCCCCGGAATAAAGTGGTCAAACTGGGTAAATGATTCTTTCAACCAATCCGCAATGTGTCTGGTCCCCGATAGAACTCCTCTCAGTTGGTCTATCGCACCAACGTCTGAACCGTACGAGTGAATCCTTCCAACCATCCCCCCGGGGCATGGCGTGGATGTCACTATCCCTTTGGTCTATCAAACCAACGTCTGGACCGAACGAGTGAATCCTTTCAACCAACCCCTCGCTCAGGGTGTGGCCCGGATGACACTGTAACCCGGCGAAGTGTATTCTTCAAACTAACCCTGTTAGGTGTAGCGTCTTGAATAGCACGGCGCGGTGTATTCTTCATACTAACCTTGTTAGGTGTAGCGTCTTGAATAGCACAGCGGGTGTATTCTTCAAACTAACCTTGTTAGGTATAGCGTCTTGAATAGCACGGTGGGTGTATTCTTCAAACTAACCTTGTTGGGTGTAGCGTCTTGAATGACACTTGCCTCTGAATGTGGCGGAGTGTATCCTTCAAACTAACCTTGTAGGGTGTAGCGTCTTGGATGAAACTCCCCACAGACTTCTAAACCGGTCCAGTACACTGTCCCCTTCCACCTGGTGGAATGCATTCATGATACTAACTCCACTGCATATAGCGCCCAATGCCACTCCCCACAACGTTTTGGACTGGACGAGTGCGTCCATCAAACTAGCCCTATTGGGTGTAGCGTCCGAATGACTCTCCGCGACCAGAATCGACCAGTTTATTTCCGGATTGTCCAGCGAACGCGATCAGTAACCACGTCCGCTTGCACACTATATTGCTTACTTTACTTTGCACACTATACAGGTTTCAATATCAATAAATTAACAAACTTGTATAAGACATTAAAACATGCTGATGACATACCTATGATTGCAGAGTATCTTGTTCATCATAAATTTCAATTTCATTTTGTATATCCCATGTCTCAGGATCGGAATGTGCGCTAAGGGTGTCTGAATTGCCGGTGATAGTATTGGAGCCAATTGATATAGTATCAGAGCATGTGGTCAGAGTGTCACTACCATTTGTGGGTAATAAAACATCTCTATGAGTCTGATTTAAGTCATCTACATCTTCTGGCGCCGACTCGGCCTCCTCGGCCTCATCATAATTTAGAAGATTTGTCGCGATTTCAAGCAGGCCTTCGTGCCCTTGAGGTACTGAACGCAAATTCTCGTGGGCATACCTATAAATTCGATGAGAATTATCTAATCGTTTTATTTCATACCGATCGTTATCTAGTACTGTTGTTATAACAAAGGGACCCTTAAACTTCCTATCAAATTTAGTTTTATTTCTTTCACTATTTTTAAGGAAAACGTAATCGCCTTTAGAAAATGGTTTTATTTTTGCTCGGCCCTGATTGAATCGTGTAACTTCGAATTCGGCCGTCTTTTGGATATTAGCTGATGCATTGTTTCGCACCGCATCGAGGTCTAAACGCTCTGGTTTATCATGAACTTCTGAATTTAACTTGGATATACCTAATGATTGTGCTTGAATACCTAACATAAGTTCTGTAGGTGAATATTTTGTTACAGCTGACCTAGTGCTGTTAAGTGCTAGTTGAATATTTCCTAGTTCATTTCGCCATGTTTTATTAGGGTCATTTTCGACAATGGTTAACAAACTTTTGAGAGTCCGCATAACCCTCTCGACCTGTCCGTTTGCCCTACTAGAGCCAGTCGCGATGAAATGGAGATCTATTTTATGCTCAGCACAAAAGTTCTTGAAGTCAGAGCTTATGTAGCATCGACCTTGATCAGCAATAATACGTCTAGGTGCTCCAAAGAGGCAAACTGCTTTTTGTAATGCATGTACTGCACTCTTGGCATCAAGAGAAGTAGTATGTTCTAGCAAAACATATTTGGTAAAACTATCAATAATTACCGAACAGTATTCTTTCCGATCACTCTTCCCGCTAAGCTTTCCTGTGAAATCAATGTGTATGGTGTGCCAGGGCACCGAAACTTTTGGGATTGGGTGAAGGTTAACGGGTTGAGCCCCCGATGGACCCTTAGATGCTTTGCAAATAATACACGAGTCGATAAATCTACGCACACATTTCGACATTTCGGAGAACCAATACTGCTCATAGAGTTTATCTAAGGTTTTGTCTTTGCCTAAGTGATGTATTTCATTATGAACATGATTGATCAATGTCCAGATTAAAGACCGTGGAACTACTGGTAGCCAGGAAACTATCTTATTTCGAACAATTTTTTTATATAAGATACCATTCCTTACATCGTATGTTTGTGCTACCGTATCTGGGAAGCCATTATTATTGTGTTTTTCGATAAGATTCTGTATTTCGCTATCACGTTTTTGTTCAACCGAAAGCCAATCCTGATGAAGTTCGACATACTGAACTTGTTTCGTCAGTGAACCCTTGCAGGATAAACCAGGACTATCGGTACTAGGAAGAGGATTTCGCGAAAAATAGTCCGCATGTTCCATTCCTCGACCTTCACGATATATTATATCAAAGTCGTAAGCCTGCAAGATAGCCCACCATCGATGGACACGAGGAGTAAGGTCTTTTTTTGACTTAGATGCCTTGAGAGAGTTGCAGTCTGTATAGACTTTGAAATGACGACCGTAAAGGTAATGTCGGAAGTGTTCCACCGCTCGTACAACCGCTAAAGTCTCTAGTTCGTATGAGTGGTAGCGTGACTCTGCTTCTGATGTTCGACGACTATAATACTCCACTACATGTGGTGAGTTGTTTAATTTTTGTATGAGGATTGCCCCGTATCCATCAGAGCTGGCATCAGTGTGCAATTCTACTGGTAGTTCTGGATTAAATATAGTCAGTACAGGCTCCGATGTGAGTATGCGTACTATATTATTTCGTATTTCCTCATGCTTTTGAGTCAATACTATAGGCCCTTTTAGTTTTGTTAGAGGATATAATGGGCCTACGACATGTGTAAAGTTGGGTATAAATTTACGAAAGTATGAGGCTAAACCAAGGAACTGCCGGACTTGACTAGCAGTTTTGGGTAGTGGAGCATCTACTAGTGCTTGTATTTTTCGACAGTTTGGTCTTATCTCTCCAGATTGGAGAGAATACCCTAGATATTCTATTTTTTGTGTCATGAATTTACATTTTTGAAGATTGAATGTAAATCCAGCTCTGGTTAAGGCGCCTAAAGTATCGTCTAGACGCTGCAAACCTTCAGTTATACAAGTCGAATAGCATAAAACATCGTCCATATATATGAGTGGTTTATCATGTAGATGATTCAGGGCCTTAATTATACATCTCTGATAAACTGATGGGGCGTTGCGTAGCCCGAAAGGCATGGCAAGATACTCATATTGCCCCTCAGGTGTCACAAATGCTGTTTTCTCCACGGAGTTTGGGTGCATCAAGATTTGATGAAAGCCTGACGCCATATCCAAGGATGAAAAGTAATTAGCCCCATTGAGTTGATCTATTTGCTCTTCGATACGTGGCAAAGGGTAGTGCTCGGGTTGTGTGTTGGAATTTAATTCTCGGTAGTCTACACACATTCTATAGGAGTTGTCCTTTTTCTTAACTAATAATATAGGACTAGCGAAGGGAGAAGAGCTCTCTCGAATAACTCCAGCATCAAGTAGTTCTTGGACCTTTTCCCTGACTATTTGCTTTTCTGTTGGTGCTAACCGATATGGGCACCGTTGTACAGTTTTGTAAGGGTCTATTAAATTAATTTGACATTCACCTGTTGTTACTCGACGAGAGGGAATGCCTTCAGTGAAATAATCAGAGTATTTGTTTAGAATTGACATTAATTTATTTTTATCCTGACCTTGCAAATCTGTATAAATCTTTGAAAAGTCTGATTTGTTTGATTTTAAGTCACAGAATTGGCTTTTTTCCTTAGAAAAAAATACAAGGTTATCATTATCAATTTTAACGCACAAACCCTGGTCAAAAATATCCCTCCCAACTATAATAGGATCAGAAATAAGCTTATCAGGAACAACATGAAAAACTAAATTTGCTGAGAGATCATTAATTTTTATATTACTTTGAATTTGGGTAGTGCACTGAATATCTTCACCACCTATGCCAATCAAATAAACGAGGTTATTACGCACAGTACCCACAAGTTTGTCACGAAAGCTTTCTTTTAAAAGGGAACATGACGATCCACTATCGAATAGAAAAGAAATCGACTCACCAGAAGATGTCTGCAAGGTACTCCTGGAGGGTCGGTGCTCACACCGATGGACCTCCTTGACCGCTGGTCCACCACTGATCTTCTTGCCAGGGCAAGCAGTCGCCACATGGCCAGGCTGACCACATACATAACACGTAATGATGTTCTTTTTATCTGTAGAATGTGTTGAATTTAAAGTGGTTTGCGAATTAATTCCAATTCCTCCTCGTCTTTTCTTGCAATCGGCAATACGGTGACCAATCGAACCACAGTAGTGACATCTGCCAGTGAATTTCTCCATTGTGCGAGCACGTTTGGTTTCGTGTTCTAGGTTTTCAGAATCTAAACGTCGCTTAAATGACATTCCACCAAGTATTCGGAATAGTTGAACTCGAGTTGTTATGCTTTGCGCATTTAGCTCACGACGAATTAAGCTGTCCTTCTGACACATTATTGACATCACAAATCCAGTTATTGCCGCCTCAGACATCGCACATTCAGGTATTTGTTCAATGAGACACCACAACCGAAGAGCAGATTCAAATGGAGTCTCTTTATTGCCAATTTGAAAACGCAAAATATCGTCGAAGTGGTCTTGCAGAAGTTTAGGTTTAGAAAATTTTGCAATTAAAAATTCTTTAACTGAGCTCCATGTAATATGGTCTAAATTCAGCTTAGTTAGACATGTAGCAGCGCGACCCTTCAGCGCCTCCGTTAAAGCTATAAGTAAGTTGACACCTTCTAGGCATTTATTTTGCACAATTACTTCCGTCACCTTACACCAGCCATCGATGTCAGAGACCAGTTCATCCGGGTCAAACTTTAAAAGCAATGTCCGATTTGTACTCACAGGTGGTGCTTGTTGCGCCTCTAAAATTCGAGAAAACAACGTTTCCATATTGCTTAGCAGTTTCTCAGAATTTGTAACAGCTGGTTGCCTTGCTTCGTTCTGTATTTCATTGGATCCCACTTCTGATGAAAGCTCAGGAAGGCCTTCATCGATATTCATGGTTACACTCGGCGTGGTTGAATATATTTTGAGATTAAAACTAAAGTTACAATGAGCACAGATACAATTTCACTTCACTAGTTATTAATAAACTTCAAACAAAGACAAATAACTTCCTAGATCATAATGCACTTTAATAACAGCGATTTGTTGCACGCTTGCTTCCTTGCGACCACACACCACTTGACACCACACCCAAAACATGTCCCGACCTGTCCATCTGTCATTAGCGTGGTCGCTTCAAAAGCATAGACGCAACACTTCGCTAAAGTGTCATTGACAATGTATTATCCTTGGCGATGGTGCGCCGACATATTTATAATTACTGATTAAACAACAATTAATGCGTTACTTGACTCCTTTTAATTGTACAATATTATGACGTCATAAACTGGTACCTTAGTACAAAAGTTTCGTTTGGTAGGGGGAGGGGGAGACTGGGTACAAAAGTAACAGCGGGTGGAAAGTAACAAATTCTTTGTAGAATTGTTCAATAATCGAAATGACGCAGCCGACTGTTGGACGCTAGCTTACGTCTCTAGCCATGCTTGCGTCTAATTACTACGTCGGGTACTGCTAGATTTTTTTTATAAGGTTACGTGATTTTAAGCACAAAAAGTAAATATTTTAATGGTCATTCATTCAATTTTATGTAGTAATATGTTGATGATATTTATGTAACTGTTTGGCTTGTAGTTAATAAGATTATCTATAACGTGTTATTAATAACATTTGCGCAAAACAATTACTTTAAAGTGAAAACGCATCAAATAACAAAAATATTTGACGGATACAATAGTAACATAGTACGGCAGGACAAATACAAATATGTATAGTCTGACAAAAAAATATAGCGATTGTCATATCGTGCTATTATAGATTCATGGAAAACTTAGTTGTATTAATCTGTTTAAAAATTGGCCCGATTATTCCTTAGGAGTAGGTACATTATTAATTACAAGAATATATCTATATTTTTTCAATAATTTGTGAGAAATATGTTTAGTTTCGTTTTTGTATTTCACTATCGTGTAATTTAATTTATCATCCAATTTTGTATTTATTTTCCATTACACATATAATATAACGTAGATTCCTAACAGAGTTACTTTTGCCCTTGACATACTTTTGTCCGTCAAAACGAAAAGATATCTAATAAACTAATGTTGTATATTTGTAGGATAAGGATGGTAGTATCATAAAGTTATATATATTTTTCCAAAAACATTATGGTTGTTTAGAAATCTAGCTAAAAGTACAAACTGTTATTCTGTCCCCGGTCTCCCTTAGTGCAGAAAATAGACGCTTAATATTTTTCTATTTTGATACTCATGAAGCATTGACAACTTAAAAAAATAAATTTACTTAATTGTTAAGAAAGGTTTCATGAGTGACTTTTTTGATTGGTTAAATGCTTGTTTTAGTTTTTCATTTGTGTTGCTTAGATTATTAAGCTTAAAGGATGCAATACTATGTACTTATATAAATAACTAATAGAAATACAAAAATCTTTGGGAATATTCACAATAAAATAACAAAACACAGAACCATTTAAAAACATCATCAAATTAACAGGACAAAAATGTGTCAGTTGACTTTACTGTGAATCGCTTGCGTTGATCGATTGAATTTTCCGCGGATCAAAAACATATTATTAAAAATGCATTTTGTGCTCTCGCTCGGCCATTAACACCTATCCCGCGCACTGCGAACGCATCGGCGCTGCAGCGAAACATAAAATATTTATCCGCCATGTTTGATTCATTTCGCTTACGTTTGGTTCGGGTTTTATATTTTCCTAATATATTGCTTCCTGCTATAAATAATAACATATACGTAATAGCTATATGTTTTACTTTAATAAACCAATTTTATTCTCCCAGTTTTATGACGTGAGCGTTTAATATTATTGGTTTGACTCGCTTTTATAATTGATTGCGTATTCCCGTGTTTATACAGAATGCTAGCAATTATTGTATTGTGAGGATTTGGTCCTGAGGCCCATTTGGAAAATTTAATTATGAAGAAATGATGAAGAAGCGCTGGTTTGAAAGTAGTCGGTTCCAAGTGACCCAATCTACTCAAGATATGTTGGTGGAGAGTTTCTTGCTTCAATTCTCCTCCTTTAACAGTAACTAAAATTGCTTTGGAAGCGATAATAGACTCATGAATTTCAATATATACGTTTAATAGAACTTTGAAAATTAAATACGAAACAGACATGATTCGTTTCAAGACTCGTTTAAGAAACCATTCATTTATTATTTATTAACCATTATGTGCGCTGATTTTTCTTCTTCTCTCCTGTCTTTGTATGATGTACTGCATTTCCATATATCAGCAATATTGTGACAAGAATCATCAACTACTGCAGACAGACAGAAGGTCGTTCATTTGTCTCTCTTATGAACTTATGGAGCTATTTTTGTAATTTGACTACTGAACAAACCCCTCGGGAGTCTTTTAGGGAATGCTTTAAGGAAATCAGAATGACGGTCGCCTGCCAATATATTATTAATAATATAATTAATTTTTTTAATAATTTGAGTGCCTACAAACAATATAAGTATGTTCACAATTTCAACACCAGGCATACTGATAGACTGACGCTGCCATCTTTCAGATTACAAAAAGTACTGTCTTCTTTTTTGGAGGCTGGTATACACTTGTTCAATAAAATCCTCAATGAAGTGTTAGATTTCCCCTGCAGTAAGTATAAAGCTAAATTGAAAAGTATCTTGCTTAGAAAAGAATACTACACAACTGAAGAATATTTAAATAACAAAACTGCATTTAGATAGCTGCTCGCTCAGCCGTTTATACTATTTTCTGTATACCGTATAAATTTTGCATAAAATGTAAGGAATCTATGGAGATTTCTTAGTATGTCATTATTGCGACGGTGAAAATATTTTTTAGTTTGTTACAACTCCATTCATTCTTTGAAAGTAATTGTAATACAACATCTAAATTGATTCTAAAAAATAGCCTGAGATAATATATGAATAATTATGATGAAAAAATCTTGTTTTGCTAAACAGGGATAACACGTTACGAAGCGGTGTACACATGTATCACTTTCAAAAAGTGTTGTCCAGTGGAACTTATTTTGATTAAAATTGAATATATTAAAGCAAAATTCTTGTTTACTTAGCAACTGTTTACAAGGATGTTAAGCATAGCTTTTTATGAAAAGTGAGCTATCCTATTTGGATGGTTCTCACGATTTTATCACCAAACAGCCCGGAGATAATGAAAGGAGAGTGGCGCCACCTTGGATCCAGAGGAACGAGCCCCGATGGGGAAAAGCGCGGCTAATGTTGTAATTTCATCTGCATTTAAAAGCTAAGTGGCTTAAGGCGCAGCTTTCGATTTTGTTATCATTTTAAAAAATACAACATTAGACAAGTACGATCTTTTTTGTCACAAACCTGCGATAAAATAAAGTAAACTTCACAAAAGTAATTGTCAGTTTGTCTGTATTTTTTTAAATTTATTTTGCCATCCTATGTTTGCGGGCAGAGCTCTACACGCTTACTTACTACTTATCATATGCTTGTCTTATTTGATACTGTTTCTTGACTATTTTATTTATACAATATTATATTCTTTTTTTATTGCAGAAGTTCAGCAGACAGGCAGACGGCCCACTTGATGGAAAGCGGTTACCATCGCCTATGGACATTTGCAACATCAAAGGTGCTACAAATGCGCTGCTGCTCTCTTAAGGGAGACTGGAACCTGGTCACTAATGCCGAAACACAACTCAAGGTTGCTATGGCGACATACTTTAGACCAGGGTTGGTAGCCATCCAGTCGGGCATATGCCATACCACCTGGCTGTGGGTTGTTTTGTCGCCTCTTACAAATAATCATATATTTATATTATTATTTTTATCCTTATGTCATGTATTTTTAATTAATATTATTAATTTATTCTATCTTGATTATGTGCATGCACTTATGTATTTTATTAATATGCAGGGGACGTACATACAAACCAAGGCCAATGGTAAGTCTCTGTCAAAGGCATCTTAGCAACCACCACACAGAGTTTTATTGTCTAGTGTGGGTGCCACCGTGCCATAGTTCACCGAACCATTTATGTTATGCAATGTTAATAATGATGTCAATAAGCTAAGACTCAAGCTCCAGGAGTGGAAGTGATAAATGGCATAACGTCAGAAGTAGCTTTGGTGAACTTGAAGCCCACCTAGAGAGGTGGGCTTCAAGTTCACCAAGAGGAGGAAGACAGGGGGAGTAGCTACGGGGTGTAGAGACACCCCGTAGCTACTCCCCCTGTCTTCTGGCATTTTTAGGGGCTCAAACAGGAAGTGGCTAGTCACCGTCTGCCCATTTTTCCATATTCCCCTAACATTGTGAGACCAGACCAGACCCCTAGTCCACTAGCAGTTCACCCCAATAGCCGGGTACTTTTTGTTCTCATTTCCCATAATAGTCCTACACAGGCCGGTACTTGTCCTTGGGTGCATTATTATATGGTGTAGACAACGATAATCGCCGGTCAGTGTCAAACCACATTTAGATTAAATTTGTCAAGGGCCCTCTACGTGTTGGCATCCCCATGGCCTCCCCGTGGCGCCACGCAAGCCCTCCAAAAATCCGGGCCATTTCTGTGGCCCGTGGTCTTTACAGACATACAAATCACAATAATACTTTTAGGTACATTATTAGAATGTACCTAAAAGTAAAAACTTTTGGAAAATAAATTGATTTGTAATTGAATATTGTTTCTACTTAGTTTACCTACCTATTTTCAACCCTAACGTCAAAGTAGTTACTTATCTTACTGCTATTTAAAAACATGCTAACTTTATATATCACTGTCAAAATAATGTAATAATAATCCGATAAACCTGGGGATTTTCGTTTTATAAAATATGAGCGGGCTTAACCTTTACCGACCTAGCTCATTGGAGACAGAAGCTCCGGGTTCGTTCGTTATTTACTTTGGTCTGGGATCGGCCCCACAGTGATCCGTTATATATTACCCATAATACAATCGCAACTTGCTTACCTTTGGGATATAGAATATATTCGTTTGTCTGCCAATTATTAAAATAAAATTCAAGTGAAACAGGGTGTCACACAATACAAACTTTTATCTTGTTTTTCGGTTGGCTGCCCCTTAACTGTTTTGAATGATTGCAGTTAATACGGCTGAAAGCAGGCTCTAAAGATCAGGCGCCCGTGAGCGGGGTTAAGGCGCGGATTATAAACGCGTGCATTAAAAACGGACGGCGCGCGATAGAGGGCGCATTCGATCCCCAATTTAATGCACTTAAGAGATTAAATACGAACGAACCAAAAACTTGAATTATTTTGTACAATTACAGCTGCACACTTCATAATCAAACACTTTTTATTTGTGCGCGTGTGTATTGTGAAAACACGTTATTTGAAGATTATGCAAATGTTTTGGCCTGAGTGCGGACTTGAAACTAATTAGTGTCTTAAGTTTGTAAGAAAGAAAAAGATTTATTTAGAACTACAATAAAAATCACTCAAACTATTTAAATAAACCAACGAATGACAAGTGACAAAAGGAACCGTAACAACATTTTTACTGTTATAATGTAATTCTCCAATTTGAAAACCTGCTCGTAAAACTCCATAGAGTACTGTAACATAATGTGCCTCTCACCACGCGATATACCTTCCACTTTCTCCACGTGCCCCCCCCCCCCCCCCGTCTGTGTAGAAGGTTCACTTCGAAAAATTATAACATTCTCACTAATGCGATAATCTCGAACAACTTCTCAAGCTAATCTTGAAACAAAAACATCTTGGAGTAAAAACGTTCCTCGCATACGTGTACTTGCATTTTGTCTTCCTACAATTTCCACCTTCGCAGTGTAATGAAGCCGAGGATTTCGTTCCCCGACCAGCAGCGACTACAGGCACCTAAAATTTTATTTTATTACATGAACTACGAGTCTCGAAGTTTTCAGAACATAATAACGTTTTACATCACACTTAAACGAACTCGAGAACGCCAAAAATACGGGAACGGTTTTACGAGACACTAGCTCACGTCCGACTTACCGCCACACGTCGCCGGGCGAGCTTCGACCTAAACGCATCGCGATAGAGTCGGAATTATGTCGTGTGGAAGCATCAGGAATTTATATAAGGGTGTATGATGGGGGTATACTTTAAACTTTGTCGCCTCTATTTTATGTCGTGTCGGTGGAGTGATGGGCCCCTGAGTTATGGTAATGGACCGCTGCAATAACCGGTCGCATATCCACTGGTTAGCCACTATGGATGGCCACGGCTCACGAAACCACTAACATATTTCGGAAGCACTTCTTTAAAATTGTTTTAATAGTATCATAAATTACATTAATATGTATCATATATAACTTAAACTAAGAATGTGTCTATAATAACACGTTTCCTATTATCTTTATTAAGGAGAAGCCACTTTGTTCTTGTAAACATGACAGACAAACTAAACATTTAGTTAAAATTGTCGTTTATTATTATTGTTAAATTTACATAAAATGTATTATGAAAGTTAAAGTTTTGCTATAAGATTTTACTGCTGAGTAAATAAGAAACTCCAATAAATCATTTACAACATAAAAAAGGAAAAACAAAAAGGAGGTCTTATGTCTTAAAACGATCTCTACTAGATAATGTCAGCTAATGTGATAGATACGAGTAGGCATAAATAACAGTCATTTAAAGAACTACAAAACTAAAAATATTGCTGTTTACGATAAGACGCTCTCACCTCTTGACATGGGGCGTTGTGAGCGTTGTGTGATCGAAAATGATGACGCCAAGGCCTTCCGCAGCCATAACACTCTTCGTGTCCTCGAGACAACAAACTGCTTGAACAAATGACGAACAAGAAACAGAATAGTGAGCTAGATGGACGATCTGAAATCAAACGGGATTTAATGTTAGATCATGTGGTAGTGATGATAAAATTTATGAAATAGAGGCACGCTACGTAGGTGTATGTTTTTCATTGAATAATTCTGTAGCGAACTCTGCGTGCGGTGTAGCCAGGGGAATGTTTTTATACCAGGAAAGGCAAATTATTTATTGACAGGTGACCTAGTAACTGGCTCGCGAGTTGCGCTTCGACACGGCGGTTACTATAAATTGAAATACACGTAGTGTGAAGTACGCTAAAATGAACTCTATTGTTTAAAACAGCTTTTTGTTCACTTTTGAAAATATTTATCTCTTACACGTTTCCTGTTTTCTTTATTAAGGAGAAGACACTTTGTTCGTGTGTTCTTTGTTAATGTATAAAACATAGTAAAGGTTTTTTGGAAGTAAAATAAAACGAATTACCAGTGGAACGTTATAAAGAGGAAAGGTTTGATTGTTTGTTTGTTTGCATTGAATAGGTTCCGAAGCTACTGAACCGATTTGAAAAATTCTTTGCCTATTGGCAAGCTACACTATAAAAAAAATATTTGATACCCGTACGAAGCCGGGCTGCTAGTGTTGTATAGAATGTGTATATTTTTTTCAGTTGTTAGAAAAATTGCAGCTCTGAACTAATAGAAGGGTGTGGCGCTCGAGTGGGCAATCGTCGGCTCGGCCGGCGTCCGCAAACAAAGGCCTCGCATCCACGCTCCAGCTTATTCAGGTGCGTTTGTTCACCACCCTGTCCAATATTTCTAGGCCGAAAGTAGGTAAAAGTAAAACATCTCGAACTAGCAATGTCAGCGAAACTTCGTTTGCGTTGCCATTATGACGTATTTGGTTGTAAATTGCAACAGTGGCACCACGTGTAGCAGCGCCATCTCTTTTGATATATTATCGTTTGGACAGAAATTTGCCAATTAAGTAATAAGCTATCGATCAAGCATCAGCACCAACGGCGATAAGTGCTTAATCCGCAAGTTTTGTACACTTACTGGCTTCTTAACTAACGCCAATATAACTAAGGCTTAAACTGATGTGCATCTTATTACAAGTATATACACAAGTAAAGCTGAAGAGATACATCATGAGGGAAACTTAACTACATAATACATCATGAGGGAAACTTAACTACATAATACATCATGAGGAAAACTTAACTACATAATACATCATGAGGGAAACTTAACTACATAATACATCATGAGGAAAACTTAACTACATAATACATCATGAGGGAAACTTAACTATCCGTCTTGTACAAGGGTGAAGAGTATATACTGTCTATTCCGTTCTTAAGCTGAATGAATCCCACTGGTGCACTTGTTCGTGTTAACCGTGGACCCCGTTTACAGTCCATAAAAGCCCTAATTGCAAAACATTATAATAAAGTTTTATTATTAAAATGCTGTGCTTTTAGTTATCGGTGGACGGATCGTTGTATGTACTGTGTACGTGTTACAAATATATAGTACTCACCGGATCAATAGTACATACAAAGACACATAGGAGCCCATTTTAAGCTCTACAGTCAAAGGACTAAATAGATTTTTTGCAAGAACTTTTTTCTTGTCCATGCAGGAACGGAGAAAGTCGTAAGAGGCGACAAAACAATCCATAGCCAGGTGGTGGGGCATTTTTCCGACGGTGTGGCTACCACCCCGGGTCTAGAGTATGCCGCCATAACAACTTTGAGTTGTGTTAAGAGAGCAGCAGCGCATGTCTAGCACCTTTGGTGTTGCAAATGTCCATAGGCGATGGTAACCGTTTTCCATCAAGTGGATCGTCTACCTGTCTGCTGAGCACCTGCAATAAAAAATAAAAAATGAACGGAGAATGGATACTCATTTCTGATGATGGGAGACCTACCGTGAGGCCAGGTGGCCCTACCACTTGCCTGTGGGTTGATTCGAGTGTCTGAATACCAACCTCTGGTCTGGAGTATGCTACCAACATAGTCTCACGCTGCACCAACGTCCAGATTTTCAATTCCTCTTCGAGGCTTTTTATAGATGACGATAACAACTTTCCATCAAGTGGGTCATCAAATTATCTGCTATTCTTCAGCAATAAAAATGCCCTGACCGTTTTCCGTGAAGACCAGCGCATTATTATTAACAGATAATTATGTCAATCTAAATTTACTTATCATGATATACGAGTACAGATAAATGATAAGTACTTTTCACTAAATGTGGATGCCTACTTGCTGGGGGTGCTGGGGATGTTGGAGGATGGAGAGGTGCCGCGTCAAAGCCGCCGGGCTCTGCGGTCGCGATGTCACGTACGACGTGCTTCGTCTCTACTCGCCCTAGCTTCGCTACTGTCTCATGGGATTATTTTGATTGTACAAATATATGAGCTAAGGTACTGAGTATAATGAGAATGAAATTACATTACACTTCTTCCGGCTCTCTCCAGAAAAAAAATCTTATCCAAACAATGTTATAAGAATGATAAAATCCATAAAATCCTACTGGGTTCGGGTCCCCAATGTATAGGGGGACAGTCAGTACGTCCTCCACGCTTGTCCAAGGCAGCTCGGAGGGTTGACACATAGTATATCCCGATGTGCAGGTTTCATCGCGATGTTTTCCATCCATTGTAACAATATGCACATTGGGTCCGGAAACTCTCTGTTTTCCGTCCAGGATTTGAATCCGCGCCCTGCAGTGTGGGACGTGAATACGCTAACCATTTTATCTGTGCATGAACGGCGAAAGAATACAATTTCCTGCGGCCGGGCGGCCTGTGATAAGAGGCGACAAAACAACCCACAGCTAGGTGGTAGGGTATTTGCTCGACTGGATGGTGACCACCCCTGGTCTAGAGTATGCCGCCATAACAACCTTGTGTTGTGTTCCGGGATAAGGGATCAGGTTCCAGTATCCGTTAAGAGAGCAGTAGCGCATTTGTACCACCTTTGATGTTCCAAATGTTTATAGGCGATGGTAATCGCTTTCCATTAAGTGGGCCGTCTGCCCGTCTGCTGATCCCCTGCCATAAAAAAAACCACGAAGCTACCACAACTAAAAATAAAAAATATATTATTATTTAGATATATAAGAAGTTTTTTTAAGAACCGGTCTGACCTACTAAATTAAACGTTTTCATTCTTTAAAGCGAGCGAGACTTACTAATTAAGCTGAAACCGAGTCGCGAGCCATCTTAGCACCCCTGTCCCGCTCAGACACCCTTTAATATACCCGCCATATTCTCGCGTGTGAGCAAAATCTTGGCCCACAATCTCGTGTCTTGCAATGCTCTCGCGAGAATGTGGAAGGTTCTTTAAGAAGTTCAGTTTAAGGGGGAGCAAGTGGGTCTTCCAACTCCCCCTTCCCCTCCCCTGGCAAACACGGCACTCGTAATTGTTTCCTCTGTCGCAAAGTGAGTCCACGGAAAGATTCCATTTCTCGCCCCTTAATTGAGTGTTTGGACACGACTGCAGTAATTAATTCGATTGTATACTGCCACTGAGACAGGCGGCAATCGTGACCTGTCATTTCAAAAATATGAAGAGAGGACGGAAAACTTAATCTTTTTTTGAACACGATACATACACACAAACAAGATAAATTTTTAATTAAAAAATTTAAGACGTTTTCTTATTTAATCTATAATAATAAATTTGATAAGATTCGGGTCTTTTGTGTTTGTCTGTTTATCCGGGATTCGCGGATTTCGATGCGGTTTTCGCTGATCGATAGCGAATTCCCGAACATAACATTTGCGGTAATTTATATTCCGGGAATCCCGCGAGATTTTTCCCGGGAGTAATTTCAAATTGTAAGAACACGTATGAATTAACGTATGCCGTCATACGTGGACAATATTGCGGGCGAATCCTAGTATCAAATAAGAG
Source organism: Dendrolimus pini (assembly GCA_949752895.1). NCBI lineage: Eukaryota > Metazoa > Arthropoda > Insecta > Lepidoptera > Lasiocampidae > Dendrolimus > Dendrolimus pini. The sequence continues at coordinate 22,227,566 of OX457136.1, forward strand.
CACAAATTAAAAAAAATCTATACTAATATTATAAAGCTGAAAAGTTGGTTTGTTTAAACGCGTTAATCTCAGGAACCGCTGGTCCGATTTCAAAAATTCTTTCAGTGTTGGATAGTACATTTATCGAGGACGGCTATACGCTATATTATATTTTCAAAAAAAATTGGGTCCTTACTAAAAGCCCAAGGTGTACAAAAAATGACCCCAAAAAATCCTTACACGACGTGCGCTGCGAAAACTATTGATTATAGAACAAAAAAATGTACTACCACTTTGCAGAACATATAATTGTCTACAAAAAATATAGCACAACCACATGTCTAACTATTGTAGTTATCTCACAATAAGTGTATTCTTTTATTTTTTTAAATAATTAAAATGCCGTCCCTTCAAAAACTCGTTATTTTGTACCTTGTTATTAATCCTTATCGAAGTAAATTACTCCATATTCAAGACGAATTCAATACCTTTCTAGAACTTTTTGAATTATTCAATTCGGACGTTTCATTCAAAAGATATCGCGATATTTAAAATGTAAGTATTAGTGTTGTAGCCAAATAAGTATTAAGTATTGCGCGCGCATGTATGATGTGGTCAGTCATGAGGGGCGATACCAGGAGACGGACATAGGATACTTTTTATCCCTTTGGAAACGGTAGGTGGCTCTGAGATCGGGTACTAGAATCTTCCTAATCATCCGGACCGATTTTGGTGATTTTGTTTTTGTGTGTTTGAGTGGGTCCCCGCATGGTTTAAAACCACAATTGGAACCGGTAGGTGGCGCTGCGATCGGGTCCTAGATTTTTATTTTTCCATAGCAAGACAACGTCTGCCGGGGCCGCTAGTATTATTATAATAATTATAAAGGAACACAATGAAGGACACTTATATAGTACTGGGTGGTACCAGTCCGCTTCGCGTGCCGTGAAATCCGTCCTTAGCTAACCTCTACTTGGCGAAAGGAAGGTTCATGCCAAATTTCAAATCTATAGGTAGTCAGAGCCAAACATATATAGCAGTCTCTGTGGAATTACCATCAGTTGCGCCAAGAAACACCTCCTTGAGAATTCTCCCTCCTCGCCGCAACAAAAGGAATATACTGTTACGAGTTGCAGGACTCAAATTAAAATGCCGTTAGTATTACTATAGAATTTATTATAACCATACAAACACGTATAACACAGGTACAAGTATAATAACAGGTGCAAAGTCCGTCACTAAATAGATTGCCGAATGTAGTACACACGTCTTGCCTCGTTTGTGCTTATCGCTCGACTGCCCATCTCCCCATTGGGGCATTGCTTTATACTGCATAATTACAATATGGCTCTTGGCCGCGCAGACTGAATTTCTTAGTATTACACCTGGCTAATGACTACCATAAAAGATTACAATACACAATGGGCTGCTTTTCTAATTACAAATTTAAACACAAAGTAAACAAAAGAAGCCAAATGCCAAAAAGAAATAAACTGCTCGTGTGAATTGGTCTTTGTCGGTCGTAACAATACATTTAAATGAAGAATGCGCTGAGACAAGAACAGAAGTACGTGTCAGTGACACCGGAAAACATCATTGAAACCTTAAAGAAAACATGTACTTCAATAACTTTATTCGCCTTAATCACAGAGTACATTAATATGATGGGAGAGCCTCAGTTCCATCCTACTGGTGTGTGAGCCCCCGGGAGACAGTGAAGCGTGGCCGTGGACTGGTGGCGAGGTAAGTGCTTCTTCCTCCACGTCCCTTTGACTTCTCCCGTTATTGCTTCGTCAAGCTAATAACTCCAAAATATTTGATCAATATTGGTTAAATCATATTTTGAATCTTCTTTCTCTTTCCTTTAATCAAAACAGGATTTATGCTCTCGTCATTTAATCAACGGGATCAGTAGCGTATTAAACATTGAAGTGATGTTGAAATCCTAATTGAAATATGTCGTCTCCGACGACGGCGCAATTCATCTCAAAGCTCAAAGCTTTTAACTTGATTGATATTAAATATTCAACGAAATAATTTATAAACATATTCAACAATTATAGTTGTTTTTCATAAAATTTTCGGTTATATTACGCTAAAATAAATCACATAATATTACACTGAAATTCTAAGAAGAAACTCTGTGAAAATATTGTAAGTGTAACACATCAAAACAAAAACCGGTTGTTTAATAAACAAATTCTATATCAATCGAAAGTATGTATAGCCCATAGAATATGCAAATGTTAGGTTGCCTATTCTTTTCCGGTCACAACTCTTGGGTAGCCAGGTATAATCCTTTTCACGTTCAAGATCAAATAGCATGCGCACTCTCTTTCTTTAAATGGACGGACTTCAAACAGCTGCTATGCTGTGTCCTCTTCTATCGCATGGGATATGGTTGGTTGGGACCTCCCAGCCACACATATTCTCTCGCAGCAATATTTCACTTTTCAAAATTCGACAACCGGAATTCGGGACTGATTTTTCGCAGGCAACCCTATACCACCGTGTTCATAATGAAATAATCTTTATTTTCATTCAATTTTAATTCAATAATCAGACCGGTGCAAAATGCTAGTATCGATTTACCCGTTTATACCTGGCTACCCGAGAGTTGTGACCGGAAAAAAATAGGCAACCTAACATTTGCATGTTCTATGAGCTTCATACTTTCGATTGGTATAGAATTTGTTTAATAAACAAACCGGTGAAATGTTAATAAAAAATTTTAATTATTAATTAATCATATACTGGACTGAATTTTTTTAGGCAACCCATATGCAGTATATTTATTGACACGTTTAATTATATATAAAATAGGTTTAATGAAATTAGCACTCGGTGAAGGTGGTTGTATTGCATTGCTGGATCTTAGCCTATGTAGTATTTTATGTAACGATGCTTTTTTATATTGATACATATTTTAACTGTCTTGTGTGTTTTTATGTTTTAAGTTTGTATTACATTCGCATTGGTTAAGTAGTTAGTTAATTTAAAAATAAATCATTATGAACGTTTGGACAGACTTCAATCGACAACTAATGCCCGAATGGCGCACGTGATGACGGCTACTAAGCGTCCGAAACGTTGAAATAAAATACCGCGCTCAAAACAGTTAAAATGTAGTTTAAAATACGTGTACTAGTTGCGATAACTTACGAAAGTATTACCAAGTTCCTGTTTCTTTTGTTTACGTACAGTAAAGCGTTATCAATCTATCTTAAACAGACTGACATGATGATTGTATACGAGCTTGGTTTTTATATCCGTGCAGGAATGGAGAGTGGAGACTTGTTTTTAGGTGATGGTGAGGTGCTTCTATGATAAATGGACTGTTGTAGTACGTGTGTGATTAATGTGTGGCGGACTGCGGACTCTCTCCCCGACGGAACCGGTTGGCCTTAACAGAGAAAGAATACAATTTCCTGTGTCGGAGAGGCCTATCGTAAGAGCAGGCAAAACAACCCACAGCCACCTGGTCTAGAGTATGCCACCATAATAACCTGGAGTTGTGTTCCGGCATTAGTGGCCAGGTTCCAGTCTCCCTTAAGAGAGCAGCAGCGCATTTGTAGCACCTTTGGTGTTGCAAATATTCATAAGCGATAGTAACCTGTTTTCTACAAATGGGTCGTTTGCCTGTCTCTGCTGAGCTCTTGCAATAAAAAAATATCTAAAATGCCTACGCAACCCTGCCAATGTTATAGATTTGGCATTAATAGGCATTCGGCTACAAGTCCCGTTGTGAATCGGAATGCAGGGCGGCCGCGCTAATCCGTCACGCGGCTCGACCCGGATAAAAATTGAATTTCACAACAGAGCGGGCTACAATAATTGTGAGCTTTCTCTCTGAAAAACATTTAACAACACGTTTGTTTCGGGCTTTTATTTTTAACCGACTTCGAAAAAAGGAGGAGGTTCTCAATTCGTCGGGATCTTTTTTTTTTTTTTGCTTTTTTTTTATGTATCTTCGCCGATTACTCCGTGATTTATGATCCGATTTACGTGATTTTTTTTTGCTCGACGCGGAATAGCTTCCAATTGGTCCCCTAAAAATTTTACATAGTTTGGCCCAGTAGTTTTCATTTTATGAACATTTTTCATGGAAATAATTTTCACTCCATTCCATATGTACACCGATTACTCTGAGATTTATGATTCGATATACGTGATTCTTTTTTTGTTCGACGCGGAATAGCTGCCATGTGGTCCCCTAAAAATTTTACATACTTTGGCCCAGTAGTTTTCATTTTATGAACATTTTTTTGTTCCTGGTTCTTGGGACCAATATTTTTTAAGAAGCGCGGCACCATTCGTAGATCCACCCATATATAGGTAGACACTAAAAAGTAACAAATAAAAAATAAAAACTTCGTTTAAAAAAACCGACTTCAAAAACTAAAAAACTAAAATGTTTAATTAATTGTTTCCCAAAGAAGAAACTCACTAGGGAATCCCTATTTATTTCTGAATTGACTATTTCATATAGCTTCCTGTAAGAGCAACTTATGTGTCGGTAGGCATAAATTAGTCGCTTTGATTTCCACTACATCCCAAATGAGCGGAGTCAAAGGCTTTCGTTAATTAGATTAGAGGGGCTCTTGTCGCCGCGCCTTGCCCAATATTAGGCCCCTGAGACGACTCCTTTGAAGCAACCACTTATTTGCATTCATGAAGCGATTAATTCTATTCATTATATGATTCGTTGCGTACGTACCAGTTTGCTAGAAAAACGTAAAACATAGTAACTTAGTAGTTAGCGCACTCGCATCTCACACTCAAAGGGCGCTGGTTTGAATCCTGTCTGGAAACAATGAACCACTTGGGCAGTTCTCTGAACTCACTCACTAACAGTATTTATTTGGCTGCTTTGTTACAATATTACCCTAGGAAACCTAACGCGAGGCCCTTAACGCATATCACTTATCCTAAAAGTCACGAGTCCTTTGAAAGTAGATTAGAGCACCGGATGATGACGGCAGTCGCGTCAGCAGCAGCGGGGCGGCACGCGCAGGATTCGCAGCAATCTTCGACGATTGTGGCGCCGGTCAAAGCACTGACCGCCGTTCAGGGCGTTGGCAGCGAACCCAGCCATGGTACAATACAGAGGCCCGTATTCAGGCCAGTAGATGGGGCTGTCTCCGAGGCAGCTCCGCTCTCTGATTAAGAAAACCTTAAGTTCCTGGTTCGCATGGCCGAGTCATACATAAATAGTTAGATAGACAACACTTTGTTGTACACCAAGGCATACATAAACAAAAATAGAAAAATACGAGAGATATTATAACAGGTGGCCTTGTTTTTAAATACAAGCTTTTGAGATCCTGGATATCATGTAGCAGCAGAGTGCTAGCCAAGACAAGTAAAACGAGCCCAAACACGACGGGTTTATCTTGTTTAGTACAGGAGTTCCTATGGCCACCTTCCGACTCCATCATCAGATCGGCTCCATGGTACCATATTATTGCACTGTCACGCGATATACATGTGCATGCAAAATTTTAGCTCAATCGGAAACCGGAGAGTTGGTCAAATTTATCTTACAATAGTCCACCCGAACTTACATACATAGTGTACGGTTTAGAATACGGAATTTGGAAAACGCCAAATGCACAACCACTTACCTTCCTTGCTGTGCTGCGGGAACCCTTCGATCTTGGATTGTAACTCCTCACATTCACTGACACGATTTCTTGATTGGCTAATTGTATATATTTGAAAACTAAGTACTTGAAAATTAACGAAAAGACAAGAAGGTCGATGCGGCGCGTGCGGTATAGCAAGTAGCACTGATTGTCCGCGTGAGGGCAGCATCGGCGTCGATAGCTCACACGGGGTGGCGATGCATTTGTATTAAATATACCAAAATTGGAAGTTATGAAATCCGGGGAACCCTTGGCAGGGATTGATAGGTTTTTAATACTGACGGTCATGCAGTTTATAAATAATGATAAATATACACAACAATATATCCAATTACAAAAACAATATAAATATAAATACACATGTATACACGCACGTATATATACATAGTTATATGAGAGAAATGCTGCCTGTGGATAGATTTAGTATTTACTTGGAGGATGATGCCAGGCGCATGCATGCATGCATGAATGAATCGTGGTTCCCGCTTTCATATTAGTCTCAAGGAACACGCGGATTCTATTTTAACAAATGTTAGCCGACCTACGGAAAATTCACATTTAAAAAGAAAATATATAATTAATTATTCTGGCTAATTCACTCTATAGCTTTATAAATATAGCCTATGTGTTATTCTGATGTTTAAGCAATATCACTGTAAAGTTTCATCAAAAGTAATTCAGTAGTTTTTGCGTGAAAGAGTAACAAGCATACATGCATACATACATTCTTACAAACTTTCGCGTTTATAATATTCATATTAATATGATAAAAAGAGAAATTGAATTAAATTTGGATAGCAAAACGTAAGTATTTTTGGACCCACCGCGTGCTAATGGTGAACAAGAACTCTATGACGAAAACTACACATTTGAGATAATGGACACATCCATCATATACCTAATAGCTTCATCTAAAACAAGATATATTCTAAAACATCATAAAATAGTTTATTGAGTGTATTTTACTCTTTGAACGCGGTTTGCATTTGCATAGCATTTGATTATCCTTTAACAGCTTTGATCGTTGCCCACGGGATATAAGGATAAGGCGAGCAATATCCCGTAGGCGACGGCCCCCCGCCGCCATTATTCCCGCCCACAAATTGGCGCGGGGCCTCCCAAGGATTGTTTCGCGTTCCTTTCATGTTCCCCTTTGAAGTTGCATGTGCCCTATATTGAAACGCAAGGAGCCGAAAGCGTTAATCGGTAGCGCCACAACCGTCCGAAGTACACTTTTACACAAATTTGCGTTTATTGTATCCAACTTTCGTAATAGTCCATGCAAAGTGACAGGTTCCACGGAGATGATGAATGAATATTTTTTTTTAATTTTGTCATTTCTCGACATAACCTTTGATCCCATTCCTAACTTGCGATCGTGATACATCTTTATGGCAACGAAAATGACGACGCAATTTCTATTTTTTGCTTTTATAGTTAATTCACTCCCCGCCAGATAGATAAGCGTTTTTATTTATTGCACACTATGCCGAGCCTGAAGAAGATTACAGACAGGGTGAGTGAGATTCGAAACAACCGGTCCTCAACTCTTATCTATGAAGCTAGTAAACTTTATACTTTATAATTTACTAAATAAGTGCTTTTCAAAATGACGTGATTATTTTTGTTCTTGAATTACGGAACACCAAATATGCATTTACTCGAAATACCCAATAAGTTAGAAAGTATTCGACGGAGCTAATTAGAGCCAATTTAAATTAAATACTTAGGTGTGAGAATGTAGATATTCAAGAAAGCAGAGGAAATGTAATATTATTTGAGTAACACGCCTCAGTTTCACAGCCGGAGCGCAATTGGGAGTGAGGTCACGTGATGGTGTTGCGGTAGCGCGGTACGGGTCGCGGTTCGCGGCTCCACTCACGGGACGTGGACATAAAATACTAAATGAGCCGTTGATATTCTCCGCTGCAATTGACTAATAATAACTCTGTTAGCGCGTTGGAAAAAACACCTACACGATCAAATAGTGTACTACATGATGACAGATTCACACTCAAACTAAATATAAGGGTCAATAAGTATAAAATTATCCCAGACTAGCGATTCCTTCAGACGTTGTCCTGCCCTGAAAAATAAAGCTCTGGAACCCGATTCCATTGCCATCGACCGGCTGTAATTGTGATTCTAAACCATCCCTAACCATCAAACTAAACTGACTTTTTTATGATTAAAAAAATGTGTAACAATAATCAAAGAATTTAAATACTTATGGATGATAAACTAAAAAAAGTTTGTTAAGTTAAAAAAAAATAATGATGATTTGTAATGATATTTTATTACTATAAATAACATATTTGTTTGGTTAATCCTCCATTAACCATTATATTCTGTAATTTTTTTCAACCTAAAACTTTATTGTTTCCTGTTAAATCCACTACAATAACAAAGAAACTAAGTCCACAGAGTATAACTACGCAGCAAAACATAGAGATGACGGCGGAAAGCAGCCTGAAGACCGCAACCAAAATTGAGACCATACTCAAACTTATGAAGAAAAAGCTAGTCCCAATTACCTAAATTTCACGATAGAAATAGTAAAAAAGATCATAAACAAGAATAAGGTCAGTAGTTAATGCTAGATACACCACAGTTAGCGTTCAAAATTGTGGTCAATAAGTGTTTAAAGAAATGTGAAATAAATAAGCAATAAAATAATTAGACAGCAATGTTTTGTTAGATACAAAAAATACAAAAGAAAAGAGGAGAACAATAGAAGAAAGAGTACAGGTGATAAAAAAACATAGTCGAGTGAGTCGATGCCAACCCGATTTAGAATAATACAATGAAAGACGTGTTGTTTATGACAACGTAGGTTAGTGGATTAAAAAAGTGATTGCGGCGCCGTCTATTTTGATAATCCGTCCATACTATGAAAACGATTCTCAGAATCTGGTGGCATCTTTGTCGATTATTAATTTCCTTGTATTTTCCTAGCAATTAATTGGATACGTCCTCCATTGTCCATAGGTGTGGGGTTGAATCAGTATTCCGTGGCGGCAGCGATTAGGAGACGCGCGACGCCACTGCCTACCCAATGAGGGCCGCTTCCAAATGTGCTCGCGACTAACGCGTTTATTTAACCAAACCTAATATTACATCTAGGTAATTAACTAATTCCAAATTGGCACGCTTCGTTGTCTACTACGGTAGGAAGATACATATGCTTTGCACCTGGCTTCACGCGTGTGAATTTCGGACTCTTAGAACAAGGCAAAATTTGTGATAAAACGGGAAACTTCTGCAAAGAGGGAGATGTGTTAACAAAATGTATACAATAAACTTCCAGAAATATAAATATGTAGTTTTAAAAGTAATACATAATATTTCTTTTTTAAAGTGTAATGTGCTTATATAGTTTTATTGTCAACTAGTGGTCGCCCGTGGTCCAAATTCGACCATAATAATTAATGTCAAAGACTACTTCTATAATCACAGATTTCGCCAAGACTACAATAAACAAAAGAGTATGTGTGTGTCAAATACATGGTAGTGTGTGTAGTGTTTTTATTGATTTAATTTTATATGCGTATTTTTTTTTAAATATTACTCTCTTCTACTCTATATAAACTATAAGTGGGAGAAATTCCATACTCCTCCGTCCGCACAATTTTCGTAAAAAGGGGCAGAAAGTTTTCGCTTCACGTATTAATATATAGATAATTAATATTGGATAAAAATGAAGAATAATTTTCAACCATTGCATGAAATGTTACTTTTCGAATCACTACAAGAACTTTGTCGTTTAGGTACCTATAGTTAATAACTTGTAATTGGTTCAAAAACATTAAACATCTTGTAAGGGCTAGCAACAGCCGTACATTGCCGTGTCGGCGATTCACACCGACACGTGCATTTTAACATCAGTACTCGTTTAGCACCGCACTTGGTCAGTCGGCAAAACAGCCACTGATCCTAGAGCATAACCATTGGCACCATCATTCCATTACCATAATTTAAGCATTAAACAAATAACATCTTAAAACTTCAATCATTAACATCCTATATAACACATCTGAAATTTTTGGAAGTCTGCAACATGAATGCGACGAGTACCCGCGGGTGAGACCCGTAAAGGGCTCAAGAGACACGACTCGCACTAATAGGGGGCATTCCCCCTCGGCTGCCCCCTTCGTTGGGCGCAACTTCCGCCAAAACTAATTATCCGATCAGTGACAAATTGGCGGCCTGTTATCAACATTGGATCCCCAGTTTACAGTTTAGTGGCGGCCATCTTGTCTCAATTACAAATGCGCACGCTTTAAATGTTTGTTGTTTAAGTGTTTGTTGACAAACCAATATTTACTGATCTCGGTTGTTGTCCCTCTTTTGAATAACCTATAGCCATTCTGGCAAGGGGCTCTGGTGTTTTCGTTATGTCTGTCTATTTCTCTTTCTATAATTTACTCATTTGTCGCGCAAATTACTATATCTGCATATGTAGATGAAAGACTACATATGCACTACAAAATTATGTGTTATAATTATATTTTAATTATTTCACTCGTGCAGGAACGGAGAAAGAATAACATTTTCCTGCGGCCGGGCGGCCTGTCTTAAGAGGCGACAAAACAACCCACAGCCAGGTGGTAGGGCCTTTGCCCGACTGGATGGCTACCACCCCTGGTCTAGAGTATGCCGCCATAACAACATTGAGTTGTGTTCGGTATCAGTGGCCAAGTTTCAAAGAGAGAGCCCTTTAGAGAGCAACGGCGCATTTGTAGCACCTTTGGTGTTGTAAATGTCCATTGGCGATGGTAACCGTTTTCTATTAGCTGGTCCGTCTGCCTGTCTGCTGAACTCATGCAATAAAACAAATATAATAAATCATTATAATTATCAAAAAAAACAAAGATTAAAGGTCCTTAGAGAAATTTTACAAACAACAGATTTAAGAAACATTTTCAGGTTGCGTAATTAGTCAAATCTTAAAAAGTCATCAATGTTTCTAAAATATGTGATTAGATATCAGTTCCCAATTCCTGAAAATTGTTCTCCCTCCCCCAACTTTAATATACTAACTAGAAAATTTTGAAAAAATCAAGAGGTTCTGAAATAATTTTCATAAAAAATAAAGAAGGGCCATCGCGTAATTTTTAAAAGATATTGTTTTCAGTTAGTTCACGCTTCCGTGGCCGCCCTTCTGTCCCCTCCAGGGAACCCTTCGCTGTGGGGGGGGGGGGGGACTTACGAGCACTGTCCTATTTATTTAATACTCCATACAAATACTCGAAGAGCAATTTTATGTATTTACACATAAAATGAAATAAAAATGCTTTTCAAATATTTTATATTCAATATTGTATTTATAATTCAACAATATACTTTGGTAACTTTTCGGTCGGCCTGCTCATATTAAACGAGTTCCACGGCGGTGAGGTTTAAAAAGGCGGTTTATTTTACACGTTGTTAATTTTGAAATGAGCAATTAATATTTTAATCACGAACTTTGTAATTAATTTACAGTCGAATAACATTTAGGGAGGAAAACCCTTTGACGTGTACAAGATCAATATTGATTCTGTCGAGTTTTATAACAATAAGTTAATACAATACTGTTGTTACGAGTTGCAGGACTCGAATTAAAATGCCGTTGGAATTATTATAGAGTTTATTAGAACTATACAAACACGTATAACACAGGTACAAATGTAACCGAACGCAATAAGTCCAAACGTAATGCAGAAGATCATAATTCAAATACACGCGCAAATTGCGTCTCTGAATAGATTACCGAATGTACACAAGTCTTGCTTCGCTCGTGGTTATCGTTCGACTGCCTCATCTCTCAGTTGGGGAATTGCTTTATACTGTACCGATGCAATATGTCTGCCCGGCTGCGTGGACGGAATTTCTTAGAATCAGCTTTTATTTTAAATACGAGACACCTGGCAGTGATCACAACACAACAATAGGCCGTAGAAGATTACAATACACAATGGACTGTTTTTTTAACACAAATTTTGAACACAAAGTAAACAAAAGACATCCAAATGCCGAAAGGTAATAAAATGCAGGTGTGAATTTGTCTCTGTCGGTCGTAACACTGTTGTATAAGCGATGGTACTTCGAATATTTATTGATACAAAGAACGGACGAAAGTAAGCACGTTATCAGCAGTTATACCGCCAAAGAGCAGAAGGCAACAAGTCAAGAAGGCACATTGTAACGATTGCACCTTGAGGACAAACGGCGTATCATACAAACACGACTTGCCTCTATTTGATTAAAAACATGCTATACATTATAGATATTATAAAAATAAGTATCTGTTTGTAATGTCAAATACTTAATCATTTGCCTGTTGGCATAAGAAGTACTCATTTCATTATTTTTTTTAATCAGTCTTCACCATTAAATGTTTTTACTCGGTGCACGATTATTTTAATTGGAACAAGACATAGATGAGGCTCTGTAACATTTATATTGAATTTAATTATTTGACTTCATTATCTTTTGACATCCAAAACAATCTAATTTTATTTTAATTAATTTTTCGTGGTAACGCAAATAATATTTTAATTATATCTTATATAAGGCAATGTAATATTTGCACAGCCTATGGATAATGAGAAGTGGACTCATATATGTATAATTTGTATACATTTTATGTATCACGTCATGTGCAAATAAATTTTAATTTCATTTCATTACAAAATAACAGCTTTTTACTAAATGTATATAAAATTATATACGATACTTATATTAAAAAATTTAATTTTAAATTTGTTGTCTGCCTGGATCCTCCGGCTAGTCTCTGAAACGGCTGGGCCGACTTTGACGGGACTTACACTGGCAGATGGTTGATGTTATTTATAAGGAGTACCACGCGGACGAAGTCGCGGGCACAGCTAGTTCATCATTAAAAAGGAGATAACATGGTTTTTGGTCAATTATTATGGCTCCATTTAACAGTTACAGGTAATTACTTACACCGAAGAGGCAGAAGACTTGAATCTGCAAATGAAGGCTCGCTCCTTAAAGGTCATCATATAGTTGAACGGACAGTAGTCCCCACTAATTACTTGTTGCTAATGCGGAAATGATTCGGTGACACGTTCGCGACCCAATCATTTGGCCCGAACTAAGATGTGCCAACGAAACCTTCGTTCGCGTTGTCGTAACGATGACATGTCTGTTAGCACTTACAACGGCAGCACTAAAAAGACGACTGTAGCACTGTCTTCAATGTTGACACTTGATTTGATTGTCTTCTTAAAATTAATATTTTCTACATTTTCGCGACATAATAAAACTACGTTTTAACGGTTTTTATTATTTTTGTTATTCCGACGTATCGGCCACTGAAAAGCGGCCGTGATCATGGAAGACAAGAACGTCAAGTGTCAATGAGTATTGTTAAGATTGTATTTAGCCTACCGCCAACTTGTTCATTTTAATTATTGTTGTTTATGGTTATTGTTTACTCTATGGGAGCCTCATCTAATTTACCACCGCTTCGCAACATGTTATGGCTTGAAGAGAAGAAGCGGCTCAAGAAACCCTTGAGTAAACATGCCTAGCTCTAATAATTGTATATAATATTAAAATGGGTGGAACGAAAAATGAAAGAAATTATCAGTCGAGTTGGTTTGTGTTCCGTTGCACGCAGAAAAAGCTCACAGTGTTTTGAGGTCTGGTAGTTGGTTTTTGCTAGGTTTGGGTCTTAATAGTTTTGCTAATCGGATTCCAAACAAGTGGTACTGGCCAACCATCTTTTCTATTGATTATTATTAACTATCCAAACTCAACCTTGTACAGATTTATTACATTCATTAGTATATATTTTTCAAGAACTTTAAATGTATATAATGATTGAATCCTTTTATATTCCTAAATTAATAATATTGCAGGACTCTTGTACGATGCAGTTTAAAGTGTACTACTTTTTCACCGAGAAAACATCTTATTTTTACGAGTTTATACATTAGTATTCTATATAAAATATATATGTATAGTAGTATACATGCCTATACTATACATTCCGTGAAAATGCCAGGGCACCTCAGCGGGCCGGTTGGGCAGACCGCAACCCCCCTACACCCTCCCCCTCCCCTCTCTCCCGGGAACCAACCTTTAAGGCACATTGCCCACTCAATCCAAGTTATAAGTGACAGCTAAATCTTATATGAAAGGTCACTTAAGGGTGCGCACACTACGCACGTTTTACATAATTTATTTGTGATTGTCCAGTTTCATAACTTGTCATTTAAACAGAGCAAATAGAAATCGAATAGTCCTGTTATTAAGTTTTATTGACCTATACACTAATACAAGGATGTATTGTATTGTATTGATACATAGTTAGTGAATTAAGTTCTAACATTATGGTCTATGTAAATTCAAAAATATGGTTTATTATTACACTTTGTGTATAATTGCTAGTATTCACTTTGTATATTAAACCTAATTTATATTTCACATATTGAGACTATGTAGTATTTATATGTACGAGTATTACAGTCGTGTACATTCGTTCAATCTAATTCATTTCACGTAGTACTTGCTACGCCGTAGCAATTACTACGTGCTACGTCGTAGCACCAATTATAAAACAGAAATAGATACATCAAGTGCCTTTTTTTATTGCTAAAGTACAGCAGACAGGCTTACGGCCCAACTGTGATGAAAAGTGGTTACCATGAGCATTAGGAATACCAGAGGTGCAGCCAATCTCCTGCCGGCCTTGAAGAAAAAACTGGAACGTGGCCACTGATGCCGCACAAAGTTGTTATGGCGGCATGCTCTAGACCAGGGTACTAGCCATCCAGTCGGGCAAATGCCCTACCACCTGGCTGTGGGTTGTTTTGTCGCCTCTTACGACTGGCCGCCCGGCCGCAGGAAATTGTATACTTTCTCCGTTCCTGCACGGAGGAAAGGTTTCTATGGTTCAAGAACGTTTTAAACTATCGCCGCAATAGAGGATTATTATTTTAACTTTTTGGATCGCTATTAATACTTCGTAGTGACCTTCACTACTTAAATAAAGAATTTTCTTTAAAAATAGAAAATCAGCTGTCAATCAGAATTCTTATAAAAGTGTGCAATAACGCAACCATTATAATCTCTGCATCAAAACTGAAAACAATTGCATTTTTTGCTTTAATTGACGACATTAATACAAGTTCATTTCCCATAATTTGTAAAGCATGCTATTTAAAAAAAATTAGGAATAAGTTGCTAACTCAAACATAGGAATTAAAGTAAGAAGCTAGACTGGAGGACTAGATTGTTTGTAGTTAAAAATGTACTTGATCCCTGGAGACTTTCAGTGTGGTAGATCCATTATTTAAAAAATATTTTTTTTACTTGTAAATAGTGTTTAATTCACTTACAGTGTTCGTTTATATTTCATTTTTAAAGTAAACAAATTCACTGAATTGGCGAAAATACTCTGTTTACAATATAATAAAACAGCGTTTATAAGATATTTGGACGTGCAAAAAGATCCTGAATGCTTAAAATTCCCGTAACAATGGAAGGCTCCAGCCCAGCAGTGGGACGTTCACTGGATGATAGTACATTATTAGACACAACAGAACTACATATTTACCTTTGTCGAATTCCTTGCTCCTCCAAGAGGCGAAAATACTTTTGGAAATGTTCGCGTCCCTGTGATATGGCATATGAAGGGCCCTCTTAATCTAAATATAATTGTTTTTTGTTTCCCCTCGTTGTTGCGCGTAATACAAACATTTCCGTCCCTTCCCGGAATGCTAAATTGTTTTCCCACGAACAGCCATTGTATCGGGAATATCAACGGACCTCCATTTTTACACGCTTCGATGAAATGTTTTCACCGACACCTCTTTTTACACGTAAATCTATTTATACTGATGTTAAAGAAATGACTAGCAAAATGTAAGGTTTTTCTTATAGCTAAGTACAAAGCGACAGACTGACGACCCACCCGATGGAAAGTGGAGGTATTACGAAAGAGCCGCCGACATCAAAGGAATATGTTGACATTCTTTTTAAAAATAAACTAACTTACAAACAATATATGAGAACGTTCCCAAAACGCTTGCCGTATTTCCTCGTTGTATGGCAACCATAACACACTGCGCTAAATAAAGGCCAGTCTTCTGGTCAGTGAGACTTCTATTAAACGAATTCTCGATAGAGTTGATAAACTTAGGGACCCCATGACCCTAGAGTTTCGACAATTATAATGATAAATATGTATCCATTGCTAGTGGATGCATATTGGCGGGATTTCAAGACCTCCTGACGTTTGGCTGCCATATTAGCTGCTACGGACGTGTCTAGAAGGTCAGAAGCCGCCAAAGTGTCGACGCACGTAGCGTCTCACTTTAAGGGTAGACCCATTTTCCAGGACACCAAAGACATCCCGTACGGTCTCACAGACCGTTTGGCTCCAGACTGACCGGTTCCCCGGCGGTGGCAAGAGCCCGACGGATAAACGCCATATAGCTAAAATAAAAACGAAGCCAGCATTCTGAAAAGTTCCTCGGAACATTTCAGAATGAGTGTAGACAGAACAGACAGAATGGGCAGAGTAACGCAGGGTCTCTCCGAAGGCCAAACGCATCCAGATTTGTCTGTGAGCGTCTACGACGGCTTGGCATTGAATTCAATCCAAGGAATGACGCTGGTAGACAAGTGCTCCAGCCCACAGATGTGAGCAGTACTCCATATGCGGCCTAACCTGGTCTTTGCAAACCACAAAGCGTTTTCGTGGATTGATGTACTGCTTGTACTGTGTTTAATATTGTTTATTAAGCTGGTATAGCCATCCGCTTAATTATATTTGAGAAAACAATCCCATTAGATGGATACTTCTTTTACCTTCAAAATTATTATTCCGATGGCAAACAGAATTAGTAAACGCTTAAGCCGATAGTCGTCCCGCCCCAAAATGAGCTGCAGACGGACTCGACTCTCGATTTGCATAAATGCACAGCACATCCCTCCCCCACACCCCCACCGGCGGACCGCCACCAGTCGCCTTTAATTAATGCACTCAGTCCTAATGCGCACGGAAACGTGCAACGGATTCGCCACTTCGCTTCGCTGCACACATCAAACTCTCACAATAATGAGTACAGGATATAACATAGTAAATTGAAACAGTTAGAAGCAGTGTGAAAAGAGCGGTGGGTTATTTTGAAAATAATAAATAAAACCTTAACCAAATTAAATTCAACTCATATTTATTCCAAAATTTATTTTGTAAACAAATTTTTTGTATTAATAGCAAATATATTTCTACAGTTAGACAGCAATGTAGCGTGGGACAGGCGGCAGCTGCCCAATATAAAGAAACAAAACAGGTTTATTTGTAAACACATTAAAAGTAATAAAGGCAACCAAATCAAAGAGAAAAATAACCACAAAATAACAAAGAAAGAAATATATACATATATACACAAGTTGTGGTAGCATAATGGTTAGCGCACGCGTCCCAAACCCAAAGGGTGCGGGTTCGATCCTGGCCGGAACGCTTGCACCACTTGGTCAGTTTTCTGATCTAATATGCATATTGTTACAATTACCACGTGCTAATAACGGTGAAGGAAAACATCGTGATGCAACCTGCACATCGCGATAACCGATGTGTCAAACCTGCTAAGCCGCCTTGGACAAGCGGGTATGCCGGGTATACTGTCCATTCCCCCTATAATGGGAGGCCCGAAGCCAGCAGTGGGACATTTATGGGCTGATACATTTTTTTATACATATATAGGTCCTAAAGATTCGATAAAGCTCAAATTGTCGACCTCTGAGACCAACGCCGATCTTCCGCTGGCACCAAGAGCTAAGTCATGGCAAACTATACATTTTATTAAGAAATAATTATATTGTTGAGATAATAGTGACAAATAGTTAAATAAATTTACAAGTGATTATAACGTAATGTTCATATATCATCAACCCCGAAGAATTTTAAGAATACCTATAATAGATTTAAAGATATATACAAAGCGCTTTTTTTACAATAAAATCATTTTTTGTGACACTATTTTTAATTCAAATTTATTAAAGTTTATTTTCTATTTTTTAGTTGAATTTTCTATAAAAGCGTATTTTTTAGTTTTTTTTAACTATTATTTATTTTTCATTTTTAGTGATTATTTAGTGATTTCTTTCCTTTCTCCGTGGAAACTTTGAAAAAAGAATTAATTACACTCTTGTGATAAAATGGAACGTTATGTAAAAATAAGATTTTTAAATACAAGCTTTTGAGATCCTGCATATCATGTAGCAGCAGAGTGCTAGCCAAGACAAGTAAAACGAGCCCAAACACGACGGGTCTATCTTGTTTAGTACAGGAGTTCCTATGGCCACCTTCCGACTCCATCATCAGATCAGCTCCATGATACCATATTATTGCATTGTCACGCGATATACACATACATGCAAAATTTCAGCTCAACCGGAAACCGGGAAGTCGATCAAATTTAACTTGAAAGATTCCGTTACATACTAACAACATACGTATGAAGCTAATAAAAGTGTATTAAACATTGTAAAAGATTATCAAGTGTTTCTGTGATTTTCCAATGTTAGAGTTCCACATTGAAAGGGCAATAACAGTGAACGGATTTCACCATGTGTAATGGTGTTCTTACAAACCAACATCGGTACAAGAAATGCTTAGTGTACCTAATACTAATAAGTAGGCATTCCACTAGTCTATTTGTTGTTTGAAATTCTTAACGTTTATAGGTGAAAGTTCAATATGGACTAATATTTTTATTAAGACACAGTCTCGTGAGAGTATCTCCTCGTTAAAATGGCGGACGTGCGCAACGTGCGCAACGCCCGCAGCCAAACCAACAGGTACAATGCAAATGGCAAAGTGCATTTACATTTTGCAGGATCCGGGCTCTCTGCTGTGATCACTCGCGACAGATCTACGACACATTTCGATACCACTGGAATATTATTCCTACAGACCGAAGTGATTTGCTTTAAATTACATTTACATCTTTCTTGGAGAGACACCTACAAAGCTGGTCCGCGTCCGAAACTCAGCAGACGGAGTTCGAATCTTGGCCGGAAAAGTATGCACCACTTAAGCAGTTTTCTGACTTATTGTGCATATTGTTATAATTACCACGTGCTTACAACGATGAAGGAAAACATCGCGATGCAACCTGCACACCGAGATAACCAATGTGTCAAACCTGCCAAGCCGCCTTGGACAAGTGTAGCGGGTACACGGTCCTTTCCCTTAAAGAATTAGGAGGCTCAAGCCCAGCAGCGGGACAATTATGCGCTGTCATTAAAGCCCAAAAAGTATAAGAATGATCCTTAGTTAAGTTTTATGCAACGTTGTGTACTCGCATCTACTCGTATAGGCAACACACCAGCACTACGTGGTATTATTGTTTGATATCTACTTACTATAAATAAAAACTTCGTTTAAAAAAACCGACTTCAAAAACTAAAATGTATAAAATAACTTATTTCTAAAGCTATTATTATTAATATATATTATCTAAAACATCTTAAAGTCGGTGCTTAGTAATTTTCAAAATATAGTAACTTTTATGTTTTACTTTGCACCGACTTCAAGATGTTTGAGATAATATAATAAGCCATAATGTCGGTAGTTGACTATTTTTTGAAAGTACGGCGGCAGCGACATCTTTCACTACGCTTGGAGTACTCGTATAAAACGGAGCGCCCTGTGCTATTGGCAATTGGGACGCATTTTCCATTGTTTGTTTATAATCAAACTATCAGTTTTGCTAAAACTTAAACAGTTATTTACGATCCCCCTTTTTCTACTTTTTATTATTATTTTCCGCTTCTGATTCCTAAATATATATATTAATAATAGCTTTAGAAATAAGTTATTTTATACATTTTAGTTTTTTTGTTTTTAAAGTCGGTTTTTTTAAACGAAGTTTTTATTTTTTACTTGTTACTTTTTAGTGTCTAGCTATGTATGGGTGGACCTACGAATGGTGCCGCGCTTCTTAAAAAATATAGGTCCCAAGAACCGGGAACAAAAAAATGTTCGTAAAATGAAAACTACTGGGCCCAACTATGTCAAATTGTTAGGGGACCACATGGCAGCTATTCCGCGTCGAACAAAAAAATAATCACGTAAATCGAATCATAAATCTCAGAGTAATCGGTGTACATATGGAATAGAGCGAAAATTATTTCCATGAAAAATGTTCATAAACAGAAAACTACTGGGCCAAACTATGTAAAATTTTTAGGGGACCAATTGGAAGCTATTCCGCATCGAACAAAAAAAATCACGTAAATCGGATCATAAATCACGGAGTAATCGGCGAACATACATAAAAAAAAAGCAAAAAAAAAAAAAAAAGATCCCGACGAATTGAGAACCTCCTCCTTTTTCGAAGTCGGTTAAAAATTGGCCGTATTACCTAAGACGAGAGGTACCAGCGCATTATCTCCTTTACACACATACAATAGTCGTTTTGCTAAAAGGAAACATACTTACAATGTTAGTGTTAAGGGGAAGAAGCCACAAACAGCATCTGAATAAGTGCAGCAATAAAAACACGTGAGTTACGAAGTGTAGAGATAAGGCGTCTCGCAAGCGCCCTCCTGACATTAAGCGGAACGCCGCCCACTGCCAAGCGATACCGGGATATACGTTTCTTTAGCCCTCTGAAGGCGAGACTCCTGTGCTGCTGAAACATCTTCGCCTGTTTCAAAGAAGCATGTTACCGTTCTTGTGGAGACCGTGTGATTATAAGCCTCGACACTTGTTCGCCGTTTCTCCTCTCAGAGGCAGAACACGTTGAAGCCTTCGGTCCCTTTCCTTCAGGTTCTATATCACCCGTCGCCCGTCAGCAATCAATCCAGCTAAGGTAAAACCTTCTAGGAAGTTATTTGGCTCCCCCAAGCTGTAAGGTCTTCGGACCGACAACGTAAAGTCAAATCTCTCATAGATACAGAAGTTATTATAATATTCGCTCCGCCCCATCGTCAGCGTGTGACGTCGTCTTACAGTACTCATGTCGCCGGTTATCTTGCGGTTGGTGAGAAGGAGGCCAAGGGCTTCCCACAAACATACTACGTCGTTAACAACAAGTCAAAGGTTCTTTGGGTTATTATCTGATAATATTTTCACAAGTTCTTTTAAGTTAATTCAAGCTGTGACCTATATAATTATTACATGGCATATTTAATGTATTTCTCGTACCATATTACAATTGTAATTACAATGTTTGCGGAGATCCTATTCACATAATAGTGCCGTTAGATAGACACCGATTAACTTTAGTTTAGTAATACCCTGTTCTAAAAAAATATATCAATTTGAATTTGAATTGGTATATATGTATGTGGTTACCCCGTTGGATAGAGTCGTACTCCACCTGCGAGAGCCTGTTAATTTATTTACCTGTATAGTATAAAAACCTTTCGTTCGTTTACTTAATGTGCATATCAGAATTCAAATATTTAAATATTATAATTACACGTTTATGACAATAGATATACTATTGAGAAATGCCCAAAAAAATCTTATAATAATCTGTAACACCCATTATTACAGATCCCACATCCGTGTGCATAGGCGAAGACACGGCCGAGCGCACGGACCAGTTTAAGTACCTGGGATCTGTACTCAGCGCGTCCGGGGACATCGACCTTCACGTCAAGGCCCGAATGTCAGCAGCTTGGGCCAAGTGGCGTGAGGTGACAGGTGTCCATCCATAATTAGACCTGTTCTTTTATATGGCAGTGAAGCGTGGCCTGTACTTGAGCGACACAAGCAGGAGCTGCGTGTCACGGAAATGAATATGCTTCGGTGGATGTGTGGCGTCACGCGAAAGGATCGCGTCAGGAACTCTCGCATCCGCGGCAGCCTTCACGTCCGTGACATAGCAGACAAACTGCAGGAGAGTCGCTTACGCTGGTACGATCACGTTTTACGGAAACCGACTAGTTACGTGGGGAACAAATGTCTAGCCATGCCGCCTCCGCCAGGTCTCGGTCAAAGGGGTAGGCCCAAGAAATGCTGGCTTGACGTTGTGAGGGATGACATGCGTACCAACGGTCTCAACACAAGGGATGCCGAAGATCGCGCGAAGTGGAGAAGAAAAAGTAGGAAAGCGGACCCTGGGCGTCGAAGTGATACCTCCGAACGCAACCGGGATTTAACGCTCGGATGATGATGATGACCTATTATCAATTATCTGTATTTACAACGCATCACGTTCGTGTATTGACCATGGTCTTTAATAGTATTAAATTGTAGTCTACAAATTGGTGGATGCAACGTGACGCAACTTCACTTTTGATGATGGAAATAAACACGGTAGTGTTTATAACAGTAAGTGAAGCAGCGTGAAAAGGTCTAATGCAAATAGTAAGTATAATATAACAAATAAATAAATAAGTAATAACCTAAAATAAGGGCTCCGGATTAGTGGGCGAAATCGACTTCAAGATCTACCTTCAAAAAGTTCTCAAAATAAGTTCTCCAATGGAACTTATTTTGAATAAAAACTTTTGAATTTGGGATTTGAAAGCGGCTGTTATTTATTTTCTAACCCAGTAGATACTACACAGCTGTCGCTCAAAAGAGGAAGCCGCGATCAAAGTAGTTTTGTTTCATCAATCTTTTATTGAAATAATCCCCTAGAAAATAAGCAAAGCTTATAATAGTTATACGCAATTTATAATGATATATTTAATTTGTAATCGCGTTTAACTATTAGAAAGCGTTAAGTCAACTCGTCAAAACTCAATGAATGTGAATGAGGAACGAGCTGAGCCACTGCGTTGGCTCGAGGTGCGAGTAGCAGCCGCCGCGATGTCAGCTGTACTCCTACATGTCGTTCGCATAATATTTCCTCTTTTGGCGAATGGCAGCGTTATGATGCACCCCTTTCGGCGGCACCTGGACACTCATTCGGCTTCATGAACCCTCGGGATATTCTCTCATTATCGACATCTGTCGCGATACAAGTGAATCATTTATATTAATGAAATGTTTTCTCAGGTTGGCACGGTCACCAGATACGATATTAATTGTATTTCTTTAAAATACAACATATACCATAAAATATTTCTATATGCTGTGGAATCCTCAGAAACGTTATGCATAGTAATAATGTACGACACTTATTATTCGTTGTGGATTTTTTCCAGATCATTCATCAAATACCAGATAGAGCAGATTATGAGGCATTTGCCGACACCATTTAAATACAGTTTCACACAATAAAGTTGATGACGGTCATATCAACTACGATAGGTACCTTTAATCATCTTCCACATCGTTTCAACCTCGTAAATTTTATACGATACAACAAAGGAATGTCATAATTTAGTACAAGCAAAAAATACAGTAATACATTAACAATAGGTCTGCCTATGAAATTGCCGTTTTGCAGTAGTGGCCATTTCAAATCGATATAGTTTTTGTTTGACTAAGAATTCTAATTTCTAAATAATTTTATTTTAGAATTATGATTTTTTTTTTTTTTTTGTTAGCGTTATGTATTCATCGCATTTGAGTCTTTTTCGTCATCATGGATGTATTAAAAAAAACGAGTAATTATGAAACATGAGGCATGAGTAACTCGGCATAAGCGGCACGCAACATCGACCTTTACGGAGCGAACACTACAAACGAACGCTCCACCTGTTATTTGTTTGACCGCTTTTCTTCTGGAAATTTCGACCAGATAAATGAACCTTATTATTAACGACATTGGCGAATTAAAGGCGATTCTGGAAGCTGAATATCTACAGCTGAATTAGCAGCATCTTTCAACGTTAGCGTCAAAGCACTATAGGTCCAACCAACAATATAGGTTCATAAGAAAGCTTGACAAATGGGTGCCCCACCAACTCAATGATCGATCTGCGACGAAAATGGATTCATTATGATAATCACAAGCCCTCGGCAAGTTGATTTGATCCTGGTTCAGCACGTAAACAATGCCCTAAATAAACGAAAACTCACCCCTAGAAAAGATGGTCACTGTTTGGTGGTCTAGCACCGGTGTGATTCATCACAGTTTCTTACCAAACGAGACGGGCATAACTGCAGATGTGTACTGTGAAGAATTCAACACACTGATGAAGCTCGCGCGTCTTTCGTCGCAATTCTCTTTAATCAATCGCTGGAATCCGCTTCTCCTCCACGACAACGCGCGACCAGTACTGCGACTGCACAGCAGACAGTCTCCAAGGTACAAAAGCTGCGGTTGGTAGCTCTTCGTCATCCGCCATACACATCAGACTTCTACTTTTTACAGAATGTGCTTCTCAAAAAACACTACCTACAATTTGAGTAGTACACATATTTGTATTTGATTTTGTTTGATAGTAGTAATTAAGACAACATTCGAATGAGAATCCACAATGTTTACGCCCGAGCAGCAGTGCAGGGCCCGACCTCTGTGTGTCTGCGGCCCCCACCTCCTCCCCTCTTCCCCTGACATACGCCCTCCATCCCTCTGGACCACTTTACCTCAACTTTACTCCGATGAACTCACTTTAATCAACTTGTTGTTTAATGGCGACGAGACTTTGTTGCAAATTGTTACTTCTTTGTCTAACACTTGTTGCTATTCCGTAACGAACCATTAATTCCACTGCCGACTTTATCCTCGACGATTACACTATTAGAGCTATTGGTCGAGTGTTTTATTTCAAACAAAGCCACATAGAATATCATAACATTTTTACTTAACATAAGGCAAGATTATAACAAAATGCGAATCTCGATTACCAAAAAAACTAAGAACGGCCCTCTGAACATTTTCAAAATAATGCACCTAATACATTGCAAAGCCCTGTGGAAGAATATAATGAATTACCATCTATAATTAGGCACATGTGAACCATCGTTTGAAGTGTCATCCATTCTCAAATGGTTTACTTTGTTCGCCTGCCGAACGCTTTTCCTTTGCATGACAAAATTGGTAATTTTAACATTTTAAAGGGCATCAGAAACCCTCCAGAAAGTTCAAGTTCAATATTGATACGAGATATTTTTGTTGAAAAAAAACGTTTGAATAAAATATTGTAGTTTTGTAATTCGACATTGTTTATTAAAGTAATCAGATTATCTATACACACACAGATAAATAAAATTGAAGCGTCTGTTTGTAATGGCAAAATAACAGCTTTTCTCTAAATGCATATAGGGTATTTATATCAAACAATTAATTTTAAAACTTTTGCCTGTCTGTATGTTCCGGCTTATCTCTGAAACGGCTGGATCGATTTTGACGGCACTTTCGCTGGCAGATGGGTGGTGTTATAAGGAGTCACTTAGGCTACTTGTTTCACTTTTTCCAACTCCTTAATATTACAAGTTATTAATTTGAAACCAACTAGCCCACACAGTGTAATATGTGTATTGTAAGCGTGAGTAATATGCCTTTAAAGTTTTTGAAAAAAGAATTACGATCCACAGCAATTCATATTCTACAAACGACAATCTCACTGTTTACTCTAGACTGTATATTGTATTGAAAGTACTCATTAAAATTTTTAAGTAATAGCTTTAAAAGCGCGATCGTACATAATTCCAATTCCATTCGAAACATAATATTTCTATAAGTTACAACCAATCTGTTTTCAATCTCGGTGTAGGTAATTATACAACTTGTGCAAAGTGTTCATGTAATAAAAGAGTAGCTCTTCATTATGGTAGATACTTCGTTCGTACCTAACTCGCTTCTCAAAAGGTGTTTTATTTTCTAAATACAACCTTATAGCGGAGCGACCATGAAGTATTACAGAAGACCGGCAGCTATTCCTTTCGTCAGAATAATCACAAAAGCCAATTAACGTTTTGGAACTTCATGAGACGTCGATACGACCTTATGGTTCTTGAGGGCTCCTTTACTTGTTATGTGATGAGATGATATAGGAAATCATGAAACACACGATTTGCCACTGATTATTGTGTATTTCAATTAGTTTACAAGTACTTTTTATGTTAAGAATACAATAATAACATTGTTTGATCAAGCCCTTGTGTGCAGCTCTCAGATTGAGGTATTGAACTCTGGTGTTGCCTAACATGGCCGTCCTAGTGTTGTCAGTGCCAAAAATTAATAGTTGAGTTCGAAGAACATCACAAAATAATGAGTTAATCAAGGTATTAATGAATAGACGCTGCTTGACTTGTGTAATTGTGTTGGGAACAAAGAGTCCTCTCAGGAGATTGGCGACCGCGGGCGAGCCACGTCCCGGCTTAATGCCACTTTCAGCGGTGCCAGTGACCCACATGCGACTTGCTTTTGGTAATGCCAACTATTGCTATCCCAAAATAGCCTCCTATTATTTTTGTTTTCTTATTAAATATGTGATAATCGCCACAAAACATCTATATAATATTAATACGTGAAGCAAAAACTTTGGACCCCTTTTTACGAAATTTCGCACACTTATAGTTTATATAGAGGACCGAATGCTAATGCAAAAAAAAATAGATTATAATAAAAAAAAACATTACACACACTAGCGTGTATTGGACACTCACACGCATTACTCTTTTGTTTATTATTCAAGTCAAATTAAAAGTGTCATCTTGGCGAAATCTGTGATTATAGATGTATAGTTTTAGACAACAGAACCTCAATAATGTTCAAGCTTATAATTTAAATTAATTATCATGGTTGACTTTCGACCACGGCCGACCACTAGTTTTTATAATTATACCTATCAGGTACTTATATTATTATAATAATACTTAACAGTATATTATTATACTGGACGCCAACAAATAATTTTAAACAAAATCGTTGTACTACCTTGTAGTTAAGATAATGAAATGTGTTATTACTTTTCTTATGGTAGTGTACAGTAAAGAGTATTGTTGTCGTGGGTAGTGATTTGGTATTCAATTCAATGAAACCTTCTTTTCAATTACTCTTTGTGTATTTTGTGATTTCACAGTTTTTGATGTGTTTAGATTTTATATAGAAATGATAGGTATTGATGTTAAGACGTATATTATGTAAGGCGAGTGACATGTGAGATTCTTAATAGTATAATGTGATGATGTAATGAAGTTGCGTTAATCGCAAACAGGTAGTCTTCGCGGTGACAATCTCAAACTGTTAGGCCTCTTAATGTCAACTTTATCAGGGATGAGACTGCGAAGCATAGCTAATATAAAGCAGGCACCAAACTCGTGTTTTCCGATTTGTTTGACATCCCAGATACCATCTGAGCTCAATGCTAGCCGTCGAAAGGCAAACAAAGGACGCACGCAACAGGGCATCGGACACCAACAGTCACGATTCATTATTCAGGGGAGCCAAACACTGTCACGTATGTCGACGGTGCCATGAATCATTGATCAACGTAAATACTTGAAACTGATTTCAACACGTGTTTAATATTTCATGATAAAGATCAATAAACATAGTCGTACTGAATGTTACTTTTGTAGGCTCTTCCAAAGTAGGGAGCGGGCATTCGAATCAGATTTCCTTTTGTCGTCTTCCAAAAGGCAAATGTACAAGCAAGTTGATGACTGATGACTTTGATCGATGATAACACCTCAACACCTTAACAACACCATAATTTAACTTCGACATATTGATCAGTTATATTAAATACAAAAGTAGATAGGTCTCCACGTTTTAAAATAGACATCATATATTCAATATACTCTATGATAGACATGCGGGCGGGTTTCGAGTTTTGAAACGTGTCTAAAAATATTGTCAATATGATATTCGTAGGTGTGACTTCACTTTATTTCTGGCCAATTCCCATATCTTATCGACCGTTCATTCGACTTACTATAATAACGGTTCCCTTGACTTATAAAGGCCGCCCTCAGAGCACGCCTCAGCCCCTCTGCCATACACTCTACATATAATTAGATTAGACATTCATTACTTATGACTTGTAACTGTACATTTGGAACAATTCTATTATGATTGAAGAAAATATAGTAAATATCTGGATGCGCTTTTTCCTTCATTTCTACGTCGTCCATAAACAATTTGCCATAATTGAATTGTGAGCCCGCTCACCCGCAACACCCCTCCCCCTCTGCAGGCGACATTGCGCTACACAGATTATATCAACCGAATTACAAGTGACAAAATGATCGCATTGCCATCTTCTTTCTCGTTCCCTGATAATGGATTAGATCTCTCTTATTTCTTAACCAACATTTTGTTAATGTTCAACATGAAGAGAATAATACAGTTACGAGAGGCATATTCTTAGAAGCTATATTCTGTAACCGACCAGGGTTTTAAATAAAATACCTGTAATTCGTTTAATGGTTGACGCGATTGTTCAATGTCATTTTTAAGCGCTAATGTTCTAAGTACTGAATTGCAATCGCGAATAAATAAAGCTTAAATATTAAATATGCATGATGGTCCACGTCTATTTTGCAAATATATCAATGTAAGGTCTGTTCGTTGAGACAGAGTTAATTGAGTTTCAACTGCGATCGAGGCTTTATTGTATGTATATTCGAAACGGGCATCTCAAATCGACAAACTTTACTCGTTTAATACCTTTCATTTTGGACTTGTTATATTTGTAAGAATTGTAAATTACTTGTGTGTACTTCTAATAAATTTTAAATTTAAATAGGTATAATAACGTTTCATGCTTGATATACGTCTATTAATTTTGTTATTTGACTGCGGACCTTTAGGATGTCGAAAGACTACTCATGTCGTCTGATTTTTTTTGTTGTCGAAAGTAATTTTGAATTCACTTCATTCAAGAGATAAAAGCAGGCAGGGCTCGATTTTTCAACTACAGACAGACGGATGAATGGAAATGACGGTAAGAGTTCCGTTTTTGCCGAATATTACCGAACCCTAAAACAAACAAAAGTAGTAATTGTGTGCTAGTCAGTAAAGGGGCGACGATAGATGATTATTGGCCTGTATTTCTAGTAGGTATAGACGAGTAGGCTTAGGTCCCCATCGGTGGAGCAGGTCAAGGCCGAACCCCCCACCTCCTCCCCCGGAGGGGGGGCGGCCTTGAACCCAGCACAGGGGCGCATTGCCATTAATCCACGTTGCCATCGGCCGACACTGTTTATGATTTATTTCCTCGTGATTTATGCTCGACGCCGAGCCGTGGCGTGGCTCAGCTGCCTTCGCAAGGGGGAGGCCGCTGTGCTTCAGTGCTCAAACTCTTTGTCCTGGTTTACCAGAACGCAGAGATACCGGGCTCGATTCCTAGCATGGAAGCGTAAACGAATTTTTCCGAAATTGTATATTATCAAAAAACACAAGCATAACATCATTTAACTTGGGGATATACAGTGTGTTTGTTTGTCTGTTGATTATTATTTATTAATTTCATTTCATTCAAGATATTAAATACACACATG
Organism: Dendrolimus pini; assembly: GCA_949752895.1. NCBI lineage: Eukaryota > Metazoa > Arthropoda > Insecta > Lepidoptera > Lasiocampidae > Dendrolimus > Dendrolimus pini. The sequence continues at coordinate 22,256,513 of OX457136.1, forward strand.
TGAATGCTTTTAAACTCCAGTCTTCTATAGAGTATTTGGCATTAAGCACTTGCCAGAACTAAGTACTATGGACAATCACATAACGCCGATTGAAAATTATTATTGGATAAAATGAAACGAAAGAGAGAGAGAGATTTCCAGACAATAAAATGTAGTATATGGTTGTGTAAAAAGTATGTCTTAATTGTATTGTAGTGGATATGTGTTAATTATGTGTATATGTGTGTTAATCTAATCTAATTTTCCAATATTGTATCAAACATATTATAATGTTCTTATAGTTTTATAATTGAATTGTGTACTAATTTATGTGTTTATATTGTAAGAATTATAATTATTGTATGTTTCCCAAATAAATTAAATTAAATTGAAAATCGTTTTGAAAGAACTTCTTCTTATTTTATTTTAATAAGGATCACCAACAGTTTTTTACATTTAATCAGATACTAGACTTATGACTAAGGTTTACAATGCAATGTAAAAACTAATTATAGGTGAACACAACTTCAGTATAGTTTCTTCACTGTTATTTACTTAGATTCTTATAATAATAATAAAAAATGTAACAAAAATGTGTAGGGTATTGAAATTAGTCTGTCCGTCAGTCTGTCTAATGAGTGTCCTGCTGGGCTAAACGAATCTTTTTATAAAATGAATTTCTGGAGTCAAAGTGAATGTCAGTAAGATCACTGCTGCTGTTGAGAATTCTACACATTCTAGAGATAGGGGAGTTAGCACCTAGTACTGTAGTTCTTAATGGGGGAAAGAGGGGGGTTATAGGTTGTCGAGGGGGCTTCGAAGGGACTCTAAAGCGAAATTGGCTTAACAATTGAGGGCAATCAATGTTATTATGAAATAACTTATAAGCAAACATGGCATCTAACATAATTCTACGTGTCTCCAGGGAACGTTCTTGCATATATTACGTTATATTTATTTTCATAATATTATCGTAAATGAACCAGTGTGTCCTGCAAAGGCTTTATCCGGAAAATCGATTATCAACAATAAATAGAGTGCCACCAAATGGACCAGAGGTGAGATGAACGCCTTTGTGATAGATCATCTCAAAATATGAAAGCGTGTGAAAGAAGGCCGCAGCGTTGGAGCTGGTCTTTACTCGGAGGGAGTTGCGGTACAAGTCGTGATATTCTACCTACAGCGTGTTCGATCACTGCTTTACTCAACAATCATTATCAGGCATCTGGTGATTTTCGAAAAATCAATTACCCTTGTCAGGTCAGGATGATTTCAAAAACATAAACACACCTGTATTATTGTACCAGTCTATACATATAATAAAATTGTAGAGGTCAAATTTCTGTACAATGAAAAGAAATTATAAAAACCGAGTCAGGGGGATGTAAGAAGTGAAATAGAACTAATTTAGATTTTTTTCAAATTTTTTGTTCCTCTGTTTGTCTGTTTGTCTGTCTGTTTGTACCGGCTAATCTCCGAAACGACTGGACCGATTTACATGAAATTTTGTATGGTGATAGCTTATATCCCTATACATCATATAGGACAGGTACAACATAACACAACATATAGGATACTTTTGATCCCGAAATATTAAAGAGTTCCCGTGGGATAATTAAAAACCTTTAATTTCTTAAACAGCTTATAACAGACTGAATGTAATTTCTCTGCAACGTAACATAATAGAAGTAGAGATTTTGACAAGGTGTGGTGTCGGTGAGAGAGTTTTATCTTATATATATTAATTAATATATAAAGCTGATAAGTTTGTTTCTTTGTTTGTTTGCTTGAACGCGTTAATCTCAGGAAATACTGGTCTGATTTGAAAAATTCTTTCAGTGTTAGATAGCCCATTTATAGAGAAAGGTTATAGGCTATATACCATCAAGCTAAGAGCAATAGGAGCGGAGCACCAATTAATGAATGTGTGTTTAAGTGGGTTCCCGGATGGTTTAGATTTGCAATTAGAACCGGTAGGTGGCGCTGAGATCGGGTTCTAGAATCCTCCTAATCACCTGGACCGATTTTGGTGATTTTGTTTTTGTGTCATGGAACAAAGTCTTTTAAGAATTCAGAAAATAGGCGGTACGAAGTTCGCCGGCTCAGCTAGTTTAATAATAACTCTTGCTGCCATGTGGAACTTGGACTCTACAATGAAAGTACCGATAGTGGTGTCAGTGAGTGGACTAATGGCTCTCGCTTGGTATCTGGGTGAAGGGTCGGAAGCAGAGACGGCCAGTATCGTGAAGAGGTTCCTTTCACTGGAGCCTTAACCACCGGCAGCTTGGACCCTAAGCCCCGCTGCTAGCCGACATCGATTTTTGCATTTTTTTAATATATATATATTATTTGTATATATTTAAAGAAAAATGTAAATAATTTGAATCCAAATAAATATGTGAAATAATAATAATTGGTAAATTTAGCTAAATTAAGCAAGTTACGTTTGTGTTATGGGTTAGATATACAAAGGACTTTTCTGGGGCCGAACCCTGACACCCAGATCATAGTAAATAACGGAGAAAATTCGTCCAAAATTTAGAACGGCAGGAATTGAACCCAGAGCTACTACGTTGCATTGAGGTATGTCAACCAGGAAGGCCGTCGAGCCTCATCATAGTCTAGCTGACTGTAGCTTGTAAGGATGAATTTCTGTTAAGAAATATCAAACAGCAAAACAAGAGAAAAGGTTATTTTTGAACAAAATGTTCTATTTTCTGAACATTAATTAAACATCAAATTGTGCCGGTCATTTGACCGCGCCATATCTCAACGCCTTGAATATTTACCCATTGACTGAACAGATTGATTTGAATAAAATGACGTGCGTTTTGAAAAAGAAATAGAGTAATATTCATAATTTCCATGTTGAATAAAATAAAGTTAGGTTTAATGAATGAATTGAAAATAGTTTTGATTCAAAAACCACCCTTTCCCTTGGTTTCCCGTTTGACATTCCCTCACAGAAATTGGTCCTTACAAGCTATACTATGCTTTGGTATAACATTGCGAAATGTGTTTATTTTTCAAAATCAGCTGATGGCTTGGAATGGTCACCGTGGCTGCGCCGCGGACCATTCCCTGGTGGTTTGTATGTTGATGTTTAATCAGGAATAAGAAATCGATTTAAAGCTTTTTTTTAATAACGTAAAGATGAGCCATGTTTGTTTCGCACCTCGTATTATCGTATGGAACTCCGAATAGTTATAAGCATCCGTAGGCCAATATCTAAATCGAATTACTGCGCTACATCCTAGACAATTACGATTGGTGTCGTAAACCACACGATCAACATTCTTGGATCTATCACTTAAACCTACCTTTTACTCGCCATTGCTGGCGAGATAAATGAAAGTAGAAATATATTGAAATTGAGGTTGAGGTTTGTGTTTTGTTTGTTTGGAACTTATGGAAAAATTGTATGCATCTAGGGCTTCATAACATATAGGCGTATACGCAAAAAAAGTTGTTGTTTAAGTATTAAAAACATGTTAACATTTGAAAAGTCTTACCAGTACGTAAGTGTACCTAAAAAGTAGGTATTCCAAATTTGAGCCTTATTATTATACAATCAACTAGTTGTGTTTTATTCACCATTTTGTCCCTTGTGTAAAACTGCACTTTTGTATGTACGCCCATTTGTTATGAAACGTCCTCGATATAATTCGTTCTTGCAAAAAAAGTGCAACATAAAAATTTACCTGACGTATATTATATTATTGTTCAATTGAAAAATCCGTTTTTTGAAGTGAAACTTCTATATAGAGGGGGTCTTACGATTTTTCGCTCACGAAAAGGTGTCACGGTCACGTGTCACCGTCACTAATTCTTACATTTTTAAACTCGTGATATCTTTCGAATGGAATGTCCAAATTGAATAATTCAAAAAGTTGTATAAAGTTATTGAAGCAGTCTTGAATATGAAGTAATTTATTTTGATAAGGATTAATACCAAGATACAAATAAAGAGCATTTTCTAGCGGCGGCATTTTAATTAAAATTTTAAAATAAAAGAACACTTATTGTGGCATAATTATAATAGTTAGATACATAGTGTCGCGTCAATTTTTGTAAATAATGTGTAATGTGTTCTGCAAAGTCGTAATACATTATTTCTTTCTATCATCAATAGTTTTCGCAGTGCACGCGATTTTGCGTAATTTATTTACACCTTGGATTACATTATTGGAGTTTTAGTAAGGAACCCTAATTTTTTTTGTAAATATAATATAGTCTATGCCACCCGGGAATAGCGTAGCTTGCCAACAGTGAAAGAATTTTTCAAATCGGTTCAGTAGTTTCGGAGCCTCTTCATCAAAACTGAGCAAACGAAATATTATTGAATTTATTTTGTTTTTAATATTTTTCTGTTAACATAATTTGACGTCTGAATGAAGAGTGATGTCGAAAGATGCGCATTCGATAATGTTCCGTTGTATGTGTATAATTTTAGAGTAGACAATGGATGTTTTTGTGGTTCCGGATCGAATTCAGTTTTTGTTTGACACATATTAGAAGTGAAACAACTTCAACGGACAAGTGAAAAAACGAATCGCAACGGACAAGTGGAAAAACGAATGGCAACGGATAAGTGAAAAAACGCATCGCAACGTACAAGTGGAAAAACTTCAACTGACAAGTGACAAAATGAATCGCAACAAAATTTTAACTTGAAGTTTTACGGGCAGATTTTCAAATTGGACAAGTACATTAACAATCTGCCCGTAAAACTTGAAGTTAATTTTTTGCGATTCATTTTGTCACTTGTCAGTTGCCATTCGTTTTTCCACTTGTCCGTTTTTTCGTTCAAATATTTGAAAGATCTCGGTGGCTGTCAGCTTTTTCTCCATGGTCCTTTGACATTTATAAAACCAGTGGTGGATAGGGGAATTAAACTCGTTGAAAGACCACGGCATCTTGATATGTACCTCCCAGTTTTTTTTCTCCAAAGTGATTTGGGGTAATTTTAACATATTATTTATTATTCAATATATTTACAGTATCTATATTTTGATTATTAATTAACATTTGGAATGACTTAAACAATACAATTATGGTAATACTAGTCGTGGTAGCGTCATGTCTAGCGCACGCGTCCCAGACTCAAAGGGCGCGGGTTCGATCCTGGCCGGAACGCATGCACCGCTTACTCACTTTTCTGATCCAACGTGCATATTGTTACAATTACCGCGTGCTAACAACAGTGAAGGAAAAACATCGTGATGCAACCTGCACATCGAGATAACCGATGTGTCAAACCTGCCAAGCCGCCTTGGACAAGCGTGGCGGGTATACTGTCCGTTCCCCCCTTAATGGGAGGCCCGAACCCAGCGTTGGGACATTTATGCACGAGGAGACGCTGTAGCCTCGGAATAAAACATTCTTTACATTAAAAAAATATACTTTTTACTTTTCTTGATTATTTACAATTTTACAAAGTATGTACAGTTGATGGCGCTACTGTTTTAGCGGGGCCCGTCGAGGCCTCGGCGCAACGGAGGCTTCACATAAACGATACACGAAGCGATATGGTTCAGAAACCCGGTAGGTATACAAAATGTATGCATTCAGAGCACAATGTATTAATCACATGTTTACAATCGAGTATTTTATCACAACGTGTTAGTCAAATACAGTTTTTCATCGTCTCTTACAAACAGCAAACATTTTAATTAATAGTTTAATTGATACAAATATTAAACTATTGTAACGAGTCCAGAATATAATCGATCGATATTATAATTTTATATAGAAATGCCATTCAGTGGTTTTATGTGTGCAGTAGGGTAACATAAGTAAATAAATTTATTTGTGATTCATAAGAGACGTTTAGACTGATGCCTCTGTTATAATCGTGGGACGGTGTTCGTTCACAACCGAGTTTCGACCGCCGAGGCCGGCGGTCACGAGGCGAGCACCAGCAGCGGCAGCAGCGCGGGCCAGGCGGCGAGGCGTGCGCGTCGCGGCCGGTGGGCGCGGCTCGAGAGCGCGCTCGCGTGGCACTCGGCCTCGTCGGGCGCGAGCGCGAGCAGCGGCAGCGACGCGGCGCCGTGCGCGGCGCGGCAGCGCGGCGCGCGCGCGGCCTCCCGCGCCGCCACCGCGCCGCCGCCCACCTCGGCCGTCCAGCGGCGCAGCCACGCGCCCACCCACGCCACCGCGCACCCGCAGCGCAGCGGGTTCCCGGACAGCGCCAACCCACCTGAGGAGTGCCCCACTATTATTACACGTCAGGGAGGCTGCGTGACGACTCCTCCGACGCACATCTTACCTGGCAGTAGTTTCGTAGCTAGGCGGTTCCAGCCTGTCAGGTTGGGGTAGAGCGTGGCCGGTCCGAAGGCCTCGATCCGGTTGTCGGTGAGGTCGAGAGCCAGGTGGGGCACCCGCGCCAGCGGCCGCAGCAGACCAGCGGGCAGGTCGCGCACGCCGGTGCCGGTGAGACGCACGGCCAGCACGCGCTGACGCCCCAGCGAAGCGAACGCGCGCTCCGAAATTCGCCTCAATGATGTACCTCTCACTTCGAGCACTCGCAATTTTGCCACTCTCACGCCGTACAACTGCCCGTCCAGCACGCTTTCCCTCACGTGAACCGTCAACGATTCGAGGGCCGGTGTTGAATCCACTATTTCCGACAGCGTCACTTCGTTACGCCCCGGCACCGACACAGACACCGAAGGGGACTCCAATTCCAAGGAGCGCAAGGATGAGAGCGGCCGGAATGCCCGCGGCTCCACCGCTTCTAAATGTCGAAGATGGTGCATGCGTAAACCGAGCAACCGATCTAAGCCCTCGAAAGAGCCTCGTGTCACGCGCACTATAGGGTTTTGAGACACGTCCAAAGAGGTCAGCCGCCGCATTCCGACCCACATCGCCTGTTGCAACGATGTGAACCTGTTTCCGGCCAGATCTAAAACGCGCAGATTCGCGAGTCTGCGTACGTCCGTGTCTCGGTATGAAGCGATATAATTTCCGCTCAAATCCAGCTCGGTGAGGTTCGCGAGGAGCAGATTCGGCATCGTTTTCAAGCCACACCCGGCGAGGGATAAATATCTCAGCCTTGGTAAATTATGGAACAACTCTTTGAAATTAGTTTTAATAATGTTGTAAGACAGGTCCAAGCGTCGCAGGTGCGACAGGCCGGCGAATGTGTTGTCGGGCAAAACTGTGAGAGCGTTGCGCGCCAAGCTCAACTCTTGGAGGAAGGCGATCGAGTGGAACATCGCCGCGTCGAGGTACTCGAGTCGATTGAAGGCCAGCTCGAGGCGACGGAGGGTGAAGCCCACCTGCGAAAGAGTGCTGCTCGGGAATATGGTCAGCTGGTTATTGCTCAAGTCGAGGTGCTCGAGTATCGTGTTCTTGAATGAATCCCGCGGCAATGAGCGCAACTCGTTCGAATTCAAATGTAACTGCCTAAGACGCCGCATATTGTGGAATTGTTCGACCGATAGCTGCGCAAGCCTATTATTAGACAGATCAAAAATCTGCACAGCTGTCGTGTCGGCAAAATATTTCTTCTTCATCACACTAATATTGTTATACTGTAAATCGAGTATCTCCAGGTTGGGAATTGGGCCAAACCGAGTACCGTCTATGTGAGTCAAACGGTTATAAGATAAAATCAGTTGTCGCAAATATGGCCCGACGGATTCGAGGAATGCCGCTGTTATGGTCTCTAAAACATTATGCGACAGGTCTAGAATATTTATTACAACGCTTTTTCCAGCACCGCCTACAGATGCTATTCTATTGTAACTAACGTTGACTGAAAAATTTGTTAACTCATTGGATACATTTTCAAAGTAGTCTGTAGAAAATTCCAATAGATGATTATCATGAAAGTCGAGCACTTCGATCTTCGGCAGGTCGCGGAACGCTCCTGGCTCCACAGAATCGAGCATATTTCCCGCCAAGTTCAAATATACTAAATTGGAAAGAGCCACAAAACTATGCTCAACTATGTTGTGTAGGCGATTGTACGAAAGGTCCAAACTTTGCAATTCTGGTGAATACATCAAAAAATCTGAGTTGAATTTGATTAAATAATTATAGGCTAATCTCAGTTCTTTCAGACTATAGAAGCGATCGCCAGCAAAAGAAGTTTCACTTGGAAATTGTACAATTTTATTAAAATCTAAATTTAAATATTCTAAAGAAGAAAAGCTGAGTAAGTCCTCAGAAGACAGAAAATGTATGTTATTGTTATCGAGGCTGAGCCATGATAGCCGATCCAGAGGAAACATGTTCGGGATCTCGCCATTGAAAAGGGTCGAGGAAAGTTCCAACACTTGCACAAGAGTTAAGTTGGCAAAAGTATTTGGGTCTACGTAGTAGAGATCATTGAAGCTGAGAATCAGCTCTCTAAGAGGCAGCGTCACGGGAAACACTTCGGCGCTCAGCTGCGTTATTCTGTTCCCTTTGAGGTTGAGCGTCGTTAACGCCTCGGACCATGTGCCGAATACTTCAGGGGTCAACACTGAGATTTGGTTGTAACCGATGTCCAAATATACCAGTGTCGCCGGGGCCAAGTCTCGTAACGCCGTCGGAAAGTTTAAGAAATAGTTTCCCGCCAGGGAAAGAGTGTGAAGATGCGGAGGTAGGTAATCCAGTTCTACGAGATAATTGTACGCGAGGGACAAGTGCCTGAGCCTTAGCATTTCTGTGACACTCTGTGGGATCATAGTCAATGCGTTGTGATCCAGATCCAACTGCACCAAGTCGCGCTTCACGCCGCGTACGACCACGTCTGATATACGTCCGAGTCTATTGTAGGACAGAGACAGTTTCTGAAGGCGGCCACTGTCCGCGACGAAGGCGGGTATCGCGGTGAACTCGTTCGAGTCGAACACCAGCTGTTTCAACTGCAGTCCGCCTAGGAAGACGAGCTCGAAGCGGTCGTCGAGCTCGTTACTACTGAGATCCAAAGAGTCGATTCTCGAATGTTCGCCTTTACACGTGCCATTCGACTGTGCATTCAGCATGTTGTTGCGCACATTGAGATGCCGCAAACGTGGAAGTCGCGCAAAGAGAGTGCAGGGGATGCGCGTGAGCAGGTTGTCCGCCAGCCGCAGCAGCGCCACTGAGGGGGGCAGCGCGCCGGCGGCCAGCGCGTGCAGCTGGTTCCCGTCCAGTTCCAGCTGCGCAAGGCGGTGCAGGCCGCTGAGCGCGCCCTCCTCCAACGCGCTCACCCTGTTGTTGCTTAGCGACAGCGTACTCAGGGACTCCGCAAGGTAGCCCCAATCCACGTTTACGTCTAAATCCATAATAAAATTGCTGAAACAATATTTAACGGTAGTTCACGGTTCACAATACGAGACAACGTAGACTTGGATCGAAATATATTTGAAAATTGATCATAACATACTTTTGTAAATTGAGCCAGTTCAATACTTTGAGCTCCCGCAGCGCTTCGATCGGCACCTCCATTAATTCGTTGTAACCTAAATCTAGGGACGCCAGACTGGACGCCATGGACCTGCCGACAAAAAGGATCGCGTTTTAAATTTCCATGGCGGTGCACACGAGCCCTGGTATCATATGTGTGCAGTATGCGTACGCGAGCGCCCGTGGCTCGATGTGATGCAGGTGGGAGCCGACCAGCACCAGCGTGCGGAGCGCTCGCGCGTCCAGCGCCGCCTCGCCGAGCGCGCCCAATCGCGCGCCGTCAACTGCCACGTGCCGCACGCCCGCCTCTGTGACGTGCAATCACCATTTTGATAACCACTTTACAGCCAAACTTATAGAAGGTCTGGGCGGGGACGAAGGTAGGCAGGGACCTGTGTCGGGGAACCGGTGAAAGGGCACGCGGCTGCAGGAGAGCTGGTCCGGGCGGCAGAGGCACAGCGCGGAGGGGGCGCCGGGCGCGCAGGGGCGCGGCCCCGCGCACGGCGCCGGCAGCCCCGCGCCCAGCAGCAGCGCCGCCGCCACGTTGAGCACGCGCCCCGCGCACCAGCCGCACGCGCCGCTCCCGCGCATCGCGCACTCCACGCCCCGCACGCTCTTATATTTCACAGAGAAAAAGTGTTTTACTACATTACTCTCAATTTCATGACAGTCAGTTCATTTATAGGCTAACAAAATCCGACTAAGTTGTACTAATCGGATATCTTCGATATTTGACACAATTTTGAATGTACGTACAAAAAATAAAAACTTCGTTTAAAAAAACCGACTTCAAAAACTAAAAAATTTAAATGTATAAAATAACTTATTTCTAAAGCTATTATTATTAATATATATTATCTAAAATTCTAAAACATCTTAAAGTCGGTGCTTAGTAATTTTCAAAATATAGTATTTTTTATGTTTAACTTTGCACCGACTTCAAGATGTTTTAGATAATATATATTAATAATAATAGCTTTAGAAATAAGTTATTTTATACATTTTCGTTTTTGAAGTCGGTTTTTTTAAACGAAGTTTTTATTTTTTATTTGTTACTTTTTAGTGTCTAGCTATGTATGGGTGGACCGACGAATGGTGCCGCGCTTCTTAAAAAATATAGGTCACAAGAACCGGGAACAAAGAAATGTTCGTAAAGTGAAAACTACTGGGCCAAACTATGTCAAATTTTTAGGGGACCACATGGCAGCTTTTCCGCGTCGAACTAAAAAAGAATCACGTAAATCAGATCATAAATCACGGAGTAAGCGGCGAACATACAAAAAAAAACGCAAAAAAAAAAAAAAAAAAAAAGATCCCGACGAATTGAGAACCTCCTCCTTTTTTCGAAGTCGGTTAAAAATGAAAGACGTCTTTGGAATAGGGGTGGTGGTAGTTAACAAGTTCTCTATGTACTTGATGTGGGCTGCAGCACACACAATGCAAAAGCAAAAACACTCGACACTCCACAATGAAATAAACTTTGAATATATTTGAGGCACAAGTTTGTCAATTTATTATAGTAATTCTTACACAATACAATTTATTGATAAACACAGAGACAATGAGTCTCTCGTTATGTGGTCAACAGGGTCTCGAGATTGAGTTTAACTATCTCCTATAAAAGACGGAAAGTGGCCCCAAATTTATAGTATTTCGACAAATTTTCCAAATATCTTTAACCAATCTATATTCTTTTAAACCATAAAAATTTTGAATAGTTGTAGTATAACTAATAACGCGTAAATGCCGAACGAGCTCTGGCCAGGAGACATCTTCTACCTAAATTAAAAATAACTGGCGCCTGCAAACAAGTGGTAAAATCATTTAATAGACCTTGAACTTCGTTTTATTTTTAAACGGACGTAGTAAATCTAGAAAACATTTGGCCACGGACCTCAACAAAACAACACAAAACAAATTTTAAAAATTAAATGTCTGAAATAGCCCCGAAATACTCAAATAGTTTACTTTAAAATTAGGCATCCCGCATCAGTTAAGAAACTAAATATTCCTAGAACGACTTTTCGACACTACACGTGTAAATGCATACAATGTATTTTACGTACATACATACGTACATAGTTTCCGTTACTGTGTATACTGACTTAAATGTTTACGAGTAGTGCATGTTGCGGGTGTTCTCGCAGTTATCAAATACGATTTCCCGACGACAGGGGGAATCAAAAGAGTTATTCAAACATTAATAATATAGATAATATAAATATTTACGTAATGGAACTAAATGTATAGTAAAAAGTGCCCAGTAGGAGAATTATGGGGTCAAAGCAGACGTGAGGTTTTCGCAAAACAAGTGGGAGGTCGTCTTGGGGATGTCGAGTTTGTATTCGATGAGGTGATAGGGGCGCAGGTCCGTGAACACGAGGATGGAGTCGAGTCCCCTGGAGAGCTCGAAGGCGCCGAGGCCTAGCAGCGCGTCCTTATGGAAGAGGCCTGTGCCGGAGCCACCGAGCAGCCGTTCAACGTTCAGCAGGCAGATAAAGTGGCCCCACGCGCGCCGCAGCCACTCCTCGCACTCCACCAACACCGGATCCGGGAACTGAAACACCATTAGCGTCAGCGGCGAGAGTTGCTCGAATCCGAACGTCGCCAGTGACCAGTTGCCCTTCTCCAACGGCGGGAACTCGCGGGCGACGTGATAGGACCTGAAACTGGTGAAGCACGGCGACCGCGGCGCCTTCCGCAGCGGGCAAGCCATCAAACGATAAGCTTCCGGCGTGCTCAGTGCGACCAGGTCGTGCATAGTGTTGTGCCGGCCGTCGAATCCGACCACCCCGGGCGAGTAGTCCGCGCGAGTCAGCTGCGCGACGACGGCGTGCACGGGTAGCGGCTGCGGCCGGTCGAAGTCGCAGTTCAGCACGTGCACGCGCAGCCGCTTCCGCCGCGCGTCGGGCAGGTCCTCCCGGAGCGGGTTGGCCGCCGACAGGGCGCAGTTGGGCGACACGAACACCGCGGTGCACAGGTGCTTGCCGCCCGCCGACACGCCCGCCACCGCGTCGTACCGGTCCGTGAACTTGGGCCAATTGTAGTGAGGCTCCAGTGCACGCGCCGCTCCTAGCGCCGCCAGCTGCACCACGTTGCACCGCATCAGTCGGACTGGGGCGGGCTCGCTGACACGCCAAGTGGAATAGGTGAACACTTGCAGGGCGAAATGGAGGAGCGACATTCCTGGAGCCGAACTAGAGCGTGCCACCACCCGCACTGAGCTGCGCGATGAACGCCGACAGCCGGACGCACGAACACAGCGATTTACAAACAATCAGAAGGCGCATTAAACAAACATTTAAACAAATTTTTAACTTAAATATCAAAGTTTATTTTTGTTTTTTCATGATAAATAGGTTCGCATTTGGCTACGGTCACGCCTAATGTCGGACGGTGATGCAGTCGAACATGGAGCACGCTCACCGAGATAGTACCTATTCACACGAGACTTGAACATACCCGGACTGTACTTTTCGGGAAACACGGACTCTGGTAGTGCATTCCTCAACTCTGTCATAGGTAGAAGGAATGTGGAGGCCAAAACGTTTCGTTCGCACTGGAGCCGTTTCCACGGTGAAACAATGGCGTAGACCTGAGCGCCATGTCGTCCGAAGATGGAATCATGTATGGGGAATCAGGTCAAATAGTTCAAACGCACACTCTTCTATAAAAACCGATAGCCCAGCAACCCGGCGTCGATTCTCTGGGCCTTGAAGCCTTGTATGAACAAGCTGCTTTTACCTGTTAACTAAAGTCATGGACAATCAGCTAGCGGTTTATATATTTTTTGACTCATGCGTGAACTAGTTTTTTTAATTACTATTATTATTTATTGGAACGTAGTTCCTTATCGCGCGGTACGAATGAGGGCTAGACGGAAAAAATTCTTACGAAAAAAGTTGTCACGACACTTTTTGAACTTGCCAAGATAAAATGCAGTTTATGCCCACGCAGTTAGAGTTTAATTTGGAGTACATTATTTTTAAATGTCATGGGTTGCTGACGTACAGATAGCATTTGCGGACATATAGACTTAATGTCATTAAAATAATGTTACGCGATGTCCATCACAGCAGTTATGAGAACCATAGATTATATTAATATCACATAGATAATCTTCATAGATAATAATATTATTATTTAGTAGGGTAGTTTTCGTAGTATTTTCGTATAAAAGGCGGTGTGGCGTGTAGACGGTGTTCATTGCTTATTGTGTGTTAAAGGGGTAAACTCTGCCCAAATAGTTAATATTAGGTATATTTGGTACTTTCTTGCCCAAATCTCTGCAAGGCTTTTTACATTCAGAAGTGGGATTACCCAAGAATGGCAGGCCGTTATGCTGCTGGGTTGGGTATAAGTTGACCTAAACTCTGCCTGACCTAAACTCTGCGTGACCGAAAAATCTACGTGACCGAAAGTCTGGTAAGTCTGTGAATTCTTCCTTATTCTAAGTCTATGTGACTAAGTCTGCGTGACCTAAACTCTGCGTGACCTAAACTCTGCATGACCGAAAGTCTACGTGACCGAAAGTCTACGTGACCGAAAGTCTGCGTCACCACGTATGTGTGACCACGCTCTAGGATCGACATATCGGGGCCGTCAACGGGACGCGGCCATCGGCGGAACTAGAGGCAGCATTGTGGTGGTGCCCTGAAGGTGCCTATGGAGCGTTGGCGTGTCGGCCTATACGTGGACGGGACACTGTTGGGAACTTCGGCCACTGTATCTACTTTACCTGGCACAGAAGGTATGGTTATTTTTATTATTATTTTTGTGTGAATTATTATTATGCAAAGTAAAGTGATTTAATTTTATAAGTGATAGTAATGATTCATCGGTCGTGGTAGGCAATTGTACTACCCTCATATTTTTTCGTGTACGAAAATATTATGGTATGTTTCGAACATGGAAAATTACGAAAAATCGCGTAGTTAGTATTTTTCAATGTTATTTTGAGTTACTTATCTATCGAGAAATGTGTTTGTATAGATGATGTAAATTGATGTCTTTTGTTTCAAGTTAGAATAACGTAAGTTTCATCCGGTTTTGTTTGAAGTTAAAATGACGCAAGTTCCGCCCGGTTTTTGTTTGAAGTTAGAATAACCCAAGTTCAGTTATTATTAAACGTAGTAAATGCAGTTAATCTTTGTAACACGTATTTTATAAGTTCAGAGGTCCATAATGCTAAAGGTTTAAAATAGTCTTCATTCTAGTATCTGGGTTTTTTTTAACTGTGGTTAATTATTGTTGGAATTTTTGTAGCCGTGAACAATAAGTTCTAGTATTCTTGGTTATTTTATAAGTTTTTGGTACATAGAAGAGTTGGTACGTGGAGATCATGAAATTGTGACTATTATTCTTGAAATAATAATCGTAAAAAAAAAAAAAAAGTTTATTGTTACTTTGATGGAAAGTAGAATCATTATTGGTCAGGAGTAGCCGAGTGGTTGTGTGAACAAGTACTGTTTTGTTTTTTCTGTTCGCAGACTGGCGAGGGGAACTAAATTCTCTGATGACAGAAGGCAAACTCACTCAATAGTTGGCACGCCGCGGGGGACCACGGCTGCGGTAGGATGGCCGAATGTTACGCGATGTCCATCACAGCAGTTATGAGAACCATAGATTATATTAATATCACATAGATAATCTTCATAGATAATAATATTATTATTTAGTAGGGTAGTTTTCGTAGTATTTTCGTATAAAAGGCGGTGTGGCGTGTAGACGGTGTTCATTGCTTATTGTGTGTTAAAGGGGTAAACTCTGCCCAAATAGTTAATATTAGGTATATTTGGTACTTTCTTGCCCAAATCTCTGCAAGGCTTTTTACAATAAGGAGCAATATCGCGAATCTGGTTTAAAGTTAAATTTGTTTCAAGAGTCGAATTGCAGGATGTGATTCGATTTATAAATTTTAAATTTTTAAATTGTTTCTTATATTGAAGTAAATAGGATTCAAACTTACTCATTTACTATTTTGTTGAGTGTATACAGGTTTTTTGTAAATAATAAATATGGAACTTCGTTCCATCCGGGTGTCCCTTGACACCTCTCAAGTTTTTTTTATTTAACAGAATTGGGTCGTTTTAGTCTTACGCCAAAAGGAAGATTTGCATTGAAAATCAACGTTGTGTCGGATATAATCCCGGTACAGCAATATGCTGAATGCAAACCTTGTTTGCTGAAAATGCGGCGCACAAATTTGCAAAATATGCTCTTTGTATAATAACGTATAAGGAATGTAATTACGTCGCTATTCTTCAAATAAAGTATTTCTTTCCAACTATTCGTAGATCATATTATATTTGAATAATGTATTGTAGACGTAAAGTGAAAAGAAAAATCTTAAACCAGTGCCAATGAAACCTACCTATGTATATGTTGAGTTTGTAAACTTCCATTGCTTTGGAATCTATACTAATATTGTAGAGGTATAGTTTATGAGTTTGTTTGCAGAAAATAATCTTTGCTACTACTACACTACTAATTCCTCAGTCATATAATAAGTTATGTTTGATTGTGATTAATAATAATATTTTTTAATGTGAAATATCAATTCCGAGAACAACGGGATGAAGCGTTGACTTATCGGTGTGCGCTGACTAGCATTCTCGTTGGCTAATCTCGAGTAGTGCCCACTAAGAGCAGCACTAAGCACAGCTCAGCCAGCAAGTGATATCGGCATTAGGGTTGTGATCCTTGCATCATGTGGACGAAATCTGCCTTCGGCTCTCCTCAGTGTACACTTTGCCTGGCCTACACATTCGCTTTATTGGATTCTCATGCCACCACTTATCGCCTAATTCATGCCAAATATGAAGTATAGGTATATGAGGAAGTAAACCTTCGGAAGTTCATTGAAGCCTAGTTCCTATATCTTACCGATCACTCATTTGGCTTACTACCGGTTAAAATTTGATATAAACCCATAGAATTTATATCAAACTCAACTGATAGTAGGACGAGTGAACGGGTAGTAAAATATAGGAACCGGCCATAACTAAACTGAGACTATTAAAATATGTGCTCTATACTTTACATTAAAGTATATATCTTACGCACTATAAGTTTTAATACGAATTATAATATTCCTTCGAAATGTATACATTTCAATCAACCCATAAATGTACCTTTAAGTTTTACTAATTATAGACAAAATTCATTTTTAGTGCGAGCAAGTAACTATTTAAATAATGCAAGTAAATACGATGACATCGACCCATTTGCAATCAGTATTTCAGGAGCCAAGCGGTGTTTAAGCCTTCAATTTTTCAACAGTGATTAGACATCTCGGTGCCTTTTTTTATAGTATAGGATCCCGCTATACAACGACCTTCACCGAGATGCTTATTTGATGAAACCTATTTAATATTTAATTTAATGTGTCAATAAATATATTGCATATGGGTTGCCTAAAAAAATTCAGTCCAGTATATGATTAATTAATAATTTAAAAAAATATTTAACATTTTACCGGTTTGTTTATTAAACAAATTCTATACCAATCGAAAGTATGACGCCCATAGAATATGCAAATGTTAGGTTGCCTATTCTTTTCCGGTCACAACTCTTGGGTAGCCAGGTATAATCCTTTTCATGTTCAAGATCAAATAGCATGCGCACTCTCTTTCTTTAAATGGACGGACTTCAAACAGCTGCTATGCTGTGTCCTCTTCTATCGCATGGGATATGGTTGGTTGGGACCTCCCAGCCACACATATTCTCTCGCAGCAATATTTCACTTTTCAAAATTCGACAACCGGAATTCAGGACTGATTTTTTGCAGGCAACCCTATACCACCGTGTTCATAATGAAATAATCTTTATTTTCATTTAGTTTTAATTCAATAATCAGACCGGTGCAAAATGCTAGTATCGATTTACCTGTTTATACCTGGCTACCCGAGAATTGTGACCGGAAAAGAATAGGCAACCTAACATTTGCATGTTCTATGGGCGTCATACTTTCGATTGGTATAGAATTTGTTTAATAAACAAACCGGTGAAATGTTAAAAAAATATTTTTTTCTAATTATTAATTAATCATATACTGGATTGAATTTTTTTAGGCAACCCATATGCAATATATTTATTGACACATTAAATTAAATATGAAATAGGTTTCATCAGATAAGCATCTCGGTGAAGGTCGTTGTATAGCGGGATCTTAGCCTATTAATGTTTTTCTTTCTTATCCGTGAAAACCTGTCATTGGCTTTCTTGTATTTATTTTAGATATCTAACCAAATGTTTTTAGCTGTAGGTTTTCCATAAATAAATAAAATAATTTTGTTGAAGGGTCGCAGTTTGTACTATGAATTTAACAGTGAGGAAAAAAAACAGGGGCTAATTAAGACGTGCCGAATTCGAAAATATATTTTTGTAAATTATTATTTTTAAGTTTAAGTGGGACTTGGCTTACTTCACTCGCATATCGTCGCTTGTTAAATGCCATAAATATCAAATAGATTGTAATTTCTGGTAAGTATGTGATAGCCAAATTGATTTACGTATATAAGGCTCAATCTCTGTTAAAAGTAATAGAAAACCAAACTTACTTCACTTTACAATTACGACGGTATCTCTAACTGACATATCCACAAAACTTTATCATTAACTTTTCCTTATTAATAAGTAATATATGTATAAAAATAAATTTAATTCACTTACTATATAGTAATAATGTTATACTTAGAATCCGTTTTTATTTCTTTAATTATAAGTATTATTCATCCATTTTATCTCGTCGAATTACACTGGAGTTGATAACAATTGCAAGTTGTAGCGGCGCTTGTCACCGGCATCACTTACAGCGACTCGCGGGAAAGAGCGCAGCGACAGGAAGCGAGCGCACGCCGACGCCGACTGGCGACTGGCGGCCGACGTACTCGCTCCGTGCAACGTGCATCGTGCAGCGGGCACGGAGCGCGGCGCGCGATGCACCGCGGCGGCGGGCCGGCGCATGCGCCGTCCGTCACATTCCGCCCACGTCCACGTCCACATAGGGAATAGGGTGGAAGTCAAAGGACCGGACGAGAGATGCCAATGGCCATCTTGGCATCAACGAACTGCTTATACATCACTGTCATTGTTCTCGAGTATTACCAAATGTATGAATCATTGATTATGTTTATGGGTAAGATTTTTCACTAATCGGTTGCTGAGCAATTTATTAAAACTTAAGAGACGATTATAAGTAAGGCGGATAATGAATACGTGTACCATTATCCAAAGCTTTAGTGAAATCACAGAAAGTAATAATTAGGAGTCGCCGCCGCGCCATCAGATTCAAATTATACGTTTCATTACACATAGGCTACGTTCCCACGACCGCGATGTTTCCTGTTCCACTTGCTACCAAGTTGGACGGTTATTCGACCCACCTTTTGACACGGTGGTCTAAGATCTCAGTATACAACGATCTTCACCGAGCTGGTTAATAAAGGTATTTTATGTCAAATTAAAGATGTCAATCAATATATTGCAAAGAGATTGATTAAAACAATTCACTGCAGAATGATTAATTATCAAGAGTTTTAAAAAAAGTATTGTAGTCATTTCTGTTTTGGTTAATAGACAAATTCCATATTCAAATTCAAAAGTTTTTATTCAAAATAAGTTCCACTGGAGAACACTTTTTGAAGGTCATACATATAGGTTAAAATCAGTGTTGCCAGATGGGGGGGATTCCCTGTAAATTCGGGGGTTTTTTTCGACGTTGGAGGGAAATTCGGGGGTAAAGATTGTTTGGGGAGACATTCGGGGGGAAATTTTGTTGAGAGAAATTTTGGAGATTTTTTAAGTATCAGTAATTCATCTACAAACACAATTCTCCTCACTACAATTATTATATCTAAGTTATAATACAGTATTATTACTTAATCTTAGGATTATATTTTACTAGTGAATCATACTTCAATTCAATAGTTCATTTTAATAATTCAATTCATTCGTTCGTTCGTTCATTTACGTCATTTATTTATTATGCCGTCTCTACTCGTATACGACGTATCCTATAGGCTATGTTCCGTTAGACACTCACAACGACCACAACAACCGCGATTTTTCCCTTTCCTTATATACTTTTTGCTAGCGTCACAATTGTAAGCTCAAGTAGAACGGTTATTCGACCCACCTATTGACACGGGTCGTCGTGAGCGTCCTGTGAGCGAAAATGATGACGTCATTAGTGACGTTTTCCCTACGACGGTGGTTTTGCTTTTTAATTTCTCCTTTAAAATAAGTAAAAACTGTTTTGGGGATTTTTTTTCAAAAAGCATAAAATTGGGGGTTTTGGAAAAAAATTGGGGGTTAATTGACATGGTCATCTGGCAACACTGGTTAAAATTTAATTTTTCTTCCTAGTCTATGTACACCGCTTCGAAACGTGTTATTGCTGTTAAGAAGAAGAAGCGGCAAGAAACTCCCCAGCAACACGTCTAGCTAAAAATTGTTTTTCTTTATATTTGTTGTTCTATTAATATTTACTTAAGTACTTTTTTTAAAGTTTTATACAAAATTATGTTGCAGAATGACTTTTGAAGAATTAATGGAGTTGTAGCAAAAAGTGCATATTCAATAAGACAGAACGCAATAAAAGGATAGAAAATATTACTATACTTATAAATATAAAGACATACCGTACTTATTTTTGCAACATATCTCCATATATTCCTTACAAGTACGGCAAGATAAAAACACAACACAGTAAGTATAAGAGGTTGGAGCGAACACTATGTAAGTGAAGTTTTGTCATTTAAATATTCTTCAATAGTGTAGTATCCCTTTTTAAGCAAGATACTTTTTAATTTGGTTTTGAATTTAGTGAAGGGCAGATCTAACATTTCACTCGGAATCTTATTGAAGAAGCGTATACCAACCCCCAAGAAAGAAGACAATACTTTTTGTAACCTAAAAGATGGCAATATCAGTTTATTACAATGCCTGGTGTTGAAATTGTGAACATCCTTATACCGCTTGTAGGCACTCAAATGATTACGAATATAAATTATATTATTGAAAATATATTGGCAGGCGACCGTCATAATACCGATTTCCTTAAAGCGTAAGAGACACCCGAGGGCCGAGGTTGTAAATTGACCTTACGGCTCTTTTTTGTAAAACAAATATAGTCTCTAAGTCAACAGCGTTGCCACAAAGTAAAATACCATAGGACATGACACTATGAAAATAACTAAAATAAACTAGTCTAGCAGTCTCTTCGTCAGTGAACTGCCTAACTCTTCTGACCGCAAATGCAGCAGAACTAAGCTTTCCTGAGAGACTAGATACATGAGCGCCCCACTGGAGTTTCTGATCTAGGTTAATGCCTAAGAATACAGTTGAATCTACCATACCAATCGAAATTATGAAACCTATAGAATATGCAAACGTTAGGTCGACTAATTTTTTTCCGTTACAGCTCCAGGGTAGCCAGGTATAAACAGGTAAATAGATACTAGTAATTAGTGCAAATTACACTAAAGTTTAGTTAATGAATTAAAGTTAAGTTAAAATAAAGATAATTCCATTATGAACACGGTGGTATAGGGTTTTCCTGTCAGTGTCGTGAAAGTGAGTCCTGAATTCTGGTTGTCGAGCTTTAAAAAGTGAAATATTGCTGCGAGTGAATAGGCTCCATGCATTACTACATACTACACGTACAGACTAACGGGACCCTACGAAGTTTATACCACTCATCATGGGATATCAATTATGTAAACTATAAAATGACAACTATGCAGCAAAAAATAGTAACTAACGAACTTCTATGTTCTAAACACCCTGCATGATGATAGGAGTTAGAGAAAAAGGGTCCATCGAAATGTGTTCAATTAGAGTGGCGCCACATTGGCATCAGGGGAAATTTCAAAGAAAGCGCCAAAAGTTATTGGAGTACAGTAGTATTATTATAAAGTATTTAAACAAATCAATAATTCTTTTAGGTATAAATATTTACGAAATTATTTTGTATTATGTAAATATTATAGTGAACGTCTCAAAGCGACCTCTAACGCCATCTAGGATATAAAAGGAGCCATACTGATGCTAGTGGAAAATCGGAACCACCTATGGCGTTGCTAGACTGCACACGATGGTGACCACTTTCCATCACGTGGGACGCAAGCATGGTTGCTATACTTTGAACAATAAAAAAAGCACTTAACTAATGTTGCGGGCCCCGGCATCGTATCTAGTAAAGCCGTGGTCTTTCATAAAAAGATTGGATTTCTTCATATTGTTAATGAAGCAAATAATTAATTGCTTAGCGCTGTGCTTGTCTTATTACTTCATAATAGTATGCTAGAAGACCCTGACCACGTATTTCAGCAGAACTTTGAGCAAATCTTCTGAATTGGAGTTATACTGTCAGTTCAGGATGTATTTCTGTTCGAGCAACAGCGATTTAATTTTTACACACACCAGCCTAATGGAAAATGGTTACCTCGGCTATGGTCATAATAGCAAAGGTGTTACCAATGTAAATCAAATTTAGCTGGACTCCATATGTAACTCTTCCATATTGCCATATTGCAATCTGGGTTTAGAGAAGGGCAACTACTTCAGTGCAACGACGCCTTATAACTAACTGCATTTCATATGTAGCACAATGCAGTTATTCAATTTTAATAAAACAAAATTGGGTTTTATTTTTTTTATTATTCTATGCTAGCGATTATCTACTTGACTTCCTTGACTTGTAAACCTGTAACAAACAAACAAGAACACGTGAGTACATCATATACCTAGGTCAGCAGCATGCACAGACATTGAGTACTCGAGACCAAACATAAAATCAGTGCCTTTCCAAAATGGCCTCAAACCAAGGTAACACACAATAAATCTCATATGCCACCCACATCTTCTATACATACACTGCTCGGCGGTCTTTGTAGTTGAATGGACCTCCTTTGCCAGCCTACCTCACTGCAGTGCAGAAGCTTTGGATTCAGTTCCTGGTGTGGTAAATTATGTAAATGAACTTTCCACTATTTACTATGGTCTGGATGTCTGGGATCAGCACCAGAGCGGTCTGTTGTATATCACCCATAGCCCACAACACAACACAGGTGTGGTGTAATATGTACCCGTTCATCAATTAATCAGTACATTTAGAACTTATGTCCTAATATCTCAACACAATACATCATAACTTAACCCCTCTATATAGAAGTTTCACTTCAAAAAGTTAATATCTGTTCATAATAAATAAATGTGCCCTAAAACTATACTGCACACATAGTTATTATACAATAAGTAAAAATATATAGAAAGATCTTATATTCTATTTAGGAAATAGATTAACTTTATCTGTACAATGAAAAAAGTATCCCGTGGCCTGCACACTTGATTGTTTGCTCACACAACAGTGATAACGCAACCCACCTGGCGGTAAGCTCTGTTTGAGTTTTTCAGCCTTCTCCTTGTCGGTGATGACGAGGGTGTAGAGGAATCGCGAGCAGCGCACCTTGAACTTCACATTTTCGGGATTCTTCTTTATTTTCACAGACTTGGCATCCTTCCTCCTCGCCTTCAGCAAAAAGTCTTTGATATCCTTGATCTCGCGCGGCTGAAATGGCAACAATAAACTCCCTTGAGCGATAGCTTTTACATGCACCGAATCAAATCGTAATCTGTTGACTATCACATAATATACCGTCAAGTGCCCTAACTTTTTACAGATATTCATAAAATTTGACTTTGTCGTGAAATAATAATTAATATATTGACTCTTTGTAGATTCTTTGAATATCATAAGGTAAAAAAGAAACTAGAATTTTATTATTTTCAATTAATTTAGACATTATGCTTAAGTCAACAATATTTTTGAATAATTAAAAATCAGGCAAAGTTATGTCTCATATTCCTAATATTGCCTAATGCGTTTACACCAAAATGAACATGGGCTTTGAATTTTAGGACAATCTAAAATGTAGCTTAGTAACGAAAGAACATAAATCAATTTCGAATAACATATTTTGATGTATTTTAGTACGAAATATTACTATAGGCAATGATAGGTCTTCATTTTTTACAACCTCCATACATTAATAATCAATGAGTAGGGTTGTCTCTATAAAATTAAAAACCAAACAAAAAAGAAAAAATAATGTCACACACACACACAATACTTAGGGTCAGATCACGTCAAGTGGACCCCCCTTTTACCACTTGATGATAGAAAACTGATTAAAATATATTTATCGAAAGTAGTCATCCCTCAAAACAGTTTTTGAAAATTTTGAATTTAACAACTATTTTTTTTACAATAAACATTTTCGGTACTTTAAATTAAAAAATTAATTATAAAAAAGTTATTGAAGATAAAGTTATTGAATAGAATTTTGCAAATTTCATTTGTTTTTTATCATATTTTTTATTAACTTTTAAATAAACAAATTTAAATTTTAATGACTTCTCAGTACGATAATTGAATAATTATTTTTTAGTAATACGCGTTATACATTCAAGTTTTGTATTTTAAAAGAAAATTTCACTGCCCGGCATTAATGATTTTTTTAAATGATGCAGCGGCGAACGGTACAAGTGCTACGCGCTACTGAGCTTAGCTGTTAAGGCTATAGATCGCTACAGATTACACAATTATTTAAAAAATAATTTTATAATTTTAATTATTATTGATAATTAAAATTATAAAATCAGTCCAAAAAAAATATTTGGCAAAATTAATTAATAAAATAATTTATAGTGGGAATATGCATGAAATTCAAATATGAGTAAATTTTTATATGATTTCTTTATTGCTCTAGAATTATATGTCCAAGGTTATCGTTTTATTTAATTCCTTTAATTTATATATTATATTATATTTAAGAATATTAATTATTGTATGTTTCCCAAACAAATTAAATAAATAAATAGATTTTAATTAATAAAAATAGTTAAATGCATGGAATATGTAAAATCACAAAACGCAACACTATTGATCAAATGGAAACGTTAAGTCATTTTACATTGCGACATTGGGAATGTCGCAATTGAATCACATTGAATTTCCTTTTCAACAACAAAATCCTAATCGGTTCATAAGTGACGGAGTTTTGCGGTAACACACATTTCATTTTTCATTTTCATTTTATTGCAGGAGTTCAGCAGTCAGGCAGACGGCTCACTTGATGGAAAGCGGTACACACATAAACAAAAGAACATCAACCGAATTGAGAGAGAACCTCCTCCTTTTAGAAAGTCGGTTAAAAATAGTGACAAGGCCGTCAACCCTAAACTCAACAAAGTTTGGTACATTTGTTTGTAAAACGTGCCAAACTTTGCCTAAATTAGTATTTTAGAGATAATATTACTTTATTTTCATGTTTAAGTATTAAAACTGATTAAACTACCAATATATATAGAATGAGTTTATATTATAGAATGAGTTAAATAGAATTAAAAATAAAACTTATTTCATAGACTTATTAGAAAAGTTTTTCCACAATTCTTTTAGCCGCCTTCATATACGTTGGTTTAACAGTGAACTGTCAAAAATATATGCTTTTTGCCAGCATAATAACACTTATTTTGTGTTGACATATAATAAGTCTAAAGATTACTAAAATTTACATTTCTAGACTTATTAATTCAAAAAAGATATAGCTTATTTTTCCATATCGGCAAACATAGGACGTGAGGCAAAGTTAAGAAGTTTGACGGTACACACGTTTTATATGCATTTAAAAGATTTGTAAATTTCCAAACATTTAGTTCTGTAAAAGTGCTAGAAAAACAATAGGCAACTCGATTTGGTGGCATTTATTCCAGAATGTAGAAACACCAAAATACTCTTATTTGTAAAGCAGGATGATACTAGTCCCAGAAAACACGCTTAGCCTGATAACTCGCATACAATATAGTATTATGTTTGCACTCACCATATTTAATAAACAATACGAAGTGGCACTCGAACTGAAAGTCAAAAAATTTATTTTAATAAAATAAAGTTCCAAGCGCGCTAAACACGAAGCTGGTTTAAAGCTTACATTAAAAACTGGCCTTATATTCAGGTATTCACACAGATTTAATTAGATTTTTTTAAGATATCGGCAGAATCTTAGCAAATATCATAACCTCACCTGTCACAAAAATGTAAAAGAAATAGGAAGGAACGAAATGTTGGAAATCGATTTGATAAGTATACTGACTCAACTCGATTTGAATGAGAGTGTACTTTTATTGTGTCATAGACTTAGACCATTAAACCAAGTCATAGACTACTAGGAATCGGATACTATATTGATGTGTATTTCGAATCTAAAAACGATTACCACGACGCTCTAAGATCAATTAATTAAACTGTGTTGTAAGGTGCGTTTATGTAAAAAAGCTTAAAATAAATACAAAAGATTTCTGACATAATTTTAAGTCCTTTATTTTAAGAATCAATTTTTTAGGCAAATTATATAGATTTTTGAACTATATAATTTAACGATGAATCTATCTAATGAGTAAATATCTGACACTTGAGATTAGATTTTTTTCTGTTTATGTTTAAATAAGAAGAAACCCACAAAGTAAGTTACAATTTGGTAAATTGTCAAATCACAATAATGACAGTTAATAATCATTTTACTTAGGCTTGTTAAATGACTGTATCACCTCAATCCTCTTTGATTATTCTTAATGGACAAAAAAATTAAAAACTTCGTTTAAAAAAACCGACTTCAAAAACTAAAAAACTAAAATGTATAAAATAACTACCTTTTTTTCTGATAATTACATACTATTGAATACAATGTAAGAAAACTTAACTTATTTGTATTGTATTCTACCCATAGTCCCTTAAGACTATAAGTAGAATACTGAGCCCAGATAACCGTCTTCTATGGGTTAGGTGCCCAGAAGGCTGGCTACGTTTCCTCGTTGGATCGCCATACTGATCCGTTGACCAAGGTAGGCACCAGCCCTCTGATCACCTGAAGAGTCGATGAGTCGTTTTGATAAATTTTGGTAGAGGCTCATGGCCTCAGGACCCCACGGTCCAAGCGTCTCGACAGCAAACGGCACAAACATATAACTCTCACTGAGGGTTGCATATTTCCGCCGCTTGAGCGATTCCGCTGTTTCCGCCGCCGAACCGGCCGATCTAGAAGTGTTTGGTAAATAGGATGCGGCCAACGTGTCTACGCAAGTCGCATCCCACACCAAAGGCTTGCCACGCTGCCAGGGAATTAGTCATTCCGTCAGGCCGCCTGCCATCATCACGTGCAATACCGTTCGGCTACAATAGAGCCGGCACGTTAGCGGTGGCAAGCGCCCTCCGTAAGACATCATTCAGGGCGGCGTGGCGTGACCATCTGCCGGCACTGCGGCGGCAAGAAAGACCGTGGTATCCCGGGTCGATTACCTCTATACCACAGACACATGTGTGTGGTGCACATATGCGAGAACCTAAGCGCAGGTTTATAGCCAAAGAAAAGGAAGTATTATCCAATAATGTACCTATGTTTGGGGAGGGGATAGCTTGGAGCCAAAAACCAGACTCTTTGCGAGAAACGGCAAGGATGCAGGCACGTCCTGTAGAGTTAGTTGAATTTAGAAGTTCTGTGTTTAATCCTCTACATATAGGTTCATCCCAGCATCGTTGCGAATTTATGATCGTGGGAATGTCTTCACTAGGGCAGACCATTTTCCAGGCGTTTAGTGCTTCATTTAAAAAGGATGTATTGACATTATCCCAGTGTTGCATAATTTTTTTAAATAATGAGCCAGTGCTGTAGTCGGATGAAAGAAAAGCCGGTAGAGCAACGCTAGAGATTTTGCGGATGCCTAAACCTCCAAACCTAATGGGTAGGGAAGCTTGGATCCAGTTGTTGTCTGAGAGTTCTGAATTTAAAATTTTACTAAGCACATCTTTAATGCGATTATCTAGTGGTTTTATAAGATTAGAAAATTTCCAAGTCAGTGCTTAGTAATTTTCAAAATATAGTAATTTTTATGTTTTACTTTGCACCGACTTCAAGATGTTTTAGATAATATATATTAATAATAATAGCTTAAGAAATAAGTTATTTTATACATGTTAGTTTTTTCGTTTTTGAAGTCGGTTTTTTTAAACGAAGTTTTTAAATTTTATTTGTTACTTTTTAGTGTCTAGCTATGTATGGGTGGACCCACGAATGGTGCCGCGCTTCTTAAAAAATATAGGTCCCAAGAACCGGTAACAAAAAAATGTTCGTAAAATGAAAACTACTGGGCCAAACTATGTAAAATTTTTAGGGGACCACATGGCAGCTATTCCGCGTCGAACAAAAAAAGAATCACGTAAATCGGATCATAAATCACGGAGTTATCGGCAAACATATGGAACGGAATGAAAATTATTTCCATGAAAAATGTTCATAAAATGAAAACTACTAGGCCAAACTATGTAAAATTTTTAGGGGACTAATTGGAAGCTATTCCGCGTCAAACAAAAAAAGAATCACGTAAATCGGATCATAAATCACGGAGTTATCGGCGAACATACATAAAAAAAAAAAAAAAGATCCCGACGAATTGAGAACCTCCTCCTTTTTTCGAAGTCGGTTAAAAACAAATAAGTTTTCATTTACTGTCGGGTACCCATGCTGCAATTTTAACTATAAATTTATGTTTGGTTTGAAAACTTTTATGTATTAATATTAGGCTTTTTGCACATACACGCATCTTATAACATAGTTCTTGCTTAATAAAAAAATGATAAAAACAAAATAATTTACGAATAAAATTGAGTTTTCAGCGGATAATTGTTTGAAAAAAATTATATATTTAAAAAACTACAGTAGAAAACTTTTTTTTATTAAAAAATACACCTAGAGAATATTCTTATTATCTACGTGTATAAACAATAATTATTATTATAATTATGTACATTGTACATACATTATAATTTTCTTGTATCTTATTTCTTGTGTTTAAGAGTTAAAAACTTTACAGGCTGTTTATTATGAGGAAGCGATTATTTGTGATAAATTTCATTTTTTTGTGTATCGATTCCTTAGATATCGATCTAATACCGATTTATTACACGATGGACCGGTATCTCTAATTGGATTAGTGATGTACAGCTACTTTCATATATATAGATCACTACCGTGAGGTTATATTGTTTTGTTACTGCTATTTCACCGGTGAAAAGTCGTCACCCTAGTGACGATAAAATAACAGTACCGCGACATGTCACGGTGACAACTACAAGTGATTGCTGGGACGGTGAAAACGTTACCTCACGGCGTAATAAATAACTCAAGCAAATGAATGTCTGAAATTTTAATGAATAAAGTTCAACTTTATTTTGCTCGTTAATCGTTTTCTTTATCTACTTTAGCTATTTATACTAAGTGTCGCTTTAACGATTTGTCTCGTGTGACAATACTGTGGTAAAATGTAGCAGTTGTTTCCTATTTTTGTAACTGGACTGAAAAGTGTTTTTAAACCACTATGGTCCATATTTATCCATCCTTATTTAACCGGTGATCAGTGAAATGTGTTCATCACTAGTTGTGATTAATATGATTATACTTCGAACTAGCACAAGAACTCCTTCGGCGTCCGTCACGAATCTAAAATTAGTATTTTTGCATGCTTTGCAAAGTTATTTCTAAACTTGTCGTTTCATTTAATTCGAGACTGGTTCTGCAGAAATCATGCATTACGTTACTTATATGGGACAAGGTTGGCGACGCTACTTTTACTGTCAACGTCAGATAATTTCAGAGAGTTTTTGGCGGGAACTGAAAGGAGACGTTGTACTGTGCAGTTTTATTTTCTAAAAATGTGTAAAAATACTCTAAAATGAACAATAGTTGTAGGATATTGATAGTTTTTGAGTAATAATTATGTGTTTTTGTGAGAAATGTGGCCTTTCGAGTTGTCACAAGAAATCCGTTGAATGGCGTCGGTTGTAGCCTACAATACAACTGCGCTACTATACGAAGATTTATACATCAGACTTGGCTGTATGGACTAATATTCCTTTGCCTGCCTTTGTGTCGAATAAATAAACAACAACAGATAATTTCATGGTTTTGTGACACTTCAACACTTGACAGTTTCAATAAAGTCAAGTAAAAAAAACAGTTTTGAGGTGAACGTGCGAAAGCCAAATATTTTTGGCGAAGTTTGAGCGTGTTTGTGACTAGTGCCGGTGGTAGTGAGATAAGTCCAAATCGTCGGCGGACAGAGATGGACAGGCAGCCGAAGGCTCACCCGGGTGACGGCAGGATGGCGGCGCGAGGCCAATAGCCGGCGCAGGAGCCATGGCCGGGCGGCGCAGCGCTCGCCTGCGGGACGAGGCTCCGGCGGCCGCCCCCGCTGCGGGCGGCGAGCGCCGCGCCGCCCACGCGGCCGCAGCCGCAGCCGCCGCGGAGCGCCGAGCCCGCGCCGCGGCGCGCGCCCTCGAGGTGGAGGACAGCCCGCGCGTGCTGCGCGACAAGTGCCGGCGGCTGGCGCGTGCTCTGCGGAACGCCAAGCATCTCGTGGTGAGGTCACAGCCGGCTTCTTTGTATTGTAGTCCTTCTGCAGTCTAATCTAGTACCTGGTGAACCAACCTGGACGGTGTGTCGTTTCCTTCTGAACTAAAGTAAGGTGTCTAATGACCTCCAGCCACCATAGGTTCACAGCCATCAAGGCATAACAGGCATTGACAGTCCCTGTCAGCAAAATTGCCCAGGCAGGATAGAGATCTTATGCACTTGCTTTTACTTCTATAAAAGAAAGGAAGTTTGCTGGGGAATGTGTAATGCACACTGTTTGTCACAGAGTAATGAACTAACAAGGTATTGTTTGAGGATAAACAATGAGGTGTGCATTATCAATGAAGTAAAACTGTTTCTCAACTTATCCTAATCTTCCTTGAGAAATTTGCTAACTTATGGCGAAAATGGCTTAATTTGTTGTATGGTTCAGGAGGAGTTAGTAGATATATGGACACACAGATGTGGAAACCTACTTTGTTTTATTCTAAGTAGAGAAAAAGTGAATTTACAAAGATCTATTTAGTTTTCTCTATCTGGCCACCTTAGCACAAATCTATTAGTTAAAAAGATTGAATTTATAATATAGAAACATTGTTCACAAATGACCAAATTCAAAGTATAAGATATTAATTTCAAAAAGTTAAATTAAAAAATCCAGTTCAGAAAATAATGGAAATAATAATGATTTATGTTGAAGTTGCTCCCTGCATCAAATCAAATCAAATAATTTTAATTATTATTTATTTTTTAATTATTGCCTAAAAACATGGCAGGTATACAGGTAGGCAGTGCCATGGTATTTAAATGCCGTCACTTATCCTTTTATGTGGGCTGAGACCTCAGATTATAAGTTTTTATTAAATAAAAATTGATATTCCCCTAGTTAGGATGCAGTTTTTACTGTTTTCTACATTCTTGTAGTTATTGTTTCATTTTTATTATTTTCTCCACCACTCTTCACACTAATCACATGCCTCACTAAGAATAGTAAGTATGTGGTCTTTCAGTTCATAAGGATATTACTGCAAATATTGTATTGTGAAAACATTTGTTTTGAAAAGATTTTTTATATACATTTAGAGTGAATAGCATTACAGTTTTGTGTCAATACTGTTGTGTATTCTAAGAAGACATAAGTAAACTGAGTACCTTAATAATAAATACATTTTATAGTTTACATGAATTATTAAGATGTGAATTTTTATATGGATAATAAGAAACCCTTGCGTAATCCATATTTAATTAATGTTTGATTTTATGATGTTGATGAATGTTGCTTTATTTATTAAGAGGCCTTAAAATTATTGTAATCATTTAAACAGCCATTTGTATATTTTTCAATAATGTACAAGTTTTAAAAGATAGGTACTAACAATTTCATCATTAAGAAGATGCAACAAAATGTAGTTTTCAAAATGTGTCAGTATACCTTTGTCGTGATGGAAAATGTTGGGTAGAAGAAGTCAGTAAGCTGAAATTAGTGATTATCAGAGAAAGAGATGTAAAACAAAAAAATGGAATCACTTAATTTTGTATCGAAATAATTCTTTTTCATTCTTCTTATATAACTCAAAACTTGTAATTTTTGTATCTAATATATTTCAAATTCACAATGAATATGTATATTTTTTAAAGCCAAGTTTCATTTTTAACCTGAATATAGATAAAAACATTTTTCACAAAGTTCATGGCCCTCACAAAAAAAAATGTCCATTTTCCAAATTGAGTAATCCAAAAATTAACAGTGAAATTAATGTAAGTGATTTATATGTATTGAGTTTAACCATCCTAAAACCTGAATCTGATGACTCAATCTTCTAAGTGAGGTCCCACAAAAGCAAAGAGAAGCAAGTGAGAAGTGTGTAAGATGACGTGAGGTCTGGTGCGCAGGTGTACACGGGCGCGGGCATCAGCACGGCGGCGGACATCCCCGACTACCGCGGCCCGCGCGGCGTCTGGACGCGCCTGCGCCGCGGCGAGACCGTCGGGTAACCTTCAGCACTCTGTAAACCTAACTCCATCCTCTATCCCAATCCCATCTGATCCCTCCTATCCCATTTCAAAGCCTGACGTCGCGTATCTTCACTCCTGGCGTTGCAAATGGTTGCAGGCAGCGACGGTAACCGTTTTCCATTAGCTGAGTCGTCAGCCTGTTTCTCAACTTCGCAATAAAGAAATAAATAAACCAAACAAAATATATTTAAAATAATTAATAAAAAATTTACAAAAAAAATTGACTTCACACTAAAAACCAAAAAGTTAAGAATTCTATCTACAACATCCTGCCAAGCAAAACATGAAAGAACAACAAATTTACAAAATACAGTCATTTTATGTTTTACTTGACACTGACTTCATCTGTAGAAACGAGTCATTACATTTGTTTTTTGGTTTTTAATGTGAAGTCCGTTTTGTTTTTGTTAAAAAAAAATTTTTTACATTTAAGTTTACAATTAATGGAGATATCATGTTATGAAGAAGTCCATAACAATTTTCATAGGTTTCACCAATACCTTAGAATTCACTCATAAGATCTTGTGGTATGGAGCGGTGGCTGCTCGCAGACTGAGGTGGTTACAGTAGTAAACCTACATTGTCCCGATGTGTATGATGTATTTATTTGCTTTTATTCTGACTTGTTTTACAAGTGTGCAAATACTTAATTATTGTGCGCTGGCCCCCCCTAACAATAAACAATACAAATGCTTACATACTACAATCTTGACATGGTGGATACAGGACCAAATTGGACGTTATAATATTTAGATTTAAAAGAAAATTGAAATTAGTTCACAATTGATGGAGAAATTAAGTAACACAAAAAAAAAAAACAAATACAGACAAATTGAGAACCTCCGTCTATTGGAAGTGGTTAAAAAAAATTGGCAAGACTTAGTGCATTACCAAAATGCTCGAAATGCTGAAACTGACCGAAATGCCAAAAATGACCAAAATGCCGAAACTGACCAAAACGCCAAAAATGACTCAAAAAATCTCAAAATGGCCAAAATCACCAAATTGATCAAAATGACCAAGTTAACCAAAATGTTGAAAATGGCAAATCACAAAAAAATTATCCTACTTTCTGGGATAACCTTTATTAGAGACAAATATATTTTTATTCCGTAAATAACCCCATTTGTCGGGATAAAAAGTATTCATTTTCGGCATCGAAAATATCAGCCAAATCGGTGCAGTAGTTTTTTGGTGAAAACGGAACAGACAGACTTGTGCATTTATAATATTAATAGGGATGCGTGTGGAATAGTATGGCAGCCTTCTCTACTTGTGTTCCATTGCGTGCGTTTGTGTTGCGTCAGGCGCGTGGAGGTGGCGCTCGCGCGGCCCACGTTCACGCACATGGCGCTGCGCGCGCTGTGGGCGCGCGGCGCGCTCAAGTTCGTGGTGTCGCAGAACTGCGACGGGCTGCACCTGCGCTCGGGGCTGCCGCGGCGCGCGCTCGCCGAGCTGCACGGGGACGCGTTCGCGGAGGGCTGCGCGCACTGCCGGCGCGTGTACCTGCGCGCGTTCGACACGACGGAGCGCACGGCGCGCCACCGCCACGCCACGCGCCGCCTCTGCCACGCGTGCGGCCGCGAGCTGCGCGACTCCATCGTGCACTTCGGCGAGCGCGGCCGCGCCGCGTGGCCGCTCAACTGGGCGGGCGCGCTGCGCCACGCGGCGCGCGCCGACGTCGTGCTCTGCCTCGGCTCCAGCCTCAAGGTGCTGCGCCGCTACCCGCGCCTGTGGCGCATGCACAGCGCGCCCGCCGCGCGCCCGCGCCTCTACATCGTCAACCTGCAGTGGACGCCCAAGGACGCCGCCGCCGCGCTCAAGATCAACGCGCGCTGCGACGCCGTCATGCGCCAGGTGGCGCGCCGGCTGCGGCTGCGCGTGCCGCGCTACTCGCCGCGCGCCGACCCGCTGCTCGCGCACGCCGAGCCGCTCGCGCCGCCCGAGGCGCACACGACGCGGCGCCCGCCGCTGCGCGCGTCCGCCTCCGCCTCCTCCTCGTCGTCCGCCTCCGCCTCCGCCTCCGCGTCGCCGTCGCCCTCCGACTCGGACGAGGAGCTGCCGCTGCGCCGGCTGGCCGACCGGCTGCGCGCGCCGCGCGCACTACGCGCCTTCCGCGTCGCGCTGCACTCCGGCGAGGCGACCATCCTGCTGCGCGCCGAGCACGCGCCGCCGGAGCCGGAGCCCCCGAGGAACGCCACCGCCACCGCCGAGCTGCGGCGGTTCCGGTTCGTGCGCCCGCCGCCGGCGCCGCCCGCGGCCGCCCTTCGCCTCGTCAACGGCGCGAAGGAAGCGAAGGAGGAGGAGTCGGCGGCGGCGGCGGCGGCCATCTTCGCGCGCGCGGTGCTCGTGTGCCGCGCCTCGCTCTACTCGGGGCTGCACACGATCATCGCGCCGGCGCCGGCGCCGGCGACGGACGACAAGGAGGAGGAGGCGCCCGCCGAGTGCGCGTGGTGCGCGCGGCGCTGCGCGTCGGCGCGCTGCCTGTGGTACGGCGCGCCGCGCGGCACGCCGCCCGAGGCGCGCGCGTGGCGCGTGGTGCGCGGCCGCCGCTTCCTGTGCGCGTGCTGCGGGCCCGACGACGAGCCGCCGCCGGCGCCGGCGCCGCAGCCGCACGACGCGGGCGCGGGCGACGGCGGCGGCTGGTTCGGCAAGGGCTACCGCAAGGGGCGCCGCCGCCGCCGGTAGCGGCCGCCGGACGCCCGCGCGCCAACGCCGGGCGTCGACCACTGATCTGTGTCGTGCTGTGAACTTACCTCATGTTCTAGGATTAAGAGACTTGATCATCTGATGGTTTTGATAATTTTGTAAGTGGTGTCCAGTCCGAGTTTAACTTATTTTGTGTTAGACGATAAGTATGGTGTTGAGATTGACTCTTGCTAGTTTCGCACTGACTAGATTGACATAATAATTAACTTAATGATAAAATGGAATTAAATGATGATGTACTGAATATTATTTTGTGTTGTTAATTTCAACCTCATCCCACCGTCGCAGGCGAACAGCCAGCTCTTGCGTTCCACTGAACGAATCACTGCTTTACTATTCGTCGCTTTTGTACGAAATAACTTGCCCCTACGGCTTTGGGTCACGCGACGCGCAATGAATTGTTCCTTCAGGATTTAACAGAATGAAAACTGAGCATCTCACGAACGTGATAAATAATGTAAGGAAAACCTTGCAAATAAATAACCCATCTCCCGAATATAATCATTAGGATATGAATTTTACATAATATCATATAACTGTGAGTATTTGATATTATTATAAGTTAAATAGCAAATGCAAAGACGAACCCATCAGTGCAAGGGTCGAACCCGATTCCCTGGCAAATTGAGCCGCGTCACGGGCTCACTAATATATAGTATAAATAAACCCCCACAACATCATCAAGGTTCATCAAGAGACACTGGTATATGTCTGCATTCATTGCCGATGAGATTACAGTATGACGTGACGCGTCGATGGCGAGAGCCGGTGCCCATGGCTCGATCGCTATGAGAGGGGATCACAATATACGCACGAGAATTAATCAAAAAATTCTTACAAGTCCCTAATAATATTATAAATGCGAAAGTAACTGTCTGTCTGTCTACTCCCTATTCACGGAAAAACTACTGGACCGATTTGGCCAAAATTTCTCTTCTTATTGGTCATTTTGGTAATAATATTACTAATATTAGACATTTTGGGGAATTATGTAATGTTTGATTACTCTCGATTTTGGTCATTTTGTCATTTTTGGAATTGTGGTCATTTTAGACATTTGGGTCATTTTTGTTACTTTTGTCATTTTGGTCATTTTTGGCATTTTGGCATTTCTTGCACTTCTTTTGTCATTTATGTAGTTTGCAGATAAATGCACGGGGGATAGATAAATAAAACTAGTACGACTTGAAATAGGGAATGAATGTTTCTATGGGAGACCAATCATTTCTCAAGTTTAGAAGATACAAAAATTCGTCATCTAAAAAAAAATCGATAGTAACTCGACCTGTCTGTCTGTTAAGCTTTCACGGAAAAACTACTGGAGTACTGGATCGGTTTAGGTTTAGGACTACATATGTACATAATTACACTAATTATGTACATATGTAGTTTAGATACTTTTATCCCGGGTCATGGATGATAGTTTGCGGTTTAAAATAAAGTGAATCTTCTGGGGGCAAATCGTACTGACATAAATATTTAACACAATATAGTACTAGGTATTAACGCCTACTATTTAAACAAGAGGTACTCACTAGAGTTTGACCTTGAGATAAACTCGTACTATGTCTATAAAACCTTTTCGGGAGAAGTTCGATTTTCAAGTTAAAGAGTGTCAATCACACATTATATTTTGGTTCGTTTAAGGCAGGGCAAAATACATTGCCCCGCCTTGCCGGCTACACCGAAGCAACGAGAGTTATCCACTGAAGATGGCGCAGGTAACAGAGTCGATTGCCGGCTTGTGTGGAGACTCGGCAGGGTGTAACCCATGGGGCACTCTCCCCTAAAAGCACCCTTCCTCCCATGTGGCCCGCGCTCGTTGTAGGAAAAGCGTGAGACTTGGAACGTAGTTACGCCCGCGCTTCGCAATGCTCGAGTGTGCCCCGGCAGAGGCGAGCTCACTTCGACAACTGAGGAGCCCTGTAGCGGCATCACAGCTCCCTCTCTCCTTTTGAGACATTACCGCCTCGCAGCCTATGGCCGCTCCCGCCCAATGGTCGTCGCTGGGAAGCATGATCGGACCTACGACGGCCTCGAGCTCAACTCTTAGCGATTCGACCAGCGTATGCAATCGGATGCAGACACCTATCGAAGCACTCATGCCCGGTAAGTATCCTGAAGGGCGCACCGCACGGCCTCCACTGAAACACACAATATTTAT
Source organism: Dendrolimus pini (assembly GCA_949752895.1). Lineage (NCBI taxonomy): Eukaryota > Metazoa > Arthropoda > Insecta > Lepidoptera > Lasiocampidae > Dendrolimus > Dendrolimus pini. The sequence goes on from OX457136.1 coordinate 22,293,230, forward strand.
GCCAAGTGTCACTTGTTTTTGTCAGGTAGTGCGCACGTAATACATCGTTTTGTGTAAAGAGTTGCTAAAAACGCAAAAATATGATAAAAGTGAGTTACGTGCGGTAAGTATTTAAGTAACGGACGCTTCGAGGACTCCTTTGGCTTGGGCTGCGGTCAACTGCAAAAGAAATAATAAAGTTACAAGTTGCACGATCCATATACGATAAACCAGGAGGCGAATGGTGCCGGGAGGGGCGGCGCCATCGCCATCTGGTGCGCGCATCTATTATTAGAAACGAATACATATATTATGCAAAAAAGATGGCAGGCTGGAGCGAAGCGGCGCTAAAGGCCGTCACACGAGGCGAACATACTTTGTTCATAATTACACCACATTTACACAATATCGCCGGACATTCACATGATCTAGGTTAGCCAGCAATACATTTGAATGAAGAAACGCCCGTTTATTTTGCTACCGTAATAATAAACCTACGGTAGGTGGTAGATCTATGCTGATTACGGTGTTTTTACCGTAATTACGGTGCAGTTAGCAACACTGAAATGACAGGAAAGACGTAAAGTCATAGTCTGTCTCGCTTGCACAAGTAAGCATTGATGAAAGTGCTCACTTGCGTAGTTCGAAATATTTTAATTAATAACAAATGTTTATCGTTTTATAACATATTATTCATTATTAATATTAAAACGAATTATTTAACGCTAAAAATAAAAAGGATCCACACATTTTGAATCGGTTATGCATCACTTTTGTTATTTAGCTAAAACGTTCCAAATACATTGGATCATTATTTCTTGGAAAAATATACATTACATGGATTTGCTAAAATGTTTGAAGATTATTGAATCATTATGGGTTGGAACATACAGTAAGAAATATAAATAAGGAAATATTACATGTAGACTGGAATATTTTTCTAGGATGACGTAAAATGTCAAAAAAAGTATACTAGTCACTGTATCTCAATATTGAGTGACTTGTGGGTTGGAACGTTTTCGCATAACTACGTCCAAGTGACAAAATGAATCTCAACAAAATTTTAACTTTAAGTTTTACGGGTAGATTGTTAATGTGCTTGTCCAATTTTTTATATATTTTTTTAAATTAATTATTATGTACATATTGTTACGTGCGAGCGGGGGTACGCACTTATGGATTGGAAGAAAACACCAGTTTTTAATTTAAAAGCTTTTATTGTCTAACTCAGCCGCACGTAGTACCTGTCTGCAGGGTTGCCCCTATACGCACGACCAACGATGCACAGTCCCGACGATAAGTTGTCACACCCTCAATACCGTCGCCGATATTGCGCGGACCACCTCCAATATTATCGCGGGTAGCTCGCTTCTGGTTTCTCCTTCGAACTACGCTAAACACCTCCTTCACGTATCTGTCCACCAAACTTGTCACTAAATTCACCACTTAATCCGTCTCTGTACTCTATTAACCTTCTCCAATAACCCTTTAGTATCGCACTTGTCGTTTCACCGTCTTGGACTGAACTCAACTCTAAACTGCCCGGTAGGCGCGCCTTACGCTATACCAGGAAGAATTTTCTAGAACCCCTCTATCTATCTCTGTCTCTTCCTTCCCGAACCTTCTGTTCGGGAACTTTCGTTAATACATCTATCCCTTTCTATCATCTATCTATCTCTTTCTTTCGGTCATCGTCTATCCCTTTCTAACATCTATCTATCTCTTTCTTTCGTTTATCGTCTATCTCTTTCTAAATATATCCGTCCTTGTCTTTTTCTTCCAGAAATTTCTAGTTCTTTCTAAAAGTTCTAAAACTGATTAACGCTGCTGGGGAGTTCCACCCTCGGTCGCCACAATATATATTCGCTGATGCTGCCTGTCTATCTGTAACTCACAGAAATGACCAAAACTACTACATCTACTGTTCGAAATAGCTCGTATATTTATCACTTTTTACTTATATTTTTGCAAACTATACAAAATATTTATATTTGAAATGAAACTCGTAACACAGCTGTGGCAGAACAAAGTCTATAATATAGAACTGTCATGTCGGTAGGATGAAATTTTAAGTGTATGAGAATAAATTGATTTTATGCTGATTTCAAAACGTGTAACGCCATCTAGTTAATTTTTGACCACAACTATTCAGTAGCATGTATTCAAATTTATAGTTTTTAGATATACATCAGATTATGTGATTGAACATCTAATTTTGAATTCACTTACGTATACAAATAAAACGCAAACGCACACACACTTGTTATGAAACCTATATTGCCACCGCCAATCTCTCGTTTCTCTCTCTACAGCCACCGCCGTGGAGACAAAAAACGATTAGTAAAAACCCAAAAAATGTGTGCTGGGACACATATTAAAAGTGAAACTTCCACGGACAAGTGGAAAAATGAATCGCAATGGACAAATGGAAAACGAATTGCAACGGATAAGTGGGAAAACGAATCGCAACGGACAAGTGGAAAAACGAATTGCAACGGACAAGTGGAAAAACGAATCGCAATGGACAAGTCGAAAATCTTCAACTGAAAAGTGACAAAATGAATCGCAACAAAATTTCAACTTGAAGTGTTACGGGCAGATTGTTAATGTTCTTGTCCAATTTAAAAACCTGCCCGTAAAAGTTAAAGTTAAAATTTAGTTGCGATTCATTTTTAACCGACTTCGAAAAAAGGAGGAGGTTCTCAATTCGTCGGGATCTTTTTTTTTGTTGCTTTTTTTTATGTATGTTCGTAATAACGTAGTTTTATTATGTATGCGAGCGTGTGTGCTGAGGGTGTAAGCGGCGCGGAAGATTCGGGCGGCGACGAATGTGCGTGCGCCGCCGTACTCGGCGAGATCGGGCGACATCTTGAATTTATTTGTTGCGATGCTACGGGCTGGGCAGACATGTCCGCGGATGTTGTATTTTGTATGCCACAATTATAAGTATTAGAATTACTGTTCTCAGTGTGCGAATAATCAATGTGTATAAATGTGTGATGTTTGCGTTGACAAATTGAGCAACGATTTTGTGATTTGCATTGTTTAATGTTATGAAAGCCTAAACAGTTTTGACAAGAGTTGTATTTAGTGACGAGTGTATTGCGAGTTTGTATGTTTTGAGATAGGAAATGAGTGCATTTGTATAGTGCATGAGCGGGAGATATTTTACATATTGGACAAAATTTGATAATGTTTGAGTTAGATTGTGTTTGACTGTTTCGATTGAAATGAGGTGGAGAATTAGCGTTTTGCGAAAGGTTTTTGTTAGTGGTATTAATGAAGTATGAATGTGTGTGATTAGGTTTGGACTGAGTAATGTTAGGTTTATTTGGAATGTAGCTAGGTTTGTTTTGCGTAAATGTTGTGCGTAATGAGTGCATTCGACTTTGCTCTTTTATGAACTGTTTGAGAGAACTAAAAGAAGGTATTTTTATATTCCTCTGAGACTGCTCAAATAAAGTAACAGTATTTTTATCAAGTTTATTAAGCGCAATATGCGTGATAATGAAGTCTGAGAGATCTTCAATATCCAGACGTCGTAAAGCTGCCTCAGCTGAACAAAATTGTTCTAGGAAGGTTTCTAAAGATTGCGATTTAAAGTTGAGCATTTGTTCAAAATACTGTGAAGCTTGTACTCGAACGTCATGATATTTGTCAATTAGTGCATTCCAAATAATGTGGTAGTTTTCACCGGTTGGTGGAACACCTGAACAAACCGTCAGAGCATTTCGAGATACTTTTCGTACTAAATATTGTGCTTTTTCAGCTGTAGTTAGCGTAGGGTTATCATGGATTAGAGATTTGAAGTTTTCGTAAAACACAGGCCATTTAGTGGGTGTGCCGTCAAAGGAGGCTAATTCAAGTGGCGGTAATTTTTTAGTGAGATTGTGTGTATCACGCACAGAGTTCTCACGGCTTTTAGATATTGCCTTTTCGGTAGCAATGATACAAAATGGAGTTCAGCAAACCATTGTGTGCAGCGAAACTAGTGGCTAAATAGCTAGTCCCCGAGACCTCAACGCCCGCTGCCGCTCGCCCGTGGCTTCCTTTTCGCCACGGGTGTCACACCTTGCCGCTCCCCGCGGCGGCTGGCACGGCCCTGTCCAGCTGGCCTTCCTCCTGGTGGGCTTCTTGGCCCCGCAGAGCTTCGAGCCTACCTGATAACCGGCTGGTCTGCCCGCGGCTTCGCACACGGAACAGTGCGACTTCGCGGTGCAGGGGCCGGTCACCAGATGCCCAGTTTGTCCGCAGACATACAGACAGAATCTTTCATTTAATTCTAAACTGAGGTACCCATCGTTGGTACGAGCATTCCATGGATCAATAAGCCTAGCGCTGAGGCTGTAATGCTAAAGCAACTTATCTAAAGGCTTATCGAGCCTGGACCGCAGTGCGGGCTCGTCAGGATCCAAGTTCCAGGTCCTTAAAAGCATTCCTGGGTCTGCATACTGAATTGAATACTGCAAGGGCATTTGATTCGGTAATAATAATAAACAAGTGAAAGCACAAAAGTTATCGTGTTTCCGACAACAACTCCCGCAAGAATAGCACCACTACCGATAGATGACGCTGTTTGAAAGTGAATCACGGTATACTATAAATATTGATATAATTTAAGACTAACTATGGACGGTATGTAACAGGTTTGGTTTGGTTTGGTTTGGTTTGGTTTGGTTTGGTTTGGTTTGGTTTGGTTTGGTTTGGTTTGGTTTGGTTTGGTTTGGTTTGGTTTGGTTTGGTTTGGTTTGGTTTGGTTTGGTTTGGTTTGGTTTGGTTTGGTTTGGTTTGGTTTGGTTTGGTTTGGTTTGGTTTGGTTTGGTTTGGTTTGGTTTGGTTTGGTTTGGTTTGGTTTGGTTTGGTTTGGTTTGGTTTGGTTTGGTTTGGTTTGGTTTGGTTTGGTTTGGTTTGGTTTGGTTTGGTTTGGTTTGGTTTGGTTTGGTTTGGTTTGGTTTGGTTTGGTTTGGTTTGGTTTGGTTTGGTTTGGTTTGGTTTGGTTTGGTTTGGTTTGGTTTGGTTTGGTTTGGTTTGGTTTGGTTTGGTTAGGTTAGGTTAGGTTAGGTTAGGTTAGGTTGCGGTGGAAGACAGGAAAGCTGGTCCTGCTGCGTAAGGAGGGGCGCCCTGCGGACTCGCCGTCCGCCTACCGGCCCATTGTGCTGCTGGACGAGGTCGGAAAGCTCTTTGAGCGTATCATCGTCCACCGCCTCGTCCAGCACCTAACGACGACGGGGCCGGATCTGGCGGACAACCAATTTGGTTTTCGCACGGGGCGCTCCACAATCGACGCGATCATGCGCTTGAAAAGCCTGGCGGAGAACGCAGTCTCCCAGGGCGAGGTCTTGTTGGCGGTGAGTTTAGACATCGCCAACGCATTCAATTCCTTGCCCTGGGCATGCATCATGGAGGCACTTCGATATTTCGGGGTGCCGACCTACCTCCGCCGAATAGTCGGGGCATATTTAAATAGTAGAGCCGTCACTTACCCGGTCCACGAGGGTTGGAATCGGCGAGCCATGGTGTGCGGTGTTCCACAGGGGTCGGTTCTGGGTCCCCTCCTGTGGAACATCGCATACGACTGGACCTTGAGGTGTCGGGTCCTCCCGGGCGTCAGCGTCGTATGTTACGCAGACGACACGCTGATCGCCGCGCGCGGGAGGACCCATCGGCAGGCGTGTCTTTTAGGCACGGCTGGGGTGTCAACGATAGTAGGCAGGATCCGGCGTCTTGGTCTGGAGGTGGCGTTGCAGAAGACCGAGGCCGTGATGTTTCACGGTCCTCGTAACCGCCCACCTCCAGGCAGTAGCATCGTAGTAGGAGGCATCCGCATCGGCATCGGGGAGACCATGAAGTACCTGGGATTGGTCCTCGATGGCCGGTGGGATTTTTCGGCACACTTTAGGCAGCTGCTCCCCAGACTCAAGGGGGCAGCCGGTGCGCTGTCGCGCTTGCTCCCCAATGTCGGGGGGCCTAACGCCACGTGCCGAAAACTCTTCGAAGGCATCGTACGTTCGATGGCCCTTTACGGGGCCCCAATCTGGTCGGACCGCCTGACGGCCAAAAACGCGGCGCTGTTGCGTCAAGCGCAACGCATATTGGCCGTCAGGGCAATAAGAGGATACCGTACGGTGTCCTTCGAAGTGGCCTCGCTACTCGCCGGATCCCCCCCATGGGACCTGGAAGCCAGGGTCCTGGCGTCACTATACGTATGGCGCAAAGAGGCCCTGGCCAGGGGCACCAGATCCGCGCCTCGCGAGATCGAGGCGTGCCGGTCGGAGCTCCGCCAGGTAGCCGTGGGGGTCTGGGAAGACCGCCTACGACGCCCCAGCGCGGGCCCCGCCACCATTGAGGCGGTGCGGCCCGTCCTGCACGAATGGCTAGGACGACGTCACGGCACCCTGACCTTCAGGCTGACGCAGGTCCTGACGGGGCATGGTTGCTTCGGCAGGTACCTGTGTCGCCTCGGCCGCGAGGCAACGTCAGGGTGCCACCACTGTGACACGGGCGACGAGGACACGGCGCTGCACACACTCCAGGAGTGTCCAGGCTGGACAGAGCAGCGCCGAGAGCTCGTCGCCCATACCGGATTTGACACCTCGCTCCCGGCCGTGGTACGCACCATGGTCGGGAGCTCCACCGGATGGGACGCCGTCTCCTCCTTCTGCGAGCAAGTCATGTTTGCGAAGGAGGAGGCGGAACGGGAGCGTGAGCGTAATTCCCTGCTCCGCTCCCGACAAAGGAGGACGCGCCGACGCCGGAGGTCTGACCTAGACCTTCGGCCACCGTAAGCGGGCGGCGCGGGTGGGGCCTCTAGGGGCATAGAGGTTCTCACTCACCCGCACATGCCGTCGAGATGAGAGCGCGAGTGTTCCGCGCGCGCTCATCTCTCTTCCCGTGGGGCGAGTTACAGACCGCCCCACGCCGAAAAGACCCAGTCGTCGCCGGGGGAGTAGCTCCCCCGGCATTGGAAGAGGCCCAGTGAGCGGGGCCCACGCCTGCCAGGGTAGCGGAGTTGGGAAAACCGCATACACGTAGCCCTGGCATAAGGCGCAGGACGGAACACCCAGGGGTTTTAGTGGGTATCCCTAACTGGGGAGTGGCAATAGCGTGGCACCGGTTCTGACCGGGCACGCTAGTGCCACCCCCGATCTGGCGAATCCCACACTATCTCACCAAGGTCGCGAGCATCCCCCAGGCTTCTGTGCCTGTCGCGGTCTAGTCCTCAAACGGATTTCCCCTGGCCAAAAAAAAAAAAAAAAAAAAAAAGGTTAGGTTAGGTTAGGTTAGGTTAGGTTAGGTTAGGTTAGGTTAGGTTAGGTTAGGTTAGGTTAGGTTAGGTTAGGTTAGGTTAGGTTAGGTTAGGTTAGGTTCCCCAGGGGGTGCCGCCCTGGACTCCCCCCCCCGTCCAGGTAGCGGTACAAGGGGATGCGTCCCCGGGGCCCCGAGCGGCCACTGTCACATTCCCCCCTTCACTCCGTGACAGTGGTGTCCCACCTATCCGCCTCCTCATCCTAAAAGGCCTTCCCTTCCTTCCAAACCTCCTCCCCAAACACCCATCCCTTCCGTTGCGACCGCCAGCGTCGAGATTTTCTCCGCTGGCCGTCAAGGATGGCGGTGGTGATGTCCACCCCACCACCGCCCGCCTGACCGGCGACCTACCCTCCCCTAGCTGTGTGCGCCCGCCGCTGACGCTGCTTTGTGCGCGAGGCGGCGTGGAAAAGGGGAGGAAGGAGAGGGGGGAGGGGTGTTGGCGCAGGAGCAATCCTTCGCAGCCTCACCCTCCCCCCATCGCGAAGCCCCCCCCGCCGCTGACGCTGCTGTGTGCGCGAGGCGGCGGAGGGGGAGAAAGGAGAGGGAGGGGTGATGGCGCAGGAGCAATCCTTGCAGCCTCCCCCTCCCGCACTATCGCGAGGCCCCCCCTGCCGCTGACGCTGCTGTGTGCGCGAGGCGGTGGGGGGGGCGGGGTGGAAGGAGAGGGGGGAGGGGTGTTGGCGCAGGAGCAATCCTTCGCAGCCTCCCCCTCCCCCCATCGCGAAGCCTCCCCCCGCCGCTGACGCTGCTGAGAGCGCGAGGCGGCGGAGGGGGAGAAAGGAGAGGGAGGGGTGATGGCGCAGCCTCCCCCTCCCCCCCCCCCCATCGCGAAAGCCCCCCCCGCTGCTGACGCTGCTGTGTGCGCGAGGCGGCGGGGGGGAGGAGGAAGGAGAGGGAGGGGTGATGGCGCAGGAGCAATCCTCGCAGCCTCCCCCTCCCGGCGGCAGCGGGCGTCGAGGTCTGAGGGATCATTCGAGACCTCCGCCCGCACTAATGCCGCGAGAGGGCGCGAGAGGTAGCCGCGCGTTCCTCTCAGGGCCGGGGAAAGTTCACTCCCCGGCCCGAACACAGGAGAGGCCGCCTCTGCTTACGAGGCGGCCAGCCGCTGCCGGGGTTGCGGGTTAAGCTCGCGCGTGTACCGTGACCCCGGCGCTAGGCGGAAGAAGGCTCCCATGGGGTTTTAGTGGGTATACCGGCGCCGGTCGTATTGATTAATCGGCGTCGGGGAGCCCCACACACCGGCCGCGCTGATCCCTCGCGCGGCTGACGGTGCGGCAACGCATTTCCCCATGTAAAAAAAAAAAAAAAAAAAAAAAAAAAAGGTTAGGTTAGGTTAGGTTAGGTTAGGTTAGGTTAGGTTAGGTTAGGTTAGGTTAGGTTAGGTTAGGTTAGGTTAGGTTAGGTTAGGTTCGCGGCCACTGTCACATTCCCCCCTTCACTCCGTGACAGTGGTGTCCCACCTATCCGCCTCCTCATCCTAAAAGGCCTTCCCTTCCTTCCAAACCTCCTCCCCAAACACCCATCCCTTCCGTTGCGACCGCCAGCGTCGAGATTTTCTCCGCTGGCCGTCAAGGATGGCGGTGGTGATGTCCACCCCACCACCGCCCGCCTGACCGGCGACCTACCCTCCCCTAGCTGTGTGCGCCCGCCGCTGACGCTGCTTTGTGCGCGAGGCGGCGTGGAAAAGGGGAGGAAGGAGAGGGGGGAGGGGTGTTGGCGCAGGAGCAATCCTTCGCAGCCTCACCCTCCCCCCATCGCGAAGCCCCCCCCCGCCGCTGACGCTGCTGTGTGCGCGAGGCGGCGGAGGGGGAGAAAGGAGAGGGAGGGGTGATGGCGCAGGAGCAATCCTTGCAGCCTCCCCCTCCCCCACTATCGCGAGGCCCCCCCTGCCGCTGACGCTGCTGTGTGCGCGAGGCGGTGGGGGGGGCGGGGTGGAAGGAGAGGGGGGAGGGGTGTTGGCGCAGGAGCAATCCTTCGCAGCCTCCCCCTCCCCCCATCGCGAAGCCTCCCCCCGCCGCTGACGCTGCCGAGAGCGCGAGGCGGCGGAGGGGGAGAAAGGAGAGGGAGGGGTGATGGCGCAGCCTCCCCCTCCCCCCCCCATCGCGAAAGCCCCCCCCGCTGCTGACGCTGCTGTGTGCGCGAGGCGGCGGGGGGGAGGAGGAAGGAGAGGGAGGGGTGATGGCGCAGGAGCAATCCTCGCAGCCTCCCCCTCCCGGCGGCAGCGGGCGTCGAGGTCTGAGGGATCATTTGAGACCTCCGCCCGCACTAATGCCGCGAGAGGGCGCGAGAGGTAGCCGCGCGTTCCTCTCAGGGCCGGGGAAAGTTCACTCCCCGGCCCGAACACAGGAGAGGCCGCCTCTGCTTACGAGGCGGCCAGCCGCTGCCGGGGTTGCGGGTTAAGCTCGCGCGTGTACCGTGACCCCGGCGCTAGGCGGAAGAAGGCTCCCATGGGGTTTTAGTGGGTATACCGGCGCCGGTCGTATTGATTAATCGGCGTCGGGGAGCCCCACACACCGGCCGCGCTGATCCCTCGCGCGGCTGACGGTGCGGCAACGCATTTCCCCATGTAAAAAAAAAAAAAAAAAAAAAAAAAAAAAAAAAAAAAAAAAAAAAAAAAAGGTTAGGTTAGGTTAGGTTAGGTTAGGTTAGGTTAGGTTAGGTTAGGTTAGGTTAGGTTAGGTTAGGTTAGGTTAGGTTAGGTTAGGTTAGGTTAGGTTAGGTTAGGTTAGGTTAGGTTAGGTTAGGTTAGGTTAGGTTAGGTTAGGTTAGGTTAGGTTAGGTTAGGTTAGGTTAGGTTAGGTTAGGTTAGGTTAGGTTAGGTTAGGTTAGGTTAGGTTAGGTTAGGTTAGGTTAGGTTAGGTTAGGTTAGGTTAGGTTAGGTTAGGTTAGGTTAGGTTAGGTTAGGTTAGGTTAGGTTAGGTTAGGTTAGGTTAGGTTAGGTTAGGTTAGGTTAGGTTAGGTTAGGTTAGGTTAGGTTAGGTTAGGTTAGGTTAGGTTAGGTTAGGTTAGGTTAGGTTAGGTTAGGTTAGGTTAGGTTAGGTTAGGTTAGGTTAGGTTAGGTTAGGTTAGGTTAGGTTAGGTTAGGTTAGGTTAGGTTAGGTTAGGTTAGGTTAGGTTAGGTTAGGTTAGGTTAGGTTAGGTTAGGTTAGGTTAGGTTAGGTTAGGTTAGGTTAGGTTAGGTTAGGTTAGGTTAGGTTAGGTTAGGTTAGGTTAGGTTAGGTTAGGTTAGGTTAGGTTAGGTTAGGTTAGGTTTTTTTTTTTTTTTTTTTTTTTTTTTATTTTTTCCCTTCTTGGCCCGGGCGAACAAGATATGCCCAGGTCTAGTTACTAAATCTATCTTATTTCTATCTTATAAATATCGATCTACTACTTAATACTATTATGCATGTGTGTGTTTTGATACTTGTATGTAGTGTTATACGTGTTTGGGGATCAAGTTGGAAAAAGGTTGGTTTGAGTTGGGAAGAGTTGGTTCAGGTTGGTTTTGGTTGGGAATGGTTGGCTTAGGTTGGGAAATGTTGGGATATTTGGGTATGTTTGAAACAGGAATTGGTAGGATTGGGATAGGACTTATATTTATAAACTTACATATTAATACTATATATTTTATACTTATATATATACTAGAAGTGTTTTATACTTATTTATTATTATATTATCTTACATACATATATACCCGCGTTGCCTTCCCTGAGCCAGCACCGCCTCCACGGGTGGCGTTTGTGTTGGTTGTGCTGGACCAGGAAAGATGATCGGGCATATAGATATATATGTTACTTATATTTATACTATTCAATATATTACATAAAAATATTAATTATATATTTATAAAATGAGTACAAAGTGTGCGGTATTATTTAATTTCATTACATGGGTTCCTATGTATATGCATATGCATCCGCGTTGCCTTCTCCAGGCCACCATCACCTTCCCTGTATATCCGATCCAGTGGTGGTGGTCGAGAGAAGATGATCAGACACATGCGAATATACTTACATGAGATTACTAAATAGATTATCCCAAGGCGATTGTTTTGCTTAATTTTACAGTTATTTGTTTATCTTATATATACTTATTACTATATTCTGTTATACAAGTTTATTTATTACATATCAAACCGGCTACTCTGTCTTCAAGTGCCTTTCTCAATATAAATATTAATCTAATACTGATATTCATTATTTGTATCCCATATTGTGGTTAGACTATAATTATTGTAACCTCCGGGCCCCCCTGGCCACCCCCTCAGAGCAGCACCGAGCTGGTCAAGGTCTGTGGACAGGGGGGTTGGGTAGTGGTACATGAAGATCGCAAATATTCTTATACATCCTTATGTATAAATAACATGTATATTCCTAGTGCCTTTTTATACTCATACTTGCTTGATTTAAACAATTTTATTATTTTAATAACTACTAACTAATTTGAAAGCATTATATAAATTTTACAACTGTTTTTCTGTTCAC
>OX457137.1:10000-12500 GCA_949752895.1 Dendrolimus pini
CCTAACCTAACCTAACCTAACCTAACCTAACCTAACCTAACCTAACCTAACCTAACCTAACCTAACCTAACCTAACCTAACCTAACCTAACCTAACCTAACCTAACCTAACCTAACCTAACCTAACCTAACCTAACCTAACCTAACCTAACCTAACCTAACCTAACCTAACCTAACCTAACCTAACCTAACCTAACCTAACCTAACCTAACCTAACCTAACCTAACCTAACCTAACCTAACCTAACCTAACCTAACCTAACCTAACCTAACCTAACCTAACCTAACCTAACCTAACCTAACCTAACCTAACCTAACCTAACCTAACCTAACCTAACCTAACCTAACCTAACCTAACCTAACCTAACCTAACCTAACCTAACCTAACCTAACCTAACCTAACCTAACCTAACCTAACCTAACCTAACCTAACCTAACCTAACCTAACCTAACCTAACCTAACCTAACCTAACCTAACCTAACCTAACCTAACCTAACCTAACCTAACCTAACCTAACCTAACCTAACCTAACCTAACCTAACCTAACCTAACCTAACCTAACCTAACCTAACCTAACCTAACCTAACCTAACCTAACCTAACCTAACCTAACCTAACCTAACCTAACCTAACCTAACCTAACCTAACCTAACCTAACCTAACCTAACCTAACCTAACCTAACCTAACCTAACCTAACCTAACCTAACCTAACCTAACCTAACCTAACCTAACCTAACCTAACCTAACCTAACCTAACCTAACCTAACCTAACCTAACCTAACCTAACCTAACCTAACCTAACCTAACCTAACCTAACCTAACCTAACCTAACCTAACCTAACCTAACCTAACCTAACCTAACCTAACCTAACCTAACCTAACCTAACCTAACCTAACCTAACCTAACCTAACCTAACCTAACCTAACCTAACCTAACCTAACCTAACCTAACCTAACCTAACCTAACCTAACCTAACCTAACCTAACCTAACCTAACCTAACCTAACCTAACCTAACCTAACCTAACCTAACCTAACCTAACCTAACCTAACCTAACCTAACCTAACCTAACCTAACCTAACCTAACCTAACCTAACCTAACCTAACCTAACCTAACCTAACCTAACCTAACCTAACCTAACCTAACCTAACCTAACCTAACCTAACCTAACCTAACCTAACCTAACCTAACCTAACCTAACCTAACCTAACCTAACCTAACCTAACCTAACCTAACCTAACCTAACCTAACCTAACCTAACCTAACCTAACCTAACCTAACCTAACCTAACCTAACCTAACCTAACCTAACCTAACCTAACCTAACCTAACCTAACCTAACCTAACCTAACCTAACCTAACCTAACCTAACCTAACCTAACCTAACCTAACCTAACCTAACCTAACCTAACCTAACCTAACCTAACCTAACCTAACCTAACCTAACCTAACCTAACCTAACCTAACCTAACCTAACCTAACCTAACCTAACCTAACCTAACCTAACCTAACCTAACCTAACCTAACCTAACCTAACCTAACCTAACCTAACCTAACCTAACCTAACCTAACCTAACCTAACCTAACCTAACCTAACCTAACCTAACCTAACCTAACCTAACCTAACCTAACCTAACCTAACCTAACCTAACCTAACCTAACCTAACCTAACCTAACCTAACCTAACCTAACCTAACCTAACCTAACCTAACCTAACCTAACCTAACCTAACCTAACCTAACCTAACCTAACCTAACCTAACCTAACCTAACCTAACCTAACCTAACCTAACCTAACCTAACCTAACCTAACCTAACCTAACCTAACCTAACCTAACCTAACCTAACCTAACCTAACCTAACCTAACCTAACCTAACCTAACCTAACCTAACCTAACCTAACCTAACCTAACCTAACCTAACCTAACCTAACCTAACCTAACCTAACCTAACCTAACCTAACCTAACCTAACCTAACCTAACCTAACCTAACCTAACCTAACCTAACCTAACCTAACCTAACCTAACCTAACCTAACCTAACCTAACCTAACCTAACCTAACCTAACCTAACCTAACCTAACCTAACCTAACCTAACCTAACCTAACCTAACCTAACCTAACCTAACCTAACCTAACCTAACCTAACCTAACCTAACCTAACCTAACCTAACCTAACCTAACCTAACCTAACCTAACCTAACCTAACCTAACCTAACCTAACCTAACCTAACCTAACCTAACCTAACCTAACCTAACCTAACCTAACCTAACCTAACCTAACCTAACCTAACCTAACCTAACCTAACCTAACCTAACCTAACCTAACCTAACCTAACCTAACCTAACCTAACCTAACCTAACCTAACCTAACCTAACCTAACCTAACCTAACCTAACCTAACCTAACCTAACCTAACCTAACCTAACCTAACCTAACCTAACCTAACCTAACCTAACCTAACCTAACCTAACCTAACCTAACCTAACCTAACCTAACCTAA
>OX457137.1:17500-22500 GCA_949752895.1 Dendrolimus pini
GTTTCGCGCGGGTGTTCGGCGCGTCAGCGGCGGTCGCAGCCGGTTGAATACCGGACGGCGGTTGGGCGGCCCTCTTTCCGGTCCTCTTCTTACGGCCGACCGTCGTCCAGCCCTCGGTCGCGTCTGCGACTAGAGGAGGGGGCGCCGGACAGGCATTTGGGGGCGATCTGGGAATCGCCGTCTCTGTCGATACCCTCCTCGATGGAAGAGGAGGGAATTCTTCCGCCAAGCGCCCTGAGATGAGCGAGGGGCTTGGCGGGGTCGTCCTTGGAGGAGCGAGCCTTGGCGAGTTGGCCGGTCGAGGTGTTAGTGCCGGCCTCGCAGGCGGTATTCGCTCCTCCAGGGCCGCGAACCTGCTCTCCATCAGGAGAGTTATACGTTCCAGGTTCGCGGCCACGCTCGTGTCCGCACTAGGCGGTGGTGGGGCCAGTGGCGCAGGGGGCGCTCGTGGCCGGGTGACCTCTTCGTGGAGGCTCCTCAGCTCTCGTCGGAGGTCAGCGATTTCTGCCTCCATGCGGCTGTTGGCCGCACGGAGCAGAGCGACCTCCTCCGAGCTGGTGCGGCTGAGGAGCTCCTCCGATGCCTCCTGTATGGAGGCCACCGCATCTTTCAGGGCCTTCTGGAGCGTCCCCTTCAGGCCCTTTGAAACCTTGGCCACATTGGCCACCACCGCCAGAGATTCTTTAATCTGTTTTTGGAGGCCGTCTGCGAGCGCAGCACGAGCCTCGACATGTGTGTGAGCGTCGGGAGAGGCTTGGTCCACGGGGGTTGGATCAGCCCTGGGCCGGGTGGCCCTCGTGGACACCATGGTGTTTGCCATCTCCGCGACCTCTTTTTCCGCTTGCAGCTCGAGCTGCGCGCGCTCGGCCTCCACTAGCTGTAGCTTGGCAGCTGCCAGGCCCACGTACTCTCCTGTAGTCGGAGGACGGCCTCTGCCCCGCTTTGTGTCCGGCGCTGGAGCAGCCGGGGGCCCGGCGGGTGCTTTGGGGGCCGTCCTCTCCTCGTCGTCTGTTGAGAAATCTGACGAGCTCTCCATTAGCTCGTCGAGCTCGTCCAGGGCCAGGTACCGTCGCAGCGCCTCGTTGCGCGCGACCTCCCTGGCCGAGTTGTCTCCTTTGGTAAGGGGGGGTTTATTGGAACCGCCCGCCTCGTCCGCGGATGGTTTTCGGGACGAGGCTGCCGTGCTGCTCCGCGTAACGCGAGAGGCAGCCTGAGAGTTGCCTTTCCCCTCCGGTGCCTTGGCAACCGGGGCCTTTGTTGGGGCCTGGACAGGGGGGGGCAAAGCGTCCTCGTCCCCGGATGAACCGGTCGAGAACTCGTCTCCTTCGTCGATTGGCTGCGACCGCGTGGTGCGGGAGCCAGATCGACCGCTCTTCGGTTCCTCTGCCTGCGATGATATTGCCGAGAGGAACCGAGAGTAAAACGTTTTATCTCCGCCCTTCGCGGGCCCTTTCGTGTCGGGTTGTTTTGGTGGGCCCTTCGCAGGCCCCTCTCCTACATCAGCTACGCCCTTCGCGGGCACGACGTCAGTTTTTGTTTTTGATTTTTGAGCTTCCATTGTTGTTCCCACGAGTAAAAAACTTTGCATACATAAAAAACGGGGGTGGTTCGCAGTATCGACCGGGTTTACCCCCCCGGCCTCAAAACAGATCGCCCTGCGCCGCAGCTTAAGTGTAGGGGTTTTTTAGTGAGGTTTTCTCCTCTTGGGCCAGCCACTAAAGGCAAGCCCCGCGGTCCCGTGTGGCCGCGAGACGTGATCCACGACACCACACGGGATAACGCTCGGCGGTAGTGCCCAGTGGCAAGACTCTCGCCCCACCACTGGGCCCGCCGCCACTGTCCTCGTCCTCTGGGCGCGCGGGGCAGAACCGCGCGGCCCTCTCCTCGACGGTCAGCGGAGCGGAGCTCGACGCTGACGGTCACATCGGATGGGAGGGGTATTTGGGGAGGAGGTTTGGAAGGAAGGGAAGGAATACAAGGATTAGGAGAGTGGATAGGTGGGACACCACTGTCACGGAGTGAAGGGGGGAATGTGACAGTGGCCGCTCGGGAACCTAACCTAACCTAACCTAACCTAACCTAACCTAACCTAACCTAACCTAACCTAACCTAACCTAACCTAACCTAACCTAACCTAACCTTTTTTTTTTTTTTTTTTTTTTTTACATGGGGAAATGCGTTGCCGCACCGTCAGCCGCGCGAGGGATCAGCGCGGCCGGTGTGTGGGGCTCCCCGACGCCGATTAATCAATACGACCGGCGCCGGTATACCCACTAAAACCCCATGGGAGCCTTCTTCCGCCTAGCGCCGGGGTCACGGTACACGCGCGAGCTTAACCCGCAACCCCGGCAGCGGCTGGCCGCCTCGTAAGCAGAGGCGGCCTCTCCTGTGTTCGGGCCGGGGAGTGAACTTTCCCCGGCCCTGAGAGGAACGCGCGGCTACCTCTCGCGCCCTCTCGCGGCATTAGTGCGGGCGGAGGTCTCAAATGATCCCTCAGACCTCGACGCCCGCTGCCGCCGGGAGGGGGAGGCTGCGAGGATTGCTCCTGCGCCATCACCCCTCCCTCTCCTTCCTCCTCCCCCCCGCCGCCTCGCGCACACAGCAGCGTCAGCAGCGGGGGGGGCTTTCGCGATGGGGGGGGGGAGGGGGAGGCTGCGCCATCACCCCTCCCTCTCCTTTCTCCCCCTCCGCCGCCTCGCGCTCTCAGCAGCGTCAGCGGCGGGGGGAGGCTTCGCGATGGGGGGAGGGGGAGGCTGCGAAGGATTGCTCCTGCGCCAACACCCCTCCCCCCTCTCCTTCCACCCCGCCCCCCCCACCGCCTCGCGCACACAGCAGCGTCAGCGGCAGGGGGGGCCTCGCGATAGTGGGGGAGGGGGAGGCTGCAAGGATTGCTCCTGCGCCATCACCCCTCCCTCTCCTTTCTCCCCCTCCGCCGCCTCGCGCACACAGCAGCGTCAGCGGCGGGGGGGGGCTTCGCGATGGGGGGAGGGTGAGGCTGCGAAGGATTGCTCCTGCGCCAACACCCCTCCCCCCTCTCCTTCCTCCCCTTTTCCGCGCCGCCTCGCGCACAAAGCAGCGTCAGCGGCGGGCGCACACAGCTAGGGGAGGGTAGGTCGCCGGTCAGGCGGGCGGTGGTGGGGTGGACATCACCACCGCCATCCTTGACGGCCAGCGGAGAAAATCTCGACGCTGGCGGTCGCAACGGAAGGGATGGGTGTTTGGGGAGGAGGTTTGGAAGGAAGGGAAGGCCTTTTGGGATGAGGAGGCGGATAGGTGGGACACCACTGTCACGGAGTGAAGGGGGGAATGTGACAGTGGCCGCTCGGGGCCCCGGGGACGCATCCCCTTGTACCGCTACCTGGACGGAGGGGAGTCCAGGGCGGCACCCCCTGGGGGAAACCTAACCTAACCTTTTTTTTTTTTTTTTTTTTTTACATGGGGAAATGCGTTGCCGCACCGTCAGCCGCGCGAGGGATCAGCGCGGCCGGTGTGTGGGGCTCCCCGACGCCGATTAATCAATACGACCGGCGCCGGTATACCCACTAAAACCCCATGGGAGCCTTCTTTCCGCCTAGCGCCGGGGACACGGTATGCAGCGTGAGCTTTAACCCGCGAACCCCGGCAGCGGCTGGCCGCCTCGTAAACAGAGGCGGCCTCTCCTGTGTTCGGGCCGGGGAGTGAACTTTCCCCGGCCCTGAGAGGAACGCGCGGCTACCTCTCGCGCCCTCTCGCGGCATTAGTGCGGGCGGAGGTCTCAAATGATCCCTCAGACCTCGACGCCCGCTGCCGCCGGGAGGGGGAGGCTGCGAGGATTGCTCCTGCGCCATCACCCCTCCCTCTCCTTCCTCCTCCCCCCCGCCGCCTCGCGCGCACACAGCAGCGTCAGCAGCGGGGGGGGCTTTCGCGATGGGGGGGGGGGGAGGGGGAGGCTGCGCCATCACCCCTCCCTCTCCTTTCTCCCCCTCCGCCGCCTCGCGCTCTCAGCAGCGTCAGCGGCGGGGGGAGACTTCGCGATGGGGGGAGGGGGAGGCTGCGAAGGATTGCTCCTGCGCCAACACCCCTCCCCCCTCTCCTTCCACCCCGCCCCCCCCACCGCCTCGCGCACACAGCAGCGTCAGCGGCAGGGGGGGCCTCGCGATAGTGGGGGAGGGGGAGGCTGCAAGGATTGCTCCTGCGCCATCACCCCTCCCTCTCCTTTCTCCCCCTCCGCCGCCTCGCGCACACAGCAGCGTCAGCGGCGGGGGGGGCTTCGCGATGGGGGGAGGGTGAGGCTGCGAAGGATTGCTCCTGCGCCAACACCCCTCCCCCCTCTCCTTCCTCCCCTTTTCCACGCCGCCTCGCGCACAAAGCAGCGGCAGCGGCGGGCGCACACAGCTAGGGGAGGATAGGTCGCCGGTCAGGCGGGCGGTGGTGGGGTGGACGTCACCACCGCCATCCTTGACGGCCAGCGGAGAAAATCTCGACGCTGGCGGTCGCAACGGAAGGGATGGGTGTTTGGGGAGGAGGTTTGGAAGGAAGGGAAGGCCTTTTAGGATGAGGAGGCGGATAGGTGGGACACCACTGTCACGGAGTGAATGGGGAATGTGACAGTGGCGGCTCGGGGCCCCGGGGACGCATCCCCTTGTACCGCTACCTGGACGGGGGGGGGAGTCCAGGGCGGCACCCCCTGGGGGCAACCTTTTTTTTTTTTTTTTTTTTTTTTTTTTTTTACATGGGGAAATGCGTTGCCGCACCGTCAGCCGCGCGAGGGATCAGCGCGGCCGGTGTGTGGGGCTCCCCGACGCCGATTAATCAATACGACCGGCGCCGGTATACCCACTAAAACCCCATGGGAGCCATCATCCGCCTGAGTGCCGGGTCACGGTATATCGCGCGAGCATAACCCGCGACCCGGCGGGCGGCTGGCCGCCTCGTAAACAGAGGCGGCCTCTCCTGTGTTCGGGCCGGGGAGTGAACTTTCCCCGGCCCTGAGAGGAACGCGCGGCTACCTCTCGCGCCCT